>LLCE01000016.1:0-437622 GCA_001414415.1 Hymenoscyphus repandus | reverse complement strand
GTATGTATATACGTATGTGAGTATGTGACTATATGTATATATATATATGTGTGTGTGTGTGTGCGTGTGCGTGTATGTGCGGGTGTTGTTTGGAGCAGCTGTCATACATCTTGGGGCGAGGCAGTGGCCCGCCCTTTACTAACGAGACCAAGCGTAGTGAGAGTGAGAGTGAGAGTGATGGATGCTAGCTGTCAGCAGGTTGAAGGGATGAAGGGAGGAAATCATGTGCAGAGCGCGCTGCAGAGCGTGTAAGTGCAGTTGCAGTTGCAGTTGCTGAAGGAAGGCCGAGGGCCAGGAAGAGGAAGGACGACGCTGCCGAATCATCCTCCCTCTCACACTGCCAAGACTGGGAGATGATGGGATGCTGAGATGCTGGTGCGATTTTGCTGGTCGGCCCGCTGCAGGACGTTTGCTCCTCCGTTCCCTGTGAAAGACGACCTTGGAACCGTGGAACACGCCTGGAAGGCCCGTCCTTGCGATGCAGGCGACCATTTGGTGCCAGAGGTCTGTCAAGTTTCCTCCAACTAACCAATCATACCACAGGATTCTTCCTTTTGCCCCGTTGGGCACGGGCATTCTTGGCCCGAGCTGAAGTGATCGCCATGGGTTGTGTGGCCTTTGGGCTGCATTTGGGAGAGATGGGGAGGGACGGAGAGGGATGGGAGGGATGGGAGGGATGGGGAGGATGGGGAGGGTTGGGGAGGGATGGCGCAGGGAAAGGCTTGCTCTTAGTGTGCCAGCGAAATGGCTGCTGGGCCAGCGCTAGCTCATTAAGCCGGCGCTAGTTACCCTGGTCAACACCACAATTCGTGCCACCGGGATGGCAATGCGCGATGAGTGGACGATGTTGGACGAGGGCCTGCCTGCATGAATTGATTCGGCCTGTATTCCCCTGTCCTGCGTCCCGCGCCGCCTTTGCGTCTTCGCTTCGAAGATGCATCACCCACAAGGATCCGAGAACGGGTTGCCGCATGAGATAATGATCAAGTGACCTCCAAGAAAGGAAACGAAGCGACGGCCGACGGCGGTGTGAGGGGCGTCACAGCAAATAGGAAGAGCGCCTTGGATTGTTCATGGCAGGCCGCGGAAGTGATGTGTAAGAGGACTGATGGATCCAGCTGAAAAGGAGTTGGTGGATTCGTCGAGAAACAGCTGCGGGATGCGTTGTCCTCTCCGGATGGACAGGTTCAAACTTTGTTGAGGTCCGATGCCTGAAGAAGCAAGACAAAAAAAAAAAAAAAACGGAGAAGACGAAGAAGTCCAGGATACTGGGTTGTCGCAAATGCTGTTGTTGATTACCCCCTATTATGATTGTTGATAGAGGGGACTGCGATAGTTTGCTGTTCATCAGCGCGTGGCTGGTGGAACCTTTCGCCAGAACATCACGCCCCTTTGTGGTTGGGTCTCTCTCCATGGTGCGGATGACGGACTCGGGACTGTCTCGCGCGCCGTCCCTCCCGAGTCCCTTAGTCCTTTCGCCGAGCTGTAACTCCTTAGCCGATGTGATATTGTCGGCATCGCTTGCAGCTCTAGAAAAGAGTCCATCATGCATGAAAATAGATTGAAAAGTCATCGGTGAGGGTGGTGTCATTTGGGTGGGCAGCGTCGCGTCGGTATGTCCATGCTGCTGGCCACTTTTTGACCAGCTCCATTGGTATGATACTGGAAGCTGGAGATGACAGATGTCCTTCGAGTCGTTCTCTAATAGCATGATTGACCCTCGCGAGATCTAATTTATTATGGTGGTAGCTTCGAGTCCGACACAAGGACTAAATGTCCCTGATCCTAGCAAAGTGGTCAGGTAGATCTTGATTCTAGTCGGCGGTCTCTCCCAAGACTCTCAAAGTAGGAATGTATCTTTCATTGGATATTCGTTCGCGGGAAGCTCTTTTGACAGATATGGAGGGATGGGAAATTCTCTCTGCGTCTAGCCACCCCATCGGGGATAGCTCTGGACCAATTCGAATTGTCCTGACAAGCCACACACTTTCTAATTAAACCATACCTGATAAAATATAGCTCCCTGAAAGACTCGGCCAGATAAATAACTCTTGATCAAAAGGAACCCTCTCGGCAATGCCAACAATGGTGTTCGTCTAATCGTGGCTCAAACCTCGATAGTCCCAAACATGGCGCCGCCCCCAACTTATTCTTTTTGTTCCGCCAAGTGCGGCTATGGGGGATTTTTTTTTTGACGTTGTCGTATCACCCACCTTCGTCACCAAAGGCCCATCAACCAGGGCCCGGGTGATCATTTCGGCTCGTGCCTTCTCGCCTTCAGCCGTAGTGGAACGCACGTTTTGATTTTACCCATCAAGGGCTGCACACACACTCCGCAAACCACACAACGAACCCCTCATTTTGTCCTTGTAAAGATGGTGACACCATGAGACCATGTCGAGAACGAGGAAGGAACAGATCCTGGTTGCCACTATCTCCCGTCCCGTCTGCCCGCTATGTACGTCGTTTTGACTGTCATCGGAAGAAAGGTGGTGCACGACAGATGGCTGGTCAAGGCCTCGATCGGATGGCATTTGCCTGACTTGTTGATCAGAGTCTCGTGTGACGAGCTTAATCTGAGCTTCTGACTCGCACAGGTTAAACTTTGGTGAACTCCGTGAGCACCTACATAAGCTACGGGAAATCCTCTCTGTTGTACTTCCTCTTCCCTCCTCGCTTACACCTGGACTCGATTTAGAGTGGGTTTGGCGAGCTCGAATGCCGACGCAAGAGCTTGCTGAGCCTGACTCTTAAGGGTAGCAGAGCATGAATCGAAGGATGGCACTTTGAGCCCGAGATCGTGTACAAGAGGGCGTGATGTCGTGAGACGGGGTCTTATGATGAATGATCATTCCAAGCTCAGATCAGAACTTGAACGGCGAGCGGGATGAATCAAATCGCATCCTGTTCCTGGTTGACAGCACACAGGCTTGGACAAAATGGCATTCCCATTAGGGCATAGGTTCGTCCCGAATTGAGATACGGACAAGAAGTAGCGCTATGGACCGGGACAAAGCAACATGCATTGTGGAAAGGACGGACTCTCCTCATGAACGGCTGCCGTTGGCCTAGGAGGCTCCTTTGTTTGGTCGATGTCTGAAGCTTAGTGTCGAGGAAATGCGCATATCAATTGGGGGAAGGGGGAGTAGGGGGGCCGGGGGGAGGCTTGAGCATGGCCTGGCACCAATTCTTGAAGGGGTGCCGCCCTTCTGGAGCTCTATTGAGCCTGTCATGGTGCTTGTCAGCGATGTGAAGGATGGTAATGGATGCAGGCAATCATGCGAGACGAGAAAAGGATGCCCACACGACAATGCGAGTGTGGAGAGCGCCGATCGAGTTTGTACGCCCCGTGGATTGTCTCGTAATTATCTGGATCGTCAGCGTCGTCGCTGGCTTGAGCAGATTGATAATGGGTCCTCTTCTAGAATAGCGTCGTCGTAGGTAGGTTGAGTCGCTCCGTAAGGAATGATAGAGTTCCCGGGACGCGTCCGGGTAGGGGAAGGAAAGCAAAGATTGGCATGTCTTGCCTGGCCTCGTTTATCCGTTTGTCTGGCGGCGCACCGAGACCGTATAATAAGACGAGGGCCCTCCCGCAATCGTAAGCATCTCTTCTTTCTCTTCCTTGCGGTCGATGCTCTCTCGTCCCTCTCCCCCATTGACACTTTGTTCCAACCTGCGGCTCGCCCCGTCTCTGCATCTCGTTCGCCCGGCGCCCCATTCCCTCGACCCAGCACATCGCCAAACTCGTCCAACTCGAGCCATATTTGTGTGTGTACTGCCTCGTCCCATGTGCAGCGAGTGGCCAGGAATTCCGCCGCACGAAAGCCCGAAAGTCATCCTTTGAAGTGCTGCTGCCAATATCGATCGAATCGCACCGTGTGGATTGCTTGCCACGCTGGGAACGGAGCTCGTCTAACAATCGTCGAGTGACCACTGACCAGGTTCGTGCTGTGTGTTGCAGCGGATACACCCACCTCCAGCGGATAGCCAGCACCCACGGACGGCTAGTTGAACCTTGTTTTTGCCGATTACTCAGTGTTTGATTGCACGCAACACATATATATTCCTGGAAGAAATTCCCTGGGGTCACACATAACAAAACCTTGAAAGGGAGGTTTCCAACCCTGCAAGTGACGGAGCAGGAGCAGGAGTAGGAGCACCAAGATCAGGCCCGAGAGCGAGAGTGAGCGAGAGTGAGCAGTTACAGTTGCAGTCACAGTCGCAGTCGCAGTTGCACTTGCACTTGCACTTGCAGTCTTGCAGTCTTGCAGTCTTGCAGTCTTGCAGTCTTGTGGTGCAGTCTCGCAGTCACATCCACACACATCGACACGGCGTCGTGCTTAGCACGGAGTGACCAAGGATCTTGTTTGGGCCGGTTGCGAGTGAAGTCTTGGATAGCAGGGTTAAAGCTTCCCAGGTTCCCGCAAGCCGTCGATACCCAGGGGTGCGCATTTGGGTCGCGCCAGTCAGCTCCACCACGGTTGTTTGAGAAGATCAGAAACGCCCCCGAAGCAGAAGGGAACATTTCCGACTTTTCTTGGAAAGATACGAGGCAGTCAATCCTCGGAGTGGAGTTCCCTAAGGAAAAGGGGTGATCTGCGCAAAGAACACGACCTCGACCTCGACCACGACCACGACCACGACCACGACCACGACGAACGACACCAGTCGAGACCTCTCCCCTCTCTCACTCCCTCTTCCACTCCCTCTCCCATACTCCCTCTCCCATACTCTCTCTCCAACACCCCTCTCCGCAGGTGTAGGTAGCACACTGGGATCGTGTGTTCTTGTCCTTCTGGAATAATCGGAAAGAGGAAGCCCAGCATTGTCTTCCCGCCTGGTGCCTGCAGCCCACGTTGGTTGTCCTCCGCCAGACGCCCATACCCGTCCGCCCTCGCCTCCGCGCTATTGTTCCTCCGTCCCTATAGCGCGCGTGTTATTGTATTCTTGTCCGTATCACGGTATTATTGCCCAGGTGCCTCCCCAATCACCATCGCCATCTCTCTCTCTCTCTCAAAAGGACCACGTCGCATCTTGGATCACAGCACTTTGTCGTCATCCCTTCAAGCTCGCCGGATCCGCATTATCTTGGGAGTTCCCTTCGGCAACCCCACCTGCTTGACATCATCCATCCTCTCTCTCTTACTTGGGCGCTGTGTCCAGTACCAGTCGTCCAATACCAGTCGTCCAATAACAGTCGTCCAATAACAGTCGTCCAATACCAGTCGTCCAATACCAGTCGTCGAACACCAGTCGTCCAACACCAGTCGTCCAATATCACTGGTCCATTAGCTTCGATTTTTTTCGAGTGCAAAATTGTCAACTCTGGCCTCTCATTGCTCAGTCTTCCCGCCCCTCACCTTTGAATTAGTCGGTGTGGCCAATCTCATTCGCAGTCCCATTCGTCGGGCCCTGCGCTGATTGATCAGCTGCGAAATCTTTTTTGGTCGGTGGCGGCTGGTTGACTACGAATTGTTGGCTACGAATCGTTGGCTACGAACAGAGAGAAGGGCCTTCGCGCAACTCTCCCTGTCTCCCTCTCCCTCTCTCCCTCTCCCGTCCCCTCACAACAATTAATTGTTGGAGTGCAAAATTCACCCCTCCCTCCAAAGCTCGCACCTCACCCAGCCAACACACACCGCGAGCTAAAGCCGAAAGAGGCCCGTCTGCACCAAAAACATTGTCTCTGAGACGCTGCCCCTCCATCCCACCTGTCAGTGGATTTCACCCCTCCCTCTTTCCCCCTCCATCCATCATCATCGTCTGCGTCTTTTCAGCTGAAGGAAGTCGTCCACTCTCTCGCCTCCTTCGGCGCGTAGCATCACACGAGCCACAGACGTGACTGAAAAAAGGAATTCGTCTTACTCTTTCCAGCCCTCCCGGTATTTCACGTCGCCACACGGATCTCTCTCGTGGACGCACGTAAAGTAAACCATATACGTTGCTGCCATCTCGAGCTCTCTGCGTGTGCGCAAACAAGAGAATCGGGGCAGAAGCCGAAGCCCGGCAAAAATTATATACCCATATACCCTCATACCCTCATACCCTCAGACCCTCAGACCCTCATATCGTGCTCGCACGATTGCCTGCGGTTGCTGCATACTGCACAGCTTGCCGCTTCAAAGTTCATCGTGGGGTGGTGTGAAGAAGCATCTTCGACATCGCATCGAAACAAGGACGACGACGCCCGCATCTGCGTTTGCACCGTTGCAATCCGCCTCATCCTTGCACCTGGCACCTTGCACCTGGCACCTTGTACTTGGCACCTTGCACCTTGCGCCTCGCACCCCATACACCTATTTCCTCTCTGACTGCCAGCTCCTCTGGTCAGAAGCAGCCCTGACAGCCTGCCCTCTCCCTACCGAGAACCGCCCTGGCATCATCACTCATCATCGCTCGCCCAACCCCACCACACCACCATCAGCAAGAAACGTCCACCAGCAAGAAATATCCTCAGCATCCCTATCCATATCCGCCGTTGCATCCACCCACCCACCAGCACAACCACCAGCACAACCACCAGCACAACCACAACCACAACCGCAACCGCAACCACAACCACAACCATAACCGCCTAAGCACAACCGCCTTGTCTTGACTGCATTTCTATTTCTTCTACTTGACTGCCTCCGTGCTTGTGGATTTTCCCATATTCGAAGCTCCGAGCCTGATAGTCGAAGGTGCAGCCTGCACTACGCATTACTGCTGCTGCTTTCTGCTCTCTGCATTCTGCACTCTGCACTCTGCACTCTGCACTCAATCTGCTGTTTGGACCACCCCTCCCTCCTCCCCTGGTCAAGTCATATTGCCTCCCTTGCCAGATCTATATCTCCCTGCTACCCGACTCTCGGACATTACCAGGTCTGCCGTTGTTCAGATATCTCATCCCCATCCCCATCCCTCCACTCCACACAATACTATTTGAGCTCTCTGGTTCTCAGCCTTCGCAAAAAACCTCTCCGAGTCTCCATCTGTTGTTCCTGCAGGCGACACTCCTTCCCCGAATATTTCCCACCCTCCTCGACTAACTACACGGGTCTCTCCATCCCTCAACATTCATCTGACTTTATCTCTTCCTCGAGATTTCTTACGCCCTCAAGATTTCTTACGCCCTCAAGATTTCTTACGCCCTCAAGATTTCTTACGCCCTCGAGCCTCGCACATCCTAATTACTTTGCCCATCGCGAACTCGGTCGTCGCCTCTGATTCGCTTACCCTCGGTCTGTTAGATCGCTGCCCGACCACTCATCGCCATCGAAAGGCGCCTCGCATCGTACCGCACACCGCATATACATCACCCGCAGCTCGCCTCGATAGGCCGCAGGAGAAGAGACCGTCGGTTTTACTAAAACTTCGGTCCCAAACTTCAGTATCGCACGAACACCTCTGATCGTTGCGTCTGTAGTCACTTCTCTCAACTCGGCCAAAAGAAATCTTACCCTAAACCGCTTCGAATTATCGCTTTCTGTGGAGAATTGGTCTTGGTGCAAGAGTTCACGGTCGAGATTCAGTAAAGCCAGTGGGAAGCGGCATATTCCCACGAGAGGATACGATCTTGAACACGAGGCGCAAACCTCATCCTCGCAGTAAACTTCAGAACTTGACCGGTCTTGTGGTTTCCGCTTTGGACGGAAGGCAACTGAGAAATTTTGGCGGTGAATCACGACTCCCCCCAAGATCGTCACTGTTCTCGAAGAAGCCGCGTGCAGCCTCTCTCGTCCCGTTCCTGTCAACATTGGGACCGTAAATTTGATCGAGTTGTGTCCATTGGACCTTGTCGACATTTCCGCCCCCCCCCCCCCCCCCCCCCCCCCCACCACGAACTCCAATATTAGAGGAGGGGTAAGGAGACAGTCGCTCTAACCCATTCTTCAGGACTTCGGTGCGCTTGAGGACTAGTCGTCAAAACCGCAAGCTCTTCTCTCGATTCTGTTGGCTGTCAGCCATTGCGATCACAGCTGCTGAATATTCCGTCGTTGTCATTGCGCTCGGAACACCAGGCACAGGACTTTTCCTGCAGAATTGTGAGCATCCCCTATATCCAGGGAGCGTCCTTGTACCTCTGCTGACCTTTGTCTCCCTCTGCAAGTCATTTGCCAACTTCCCTACCAATAGACGATCAACGTCCGGGCTTCGTAGATTCGGGTCATCCATTGGTGGTTGACTCCTCTCCGTGCGGTGTTAAGAAAGCGCTGTAGCATCGGGAGCTGTATCCAAATTGAGTACGGCGACGGGAGGCACGATTCGGCCCTTGGTGAGAAGACCAAACGCATTAGCAGGCGTAGGTCAGGAGGCTTCCGAGTGATCCTGGAAAGTCGCTCAACGTAAGAGCGTGGAGACAGTTTGCCAGCTTGGGCAGGCCATCCTTCACCTATTGATTCGTGCTTCGTGCTTCGAGTATCATTTTGAGTGTACACCTATAAACGGAACGGAAGGCTCGACTGTCGGACGCTTAGGGTACGACAAGCAAGCGCAAGTACGGCTAACTATTTCGACTAAGTATAGCCGGACCGTCCCCTCCACACAAAATCTGCCCTTTACCATTACGGTGGCCTTACGCGCACCGGTGCCCTACATATTGACGCACTGCTGCCCAGTCAGCCAGCCCACGGCTAGCGGAGCCAGTACGGATTTCTGCCTTTGCTGTCGAGAGTTCACATAAGCGCGCTCTCTCAAAGAGCCTCTTCCTCCTCCTCTTCCTCTTCCTCACACTTTCCGCAGGGATCTCCTTCTTCTCTCTCCTCCCTTCCCCCGCCGGATTTCGTCCTCAACGTTGGTCGTGCTTCCTGCGAACACCTTCAAAGACCTCAAGATCCTTGTCTGCCGACAACGTGGCTAGGTCCGCCCCGAGGCGATAGTTAGACTACTCGAGCACACAGCAGCAGTCAAATTTCAGGGGACTTTACCTCCCAGGTTTTCAGGCTTCCTTTACTTGATACCTGATACCTGATACCTGATTCACGGGCTCTCCCTCGTCCTCTCCCACAGAACAGGTATCGTCACCAGCCGTTCTGTTCACCACCAGACGCTCTCCCACTAACTTTCGACACTCCAGACCAGTCTCTGAGGTCAGAGACAGAACTGGACGAGCCTTACTCAGTTCGGCACTAGCGGTCCTCTTCGCCCACCCTCCAGGTCATCAGTTTCCATACTTCAACCAGCATCTCTTCTTCCACACTCCTCAAGCCAGACAACTTGAGACCTGTTTCTCTCTCCCAACCCCCTAAATCTTCATCCTGGCTATCTACAATTCAGATATGTCATATCAGGATCAAAGTGGTGGTGGTGGCTATCCACCTCCACGCGACGGAGCATATCCTCGCGACCCTCGAGACCCTCGAGACCCTCGGGATCCCCCACCGCAGGAATCTCAGTATCCTCCTCCCCCGGGCGAAGATGATGACCGCGCAAGAGCTTATCACCAGCGCGCTCCTTCAAATGGCGGCAGCGTCAACTTACCTCCCATTTCTCCGTACGAAAATCAGTATGGGCAGCCACAACCAAATGGCTATGGCCCACCACCCGCCCAGTACCAGCAGCAGCCTTCATACAGACCTCCCCCTCCTGCAGCAGGGTACAGAGACGACAGAGGCTACCAACAGCATCCGGCGCCGCAGGATTACGGTCGAGGAGGATCACAACACATGGCATTCAGTCAATCCGCTCCTCGACAACGAACTGCGATCGCATGCAGATATTGTCGCAGACGCAAGGTAAGATTTCTCGTGTTCCCACGTCCAGGTCGCAATCACTAGAGCCTTCGAGGGCATTAGATATTCGCATGGCGCCTTGCAGAGATTTGGACGCATAAAGGCTAACCCTTGGTTAGATTCGCTGCTCTGGCTTTGACCAGAATCCCGAGGGAAGATGCTCCAATTGTCTGAGATTCCAACAGGAATGCATTTTTACCCCAGTCTCCTCCCAAGCACAAGCATTTGTCCCAGCCCATACTGTCTTCCCAGGCATGCGCAACATGGTCGTTGGACCTGATGGCCGTCCAGTCTACCCGCCTGGAACTCAAATATACGGCGCTCATGGACAACCTCTCGGATCGGTGCCGACTACACTGGCTCAGGGACCTCCTGCAGGCCAATACGAGTATCCTGCGCCGTCACCCACCGGATCCTACAATTCCATGGACCAGGGACCACCGCATCGCTCACAAGAGACTTATGGATCGCACGACCGCGGTCCACCACCACGTCCCCAGGAGACGGCCTACGGCTCGCATGAACGAGGTCCTCCTTCACGCGACGTACAATATGGTGCACACGAGCGGGGCGCATCATCTCGCGACATCACTTATGGGTCTCACGAGCGTGGCCATCCTTCGCGTGGCCACGAACCGCCATATAGCCCCCATGATCGGGTCTCTCCTTCTGCTGGATCAGATTCTTCTCGCAAGAGACCACAGGAAGAGCCTCACCCGTCAATCCTTCCGCCCCCAATGCCAAACCATCCGCCTTACACAAGGACCGACAGCGCCGGCAGGCGTCAGGCTGTAGAGGATGATCTCCGCCTTCCCCCAGTCACCCCAACAGGAGCGCACACCACCTCTCCTGGCGGCTCTTCAGCCTCGTCGCAATCGAATTTGCATCCTCCCGGGGGCCTGCCATCAATGTCTCGTACTCCACCACCTCGTAATAGTCCCGGTGAGGGCCGCTCCGATCCTATGAGCTTGGGAAACATCATGGAGCGCCGTGCACCCGATTCCGAGATTGACAGAAGCATGCTCGGCCGCTTGGGACGAAAGTGAGCACGAAGTCTAGTCCCGCAGAACTGGGGATCGATAGTCGACTTGTCGAATACTTGGCTTGTGATGATTTCTTTGCGGTAGACTTGTGGCTAGGGCTATCGTGGACCCATCAACATTTGGAGGTTTCTTACGACACGAGCACACAACGGAATGCGCCTTTGATAATGGAACTGGGGTGTCCTGGAAATTAGCTGTACATGGAGGATATCTTTTCTTGTCGCTTCGCTCCGAGAGGTCCAGCCGGCTGGGTCTCTCACTCGGCGTTCATGTAATTACGTTTGGTAATGCTTGCGCCTTCTCCCTAATCTTGTGGGAGACCCGAAATCAACCAGGCGAAAAAACGGCGGCAGGGGAACAATGGCAAAGGAGTCAAAAGATACTAGATTGGTCATCGCCTCACGGCACAAACAAAGTGGTGTTTTGGTGGAGTTTTCTGCCCATGCTGTCTCTTTACTGCTTCTTTCTTTTCTTTGAAAATATTATTTCTTTGGCTCGCGGCTGATCATTGGCTTTTGCTGTTGGACACTGGCTTCACTGTGGTTTGGAAGAAATGGCTTTTTTGCACTACAGTGCGTGTACGAAACGTGGATGACGACTTGGGCGGCTTACTCTATTTTTTGGTCGTTGCATGCAGAATTGCAATGGCTATGGTACTATACGTTTTTTACGACTCGGTATTAAGGTAGCTGGCTTGCTTGCTCGCTTACCATAGGAGGGTTTAATCCAAGGCACGTTTTAAAAAAAGTTTTAAGTTGAGGAGATCTCCTGTGAAGTGATGATATGATCTCCTATGCGGTCAAGAAGTGATGGTACAGTCCCGTATCTGAAGATCTGATGTGAGGTAGTTCTAGCAGCATTCTCTTCAAATCTTAAAGTCTTGGCATATTCGCTTAATTTTCCTAAGCAGGCAGCTTTATCAGAGAATGAATCACCATGGGCGAGATTTACGCAGATATGTTTTCTCTGTGGTGAGGATGTCATGGTTTCATCATCTGTGGGGTTGGGTTCGATGGCCTGGCCCCGTCGGGTAGGGCTTAACCAAACTTTTGGTCCACTACGGATGTACACCGGTGAGATATCATACCTCTACCATCCTTCAACCCAACCATGACGCTAGTAGGAAGTGATAGATCTAGTTCGGATAGAGAAAACATCCTGACCACCCACCGCTACCCAAAACCCCGCAAGGGCCGCGAGGGGTGAACCTATGCGCGCGTCCGTAGCCTTTTCTGATCTAGCTACACTGCAGTCATTCGAAAAAGTCTAACCAAATCCCTTCAGGTCGGTCACTCCTAGCGCTCCAGCTATGCAATAGTGTAAATGCCGAATTCCGTTCTGTCGATGGCGTGTTCGAGGAGGATCTATCGAGCTCTTTAGTTCTGCAAGAGTTGAACGCATTCTTCGTGAAAGGTACAGAGGATCAGATCTGAAATCCTCGGATCGGTGGCGGGGGTTCCTAGACTTCCCTCACAGATGAAACGCAAGGTCTCCTGAAGGGGAGGAGGATTTCCCAGATCCTCCCTGGCGAGGATGGTTAAGTGAATGTTTTTGTTGTGGGCTGTTTGAAGGGTGTGTATAAGGTGTTCTTACTCCTTGTTGGTGAGTTAACCGTCAAGTAATACAGTACTCGACCACTTCTACTTGGTGGCTGGTTTTTACCTCGCACCCTATTATGATTCTATCATATCTTTTCTGTAATCATACCTAAATAACCTATATGATTAGTACTGCAATTGAGGAGATTACTTAATCAGTATTAGAGTATAATATATATTATTTAGAATTATAGAAAAATCACTTTAGAAGCCGAGTATTTCATATGCCAGCCATTTGCGTCGATATAAGCCGAAAATCTACGCGATATCCTTTTATATAATAAGTATCCATTATGACCTTAGGCCTCCTCTACAGCTGTAATATCGTCTTTTGAATTACCAGATTCTACAGGCAGGAAATTCTCGTCTGATTTTAGGATGATGTGGAGGCCTCTTTTTGGGGAAAGGGGGGATGATGATGAGAATTTGGAGCTTGAGTCGAGATTTTTTGTGCATTCACTATGATGCGGGGTTGGGAGATGGGAGATAGGAGATGGGAGGACGAGAGCTGTTTTTGCTGATTTGGGTCGAGGATGTGTGAAGGAGATAAAAGAACTTCAGTGGGGAGAGGTGAGTGATATAGGTGGTCGACATAAGTTGTTGAATAAGCAAAGTGAAGTTTGGAGATACCTAGTGTTTGTCGTAAGCGAGGGGATTTCGAGCGTTTGCCCTTCGATAAATCTTTTGCATTACACTCATCTGAAACACATATAAATGTACGGATTATTTTTGTAGCTGTCAGGGAATCCATTTTGATGAGTTTAAACCAGAAAGGGGACTGATACATCATTTGTTCCCTTTTAAACTAATATTTGGTCTAGTAGCTCTCTCTTAAACTCGCACCGAGGTACGGTGACCTGTACTCTCCATATAAGCCAAATGTATTTATGCCCTTCTATTGACATGAATTGCACCAGTAAAGAGAAAAATGAGAGTTCTGGTACGTGTTACATCATCTCTCGACCCGGACCTTCAATGATGTCGTCCAAACCCAGCGCTCTGGTCATGACGCCAACAAGACCCTTGGTGCATATCGCAACCCCCACAACGACCTCGCATCCCACACTTCCCCCCAAAACACCTTCTGCATCAAACGCATCCTCCCTCTTGGCAATTGACCAAGCAACTCCTCATTTTGGCCGTGCCTAAATCTAAGCACTTACAAACGTCGGTCACTTATTTGTCATCATCCTTCGGGAATAAGCCTCCTCGTTTCAACATGCCCCACATACTACCACATCTTATATTCATGATCCCGCCCCTCTATCTACTATTCATGTTCATAGACTAAATTCACAACACCTTAATCATGTCCTCTTCCACCAACTCCAACTTAAAGCCATTGGTGCTACACGCCCACTCCGGCGGTCCAAACCCCTTCAAAATCGCTATCGCCCTTGAAGCCCTCTCCATCCCATACACCGTCAAGATTTGGGAGTTTGGAGACGCCCCAAACGGTGTCAAGGGGCCCGCCTTCCTCGAAATCAACGAAAATGGCCGTGTCCCCGCCCTCGAAGATCCAAACACAAACACAGTGTCCTGGGAAAGCGCCGCGGTTATGACCTACATCTTACACACCTACGACCGTGAGCACGTCTACCATCCTTCGCGTCACCCGTCAAAAGATGTGACAGGTGTAGCAGTGACGCCGAATCCACAAGGGTTGATTGATTTCGACAAGTGGATTGCGTTTTTGATTTCTACGCTTGGGCCGATGATGGGACAAGTAAACTGGTATCGACATTACAACGCCGTTCCAAACGATGATGCCCTGCAGCGTTATGTTGGGCAGAGTTACCGCTGCTTCGACGTGCTGGAGGGACAGCTGGCGAAGAGTGGTGGGGAGAGTGTGCTGGCGAGTGGGTATAGTGCGGTGGATTGGCATTTCTATCCGTGGGTTACGGGTTACGGGTATGCGGGGTTGAATTTGGATGGGCATCCTAAGATCAAGAGGTGGTTGGAGGTTATTAAGGAGAAAGAGGAGGTTAAGAGAGCGTATGGGAAGATTGGAGAGGGTGAGAAAGTGTAGGGCTCGCCTAATTCAGGGGATTGCAGGGGAGGGGCTTGGCACTCAATATCGTGACAAATTATTTTGCAGCGGTATAGTGTTTTGTGGTTGATTTGAGAGCTTGTGTCGTGATTTGAAATCCTTGCGAGCATATCTTCTCATGTCTCGGTCCCGAAAGCTGCGTAATAAATTCCCGGAGTTTATCCTTAAAGCATAGAATCACCATCATCCTCACTCAAAGCCTTCAGCTTCGAACCCCACTTCCCCATCCCTTTCTCACCCATTGCATACTTGATCTTACATCCCAATCCCTCTCCCTTCTCACACTTTCCCATTCCTTCCGTTCCCCTCACCTTCATCTTCCCACACGTTCCCATCCCAGAAACGCGATCAGCATGACTCTTTGCAACTCCAGGAGCACGATCAGGACCTCTCGTTCCACCACCCATGTACTTTGGCATCATTCTCAGTCTAATCTTCTTCGTTGGCTCAGGAGCAAGGTAGTGCGAGCAATTGATCAAGTGCGGGAGGCCGGCGAGGCTGTGGTACTTCTTGGAGGAGGCGCCGCAGAGCCAGCAGAGGGAGGTTGTGCAGCGTGGACCTCGGTTTCATTAGCATTTTCCACTCTCCTACCAAATCTCGTTTCCGCTTCAAGAAGCAATACATGCAGCAGCAGAAGAAGGTATATACTCACAGGTCAAAGCATCACATCCACCCCCATCCTCTTCATCATCATCCTTCATAACCCAAACCCCACACCCCCCACACTCTCTCGCTACCGTCTCAAGGTATTCCTCATCAAGCACAGCAATATTTGTCGCCATCCTGGTTTCCGGGAGGTTATCGTACTCCTCGCAGGTGATGCCGTGGTGGAAAGGGCGTTGATGGTGGGAGCAAGTGAGGAAACCGCAGGCGTGGCAGGACATGAGGGGGCCAGAGGGGTTGGCGGAGGGGAAGTGTAGTTGGGAGGATGTGCAATGGGGGGAGGCGCAGAAGGTTAGGGAAGGGTGGGTTGAGGTGTGCGTTGGGTGGTGGTGGGTTTTATAACTAGATTAAGAGGTTGGTCAGATTTGGATTCTAGTAAGTTTGTTGGGGGAGAAAGGATAGTTAGAAATGATAGCGGAGAGGAAAGAGAAAGAGATACAGAGTTAAGAATGAAAAGAAGATGTCGCAGAGAAAGAATATTCCTCGTAGATCTAGAAAATTTCAAAATAACAGAAAAGTAGATGGGGACAGTTTAGAAAAAGCACGTGGAATATCTTTATAGGGTACTACGTAAAAATGACAACCTTACTCAGAAAGATAGAAGAAGAACACAAATCGAACAGAATTTAGGAAAGAGCCTTATTTAAAATGACTTGCGGAGCTTATGTCAAGATAGGGGTAAAATGTCCATGGGAGGATAGAAGAACAATTTAATTCGATAAAAAGCCGGACAATATTCAAAACATAACGGGAGATGCTCGTTTAGCCTCACCCTTGAAATTAGAAAATATTTTAAGAGGAAAAGAAGAGTAGCTTGATTTAAAATTAAAAAAGAAGCTGAACAAAAGTTGAAAAGGGACGGAAGTACTCATTGAGTAATTCTAGAAAATGTTGTAGGAGAGGAAGAAGAAAAGCATAATCTGAAATGAAACCGAATAAGAGTTCAGAAGGGACAGGAGATACTTATACATACTTATCATCGTATGGTTAAGATATAAAAAATAATAGCAGAATTCAAGTAAAGATATCAAGAGTACAAAAACATTAGAAACAGGAAGCCCCAGCTATCTTCACCCTGACTTAGTAGTTATTTACTCATTTAGTGGAAACGTAGTATACTGCGATGACTATGTATAAGCAATAACAGGATTTAAATCGAGACGCGATAAGTGTTTGAAAACATCAGAAACAGGAGGTCTCGTTTATCTCCGCCTCCACTTAGTAGGACGAACACACATTTGATCTCCACTTGGTACGATATGTTTGAGATACACAAATAATGACAGAATACAAATAGATACATGACAAATGCCAAATGAATTCTGACACAGGAAGTCTGGCTTGTCGTGACCTTGAGACATGCTTGTTTATAAAAGCATCGGGGATTTACAGAACATGCGTATAGCAGATGCGCTGGAATCTAGGAGCAGACATTCTCAATTCTGAAGCAAAGTATCAAATGCTCGAGTAAATGTTTTTTTCTTTTTGGAATTGAAAAGTCCAAAGATCAGCTATTCAAAATGCTTCCGCAGAGCAGTGCACACTGGCTTCAGCCTGACCACAGATAGCGAGCATTTCAAACCCCATCATTTCATAAGCAGAAAATTCCAAAAAGTAACACAGAATCGAGAAGAAAAAATGTACTCACAGGTCAAAAGCCTCCAACCCGGCAAAAGCTCTCAAATCATCCTCCTCCAACGTCCCCGTACACTTAACACACATAACCATCTCCCAAGGCTTCTTCACAATCTGCGCATCGATCGCCTTCTCCAAGCATCTCAAACAAACCTCATTCCCCTCCTTACAACCCTCATGGATGCCCTCGCCAGGAAATTTCGTCACGGGCAACGCGACCTTGCAGAATGCACACGTGACCACCATCTCCTCCTCAACCGTATAATCACTCTCATAGTCAATCTCCAAGCCTCTCATCTTCAAATCCTTCGCCCGAGCATCTGAAATTGTGCGTGCGAGATCAGCTGTCGTGCCACCAGATTGACCGTTCAGCCAGGCGGAAAGAGCGATCTGTTCACCTTCGGAGATGACTTGGGAGAGGCGAAAGAGTGCTTTGACATGCTCGATTTTGCTGGCGTAGCGCGGGAAGTGAACTTTGTAAAGTGAGAGGACGATGAAGATCTTCTCTGCACGATGAGCTCGGCAGGGAAGGTTGAAGATCTCGGCAGGGAGACCGGAGGCGGCGAAGGGGTCGTGGTTGGCCTTCATCTTTGAAGGATTGGGAGGAGGGGTTTTGGAAGAGGTAGCTTTGGCTTTGGTGGCAGATCGAAGCCGCATTTTGATGTTTTCTAATCTAAGATCTGTCTTGAGGTTGGTATGTTTGCTGGCAAAAGAAGATACAATGATGATTTGAATTTAAGTGGAAGAGTTGTTGTGATGTCGGGTTGCTAGAGACGGAAAGAGAAGGATCGGAAGAAGGGCAATTAAGTTTACCAGCTGGATACAATAGCACAAATCGGCGAGACTTGTGAAGATTGCTTGGTATTTGAACGCTTAAATATGAGTGGGGTGATTGAGAAAATTCTGCTTTGTGTCTGAATGCTTAAAGGTGAACAGAAGAGGAAGCAATTATCAAAATGTTATTTAAGAAAGGTAATTAAGTGCACTAATCACAATCATTCTAATAGATCGGCAAGATATCGCATGATTAATCAGTGTCTGTATGCTTAAAAGGTTCACGGGAGGTCACACAAGAACTCGGCAAAGTGTCTGAAAGCTTGAAGGTGAACAGCGGCCAGAAAGGATTTCAGGCTTTCACATCCACTCGCATGAATTTAAAGAATGCCGTAATAATTCTTAAAATGAAAAACACTCTCTCTTTAATAAAAATCCGACATGTCTTTCATGTGCCGTAAAGGTGTTGGCAGTCGTGGATACATTGATAAACAACTATGCTTAAATTTTTCACAATTAAATATCTGACGAGTTCCGTGAAACTAAATTCGGCATGCTAAACAAAGATTCAACCACCTATCGACCAATGAAATATACCCTTAGCGATGTTGATTGGCGGGAGACTTGAGTTCTAGCATACGGAAAGATTTTCTAACGATTATCCTACAAGATGCATATATTTGAAAAAATGAAGGCAAGATCTCAAAATTGTACCATATCTCTCCGAGCGCTTGGTAGAATGTCAAGTGTTCGAGTTCTTCTAGTTTGAAGACCCTTGAGAATTTCTTGCGAAGCTATCAACAGCCCTCCTTCTGTGAAGGCGAGGTTACACTATTGTTAGTCAAAGCATGGAGCATTTGGAAGATTTGTGACAACAGTGTTGGTAAGAGAAAATTCAGAAGTGTTGACCATGTGTACAGGAGACACAGTATGTAATATGTCGTAGCTGGGTATAAGATCATATGGGCTACACTTCGAGACTTTTGGAACTAGCTCTGAGGTATCTATGGCTTCTAGCTCGAGGGACTGATACCTAATTATACGTCAAAGCAAATTTAATCACAAGCTCAATCTAAAACACTAGCCTTTGGTGAGGGACACTAATATTCCTATCTAGCCGTCCCTTATTTCCACGATATGAGGATAACCCAAGTCCTCTAACATGATATTGTCGACCTGATAAATTGTTTACTCCCGCTAAGCATTTAATAATTGGCCCAATCATGTTTCTTCTCTCCTCTTCACATTCTCTGAATTGTCTCGAATAGGCCTACAACTCCTCACAAAAGGCCAGTCAGGTCCGCCCAGCGGGTCATCTCTGCAATTAGTTAATACGGCAGTTTGTCGTACGGAAGTTGGCTTCATATTGGACTTACGACTTACGACTGTGGGCGCGGTTTTTTGATGATCGGCACCGCTGGTACGATTAACCCAGGAGTGATCTTCCGAGGCACCGCTGGTCGGACTGTTGGCGCAGGAATTGGTGGCGGACGCTTCCCATCTGCAATCAAACTTAATGGGGAATTAGACGGGTCAAGGGCAGGCCATTGATTTGGATCTCCTATCAGATTTTGTGCCTTTGTTTCCGTTGGTGTGGTCGGCCCACAAGTCAGAGGATTGCTAGATGCGCCGTCAGACGTCGCGAGAGCTTTCAGATCTGATTTCCGAATAGAACTACCAGCTGATGATAAACTGTTCCCCCTCGTGGTATGACATTTCTGTGATCTTTCTCCCTCGTTGCAATTTGCAAGGTTTGTGCCAATTGAACTCTTGCGCTTCTTGGCTGGACTACTATTGCTTCGCTCCTCCATATTGGGTTTTGACTGGCCTTCACTGTCGCTCTTCTTTGTCTCGTGTGACTTAGTCGAAGCGTTTGACTGCATAGATTGGTGCGACTTGGAAGCCTGCTCTTTGTTCTGTTTTGCCACACTTCTGTCTTGAACTTTGGAATGGCCTCGATTAGCTGGGTGGTCACTTTGGGAGTCGAGGCGATTCCCAGTAGTCGCCGATATCTCCGAGGAATCTTCAGCAACGGCCACGGTAGCCTTACTGTCCTCTGAATTTATAAACCCTTGGTTGTCTGCGCTTTCCTGTGGCAATGATACTTCCGACTTGATCGAGGCAATGCTTGGCTTTAGTGCAGAGCTATCAGCGCTAATCGAAGTGCTGCTGCGGCAAGAAACCGACTCTGCCAGTGAGTGTTGCGCTTCGAAACGTTCTAAACATGAACTAGATTCTGTTCTGCTGGCAGAAGTCGGCTTACTTATTACAAGAGGCAACTCTTCTGATTTCTTGGACTCTGATGTGACTTGTCCCTTGTGTAAATGCTTCGAGGTTTTCTTAGTCTTCACAAACGGAGCGGTCACTTTTAGAGGCCTATCTTGAGTCGATGTCTGCGACTGCTCGAAACTCAAACTGTCGCAAAACTTAAGCTCGATAGTAGTTGGGAGCATTTCTTTTAGAGTGTCATGGCATTTGGGTTGGTGCAACATGCTGCCAATATTGACCATAGATCGTGACTTGACAGGAGTTGTGGCAGGGGTAGGTCTTGCAGATCTGAGGGGAACCAGTTAGCATGGGAGTGTTGAAATACATTGGATCTCTTACGTATTTGAACGAGAGGCCTTCTTCTTGTTCTTTAACCTACCTGGTACCGAACTGTTGTTTTCGGGCGTCTTCTTGGACGCTGGATTACTGGCCCTAAGTTTATATCAGTATAAATAGATCCTGGGAAGATACAGTAGAATCCTCACTGGTTCTTGATGGGTGAGTTCTCATTGTTTTGATGGGACAATGGACCGCCGCCGAAGTCGGAATCCATATGGATAGCTTTTCGGGTGGAGTAGGGCATATTCTCGATTTTGTTAAGTACAGGTTGTATTGGTAGGCGATTCAGAGCATATTTATGTTGGCTCATCTCGGATACAGTTGACATCAACTGAGATTCGAGCGCATTCTGTATATTTGGGAAATGCATGCTGCAATCTTGTGGTTGAATTGGGCGACCAAACAGGTTGTACTGCGTGAAAGATCCATTCAAAGACCCAGATCCGTGACGGTTATTGGAATAGCGGCGTCGTGGGTACTGGTATGTATCTTGTCGTGGAAAATTACCGGAGCGCCCATAGCTATAGCTCTTCTGGCTCAGTTGACTGTTAGAACGATTTCTCGTCTCAATTTGATTGCCAAGAGACTCGTTGACGGAGATGACAGTGCCACACTCCAACTGGTGGCGGTGAAACTTCTTAATAGCTGCTGGAAGGGATTCTTCCTTAGTGAAGCTAAGAGAACAAGTCAGTAATGGTCGCATACAATGAGCAGGGGGGATCACTTACGCCACAAAGGCTACAGCAGACCCGAAAAGATAGTGAACAGTTTCAACTTCTCCACAAGCGGACATCAAATCCTTCAACTTGTGAGATGTGAAGTATCTTCTGGGGACATTGCCTACCCACGCCGTTCGAAGCTGTCTTTCTCCGTGGATCTCTTCCCTATTAAGAAGTCTGGCTTCACCAATGTAAAAGTATGTACAGGCGGGTTGAGCCGAATTGTGAACATAAGATTTTGGGTCACCCTTGAAGAGCTCTTGGACCTCTTCCATTTCCACATGTTGAGAACCACGATGTCGAGGGCGCGTATTAAAAAGCGTCCCTGTACTAGCATCATCTTGGAGAATCTGGCGGTCATTTTGGACATTTGTAAGATGAGACCCATGATATTGATGATGAGGACTGAAAGGGGCGGCGGCAACTCTTGCATCATTGGAAAATTGAGGGAAGCCTGCATCATGGACGAATCGATTTGCATATGGTCTTAATCTTGGCGATATTGGAGGCCGACCAGTATTGATATAAACTGGCTCATTTACGGTGTGGTGACTTCGCGGACTTTGATGTGGTGTATTTGAGACAGTGCGTCTGCCTTCCTGATTGTTAGCACGAGCCTGATTCTTTCTCTGATGAAAGCTGCCTCGAGATGATTCATTGGACATGCGGCGCCGATCTGAAGCTCGAATATTCCATTCATCATTTCGCATGGTTGGTACAGAATGCACACTATCAGCTGTTTGCCGCTGTTTCCGATCGAGCACCATATTGTTGCTGTTTTGATGGACTGGCGGGTGATGAAGCGAGACCGGCTGGACTGTAGCAACGATTAGCACCCGAAAGGCCGACATTGTTAAGAGACTTACGAGCAATGATATGATTTGGGCGTACACTTTGCGGGGAGTTGAGGTTAGGCAATTGAGATGAGAATGGTCCTGGTGTATAGAAGCGATCTTGGACGGGATAGAGAGGCTGGACATGAGGGCGTATCGACGACAGGAATATGTCGCGGTGCTTCTCCAATCCAGCAAGCATGAGCTTGATTTCCTCGAGAGTCATAGTTTCTAAGCTTGCGTGTTCATCCACAGTGAACATTGCCATGAGATCACCATTGGGCGGGGCGTTTAACACTTGTTCGCTGTGAAAAGCGATCCATTCTGCGGCCCATAATTCGATTTCTCTAGCAATAATCGCCTTGTTACCTCGATTTTGTTGGCTTAGTGTCTTGATGACATGATAGCAGAAAGACGCGCCTTGGACGTACAGGTCGAATCCATCGAAATATTGGTACAAATCCTCCCATTTCGTAGGTTCCGTGATTGAAGAGGCAATAGTTGGAAACTCATTTCGGATGTGCTTCACCTTCACCTCAACGTCGGTGAGGGTGTTTGATCGGATCAACGATAGAGGAAGTGGTGGTGCGAGAACACGCTTCTTGAGTTGACCTCTATGGGTGGAGAAATGAGCCGGAGCAGTGCCTGGCACCTCAAAAAAGGTCATTGGCATTTTAAGATGAGGTATTGCCATTGTTGCGGGTTGCTTTTTTTGGCGGACAGGCGGGATTGCAGATACTTGAGCCATCGTGGCTACGTGCGATGAATCCATGCTGCTGCCATCCGTTATAATAAAAAAAGACAAGCAGAAGATTCGGAGCAGGTAGGAGAAGAAAGAAGTTGAGACAAGACGCCAGAGCACGCCAAAGAAGGTACTGTTGTTTGCTGTTCGATAATGTAAAGGAAGTTGCGAATTGTTTGATGGGAAGATGAAAGTGGAGTTAGACTAGGAAAGAGCATAAGGAAAGAGCAGACGGAGAGATCGAGCTACCAGCTACGAGTTACCAGGAACCAGCAACAAGCAATCTGGAACCCACCGAAAGTAGCAACATTCACCTGCCACCTCACCTTTAATCTCAACTTCCAGACCCATTGACTTTCACGCTAAATTGTTCTGTGCTCTTCCACCTTCAGTTTCATGATAGCTGCAGGTCAAACATTGCTCTTTCCCCAACCAAAAGAGGCAAATGGTTTTTTTCGATCTTCTACTATGGACATCTAGGAGATACCCCATCATATATATCTAGCGTAGAGGTACACTTTTTATTTGGAAAACGTCTTGGGTTACGCGGATGATAATATTTAAAGGACAATGGCACCTACATGAAATTACCTGTAGAATATCTCGCAACGATATTATCTTGAATCGGCCAGCCTGATCGAACTTGCTTGTAGAAAACTTAAGACTAGTATGAGATGAAGGGGGATCAGCACTTTCCCACATTAACTTCTGGCGTGTTGAGAAATATGGACGGCAGACGTAGATATTCATACAGCAGGTTTCCCAAATTTTCGAAACTTGCAGGATGCTAAGAGTTCAAAATCATGACCCTCATAAGACCACGAATGCACTACAATATGTATCTTACTGAGAGCAAAGTGGTTGTGCACTCAAGTTTTGAAGCCGATTGACTATCTAAATAGTATGGAGATTTAAGTCAAATTGTGGAATGAGACTCACACAATTGACTCCACTCTCCTTATTCTTAGGATCAAAGCAACTGTATCGGCATTTTCAGAGAATAGCTTTCCCTCGCCATTGCTCCCAAGTAATTCATGACCCAATTATTTACGTAGACAAGTAGGAAGTGTATATGAAGACTGCAGACTAGAATCTTGAAACTTGACCCCCATTTTTCAGTTATGTAGAGGTCGCTGATGAAGTGCAGCATCAAATGCCAAGGTGCTGAACAACATCAGCGCATTATAATTATGCTGTAGCTATGGCATTTAAAATTGACGTGCTGCACACAAGAGCTAGAGAGCTCTTTGGTGACTTTCGTCCAAGATCTAATGATAGAGGAGTAGAGTACTTATTGCACAATATATGCATACCTTAAAAGGGTTATCTCCAGATTATATCGTACATCAAATGTCACTTTACTTGCTATGACTTTTGGAAAGGTAACCTAACTCTTCGGAAGAGCTTGCACCAACTTCAAAATCTCTGACTCGGCATCTCCTGCAACTGCTCGTCCATTCTCCCAGTCCACAGTCTTTTCTAAGTTAGCTACATCGAGCGAAGAGGGGTGATGGATTTGACATACGATAGGCCGTTGAATATTGTCACCGCTTTCTTTGAACTTCTTCATTGCATCTGCCTCTGTCTTCGCGCCCTTGACAATAGAGGAGATCTTAGAAGCTCCAACATACTCCAATATGCTCTTGAGCTGATCTTCGGTCGGTGGTTCTTCTGTTACATCAAGTTGGAACTCTTTTCTCTTTGGATGGCTTTGCTCTGAGTGATCGCTAGCTTGGTCCTCTGTGGCAGTCTCTGCGGCTGTTGCAGATGCTGTCTTGAGGATCGTATGCACTCTTGACGAAGCTGGCAAGCTTGCCTTGTGGAAGAGGGTGATTACATCGAGTGTTTTGTGCTGCAGAGAAGACAAAAATTAGTCAAATGTTATTACTGATTAACAGGAACTTCATAGGAATACAAAACAGAGACATACAAAGCGGAACATGTTGAGTAGAGAATTCAATTGATGAATATGTTGATGCTGTCGAGCTATTTTCGAAAGTTGGAGAAGATGACGTTGGTCGCAGGTCGGAAAAGCTGTACCCCTGTCACTTCAGCCCTGTCTTGTTGCTGGGCGGACTAAAATCGCGTCCTGAGGTAAGTTTATTGTCAACGGCGTTCAAAGTATTATCCCTTCCTTGACGGTCATCAACAAAGAACGTCACAATGCCGCCCTTGATTCTGCACAATGTTCCAGATGAAGAGCTGTATGTTGGGGAAGATGGCGTACAAAGGCCATATGCCATGTTGTTCCCTGGGTATGCTTCACCCTCGTCCTACAACGCCAATATGAATCCTTTTTCTAACTCAGACAGCAACGAGAACTCGCCATCAATATCAAGAGCGCGGAGAGCGGTTCCTGAAACAGGCTCTTTTGGAAAGTCAACGAGACGATCGAGATCGAGAACAGGCACTCCAGCCGCGCGAAAAGAAGACCCAACCCTTGAAGCAGCCAACTCTATATTCTCCAGCTTTATTTCCACTCGAGCATCAGCAGCGCCTGAATCTCAGCGCGCAAACTCTCTACAAGCATCTACCTCCCAGCCTAATTTGCTAGCATCTGGGCCACTCGCACCAGTCGATGGCAATTCAACAATACCTTCGCGCTATGTGCATAAAGAACCCACCGAAGTTATACTACGAGGCTTTCCAGACAACCATCAATATGCCGCTATTCGCGAATTTGAGCGCATCGGAGGAAGAATATGTGAAGACTACCCCCGGGATCCTCCCGCTGAGCAGAGACGTTACAAGTCCGATCTGCGAGATCCGGCGACATTAAGACCACACACCCTCACGGCGGAAGAAAAGGCTAAGGCATTGAAATTTGCGGGTGGAGAACATTGGATCAAAATAACATTCGATTCGGCCGATGGAGCGGATGCTGCTGTCGATGCTTCACCGCAAACTATTCAAGGACATTTAGTTTACGCAGAACTTTACCGCGGTGTCCCGCCTTCTGTCGATGAGGCTATTCCCACTGTCGGGATGCGCTCTCGGACAGTGGGAGCTGCAGCTGGCAAAGAAGGAGTGTTCACCTCAGCGCGACATACATCTACCTTCCCCAGATCTTTCACCACTCCAGCGATGTCACAAATAGGGCGAGGACCGATCAATACATCCCCAGCCGGATCGCATTCCTCGCAGCAGACACACGACACCGGCACTCTTTCCGCTGCAACAATGTCCTCTGGGACCGTTATAGGTCAACCTGTAGTTACGAGCGACCCCCAACGAGACGAGAACTCGCAGGTCTATTGTCGAATCATCCCAACCGCGAAACGAGTACAACTTCTACCTGCTGAGCAAGCCTTACTTCCTCAACAATCATACAGCAAAAGAGTTATGGCTCAAATACCTTTCTTAAGTTGGTTTACAGGGGACTTGATTGGTTCTTCGGTGCCCCGGCTAGACAATGGCGAATTTGATTATGCGAAAGCTAGTTTGTACTGGGTGTTCATGTATTGGCTCGATAGATTACTGGGTGGTATCTTTGAAATCTGCATACCGGACAAGGGAGAATGAAGCCAAACCCGAGCCGAGAGTACGATGGGATCGTGGATTTGAGTAGGGGATCACGGGGTATCAAAAAGGGGAGTCATACACGAGAGGATAAAGCTAATAATACCCGAGGAAAACTTGTTGATATAGCTTGGCGTTGCATAGGAGGGATTCTTGCCTTCGGGTTGTATTGGAATCCGACATGGGTGTGGCCAATTGTATATTTGCGCATAGGGGGTTATTTTAGAGAGCGAAATCATGAAAAGCTTCTCCACCTTCTCCGGCCACTTTTAGCTTCTGCCAAGTGAGACGAACAATATTTGGATTTTGAACACATGTGATCAATATGGACCAGAATTTTCTGAGCAGAGCTACGAACATCAAAAAGGTGTATTAATCACGAATCAACCTTATGGGGTATACAATCAGAACGCCAATCCACCATCTACACTATTCTGTCACACCTTCATTATCCGTTTCGCTCCACCGTCGATCCAAATCCTTGATTGCTCTTTCGGCGATGTTATCACTCGCAACTTTCCGCTGGCCTCTATCGCTTTCATCTACCGTACCCTCATTAGGAACCGACTTTGCACGGCCCTTCTTTTTGCTTTCGTCCTCACAACCTTCACACTCGACTTCCTCATTTCCGGGTACTTTTACGTCGGACGGTTTTGGTAAATCGAGAGGATCATCTCGATCTCGGACTCTCTCCCGAGGTGGTGGACTGAATGGCCTCACGCCCCTCGACCTGTTCAATATCCCCGTAGTTCCAGTTTCTGAGAATATACTTCTCATATCTGCATCCTTCCCATCTATATCGGCAGTCACGGCGCCTGTTAAGCTCTGATAATTATGTCCCTCCACAAGCAGACTATCCGTTCTCGCGTGATCGTGCATTCCTGGTCGCGGCCGTGAAGAATGCTCATGGCTAGAGTCTGCTAGTATACTCTTGTTTGGAAGTATACTGAATATCTTCGAGTGGGCGTCATTCCCATCTGTTTCATTGGCGAAAAGATCACATCCGCGTTCGAGCAGTTCATCCAGACCTCCCCCAGACCAACCTTTTCGAGCTAACGCTTCAAAAATGTCGACTTCGGCTCGTACCAGTCCAGCTGTACACTCCACAATCGAAACACTCATCTCTTGTCCTTCACGGAGCAAACCTCGGGCGTGCCCTCCATGCAGTGACGTGAGTCCATCCAGTTTTCCAGTAAGTTTTACAAGATGTTCCCGGAAAGCTCCAACATCACGTTTTCTTTTCCCATGTAATCTCTGGCCCTCTTTCTCCATCTTCCGGATATCCTTGCTCATTGCCTTGGCTTCTTTCCGGTACCGCTCCTCCTCTTCTTCTAGCCTACGCCGCCATTGATCGAGCTCGCTCAATAGAGGCACTTCTAGACTTCGATATACTGTCTCACTTAGGATCTGCTGGTGGTTCGCTATAAGTTGGTGTACACCACTCGCAGCAAGAAGGTTGTCTGCCGTGCAACTCGAGCCACCTCCGGCACCCCCGTGTACTGTAAAACTGTTTGACATGCTTTCGGATGTCTGGATCGAGGGCGATCGTGCTTCCTTTAAACGAGCGCATGCTTCCAAGGCTGATCCGAACGTAGAAGCGGAGGAGGAGAGCTCTGCTAGAGCCAAACGGTAGGCTTTGGCTGAAGATAATAGGTCCGTGTAAGCAGTCTGGGATGCTTCGAGGTCGCTCTTTGTGAGAATCGAGTGTGGAGACTGTGGAGGTGGTGGCAGAGGCAAGCTAAATGCTGACGGAAGAGGAAGAGCAGTGGATGCGTATGAGTATGTCGGCGAGCTTGGGATTGGAGGCAATGCGCTTGGTGAGGGTGGTTGCGACTCCAAGGTGGTTGCCATGGTAGTTGAGTGGTTCGAGGCCTTGAAGACTGCAGCTGCTACGTGAGCCGCGGACATTGTAGTTGCAAGTCGAATCTTGGATTATTGATCAATCTAGATATTTCGTATGTACAATCACAGACATTGGAGCCTGTTGCGTGAATAAGGAAGAGTGTCTCGTTTCCACGGTGGAGGTTGTCTTCTGACAGCTCTTATCGGAATCAACAAGGCTAAGATAAGAAATTTCTTGGTTCTCCTGATCCCTGAACTACTTCTCTACCTCTATGAACACATAGAGCCTTACAATAACGCTTATTCGTCCACTACAGATTTCTTCATCTCGATAGCAAGTGTGGAGTTCTCGATAATCAAACTTTTGTCCCTCATCACAATATTGCGCTTCGACTATTCATCACAATGCCTCCTCCATCAGCCCTCGTTATCCCAGCTGTAGCAAAGCACACAGCAACTGTCATTATGGCCCACGGTCTAGGCGACAGTGGAGCAGGTAAGAATCTGTTCTTTTAATACAAAAGTGGCAGAGACAGAAGCTCCGGTGTGTTATAAAGCTACAAAAAGACTTCATAAAGGATCTATTAAATTCCACTTTTGGGTACAGAGAGTCAGACCTTATGTTATCGCGTTCACAGATCTATGACAAACGCCTTCACTTTGAGGGGGAAACATTGAGATTTGGTTTTGAAGAATTATCAAGTGTTCGCAAGGCTCATCTATATGATCTTACTTTGCATCCTATGAATTATTCGAAATTCATCAGTTTTAAACGCTAACTTCGATCTCTCTAGGCTGGGTATCTTTAGCAGAGAATTGGAGACGCCGCGAGAAATTCAGCGAAGTCAAATTTATCTTTCCGAATGCACCAAATATTCCAATCACTGTCAACTTTGGTATGGAGATGCCAGGTTGGTATGATATTGTAAGAGACCGCAATGCCGTGCGTTTTTGCTTCCCACAAGGACCTCTTCCCATCAATCTCATTTGTGAAGGCATCTATACTTCATTGTCCTCTAATTTCAAGTAAAGTTTTTCGAAGTTTACGAGAGTCAAAGGCTTGTGTTAGGAGAACACGGTCTAATAGCGTTACAGCGTTTATTCGGAGCTAATTGCTGTTCTACTAGACTCAATTTCAAGATCTCCAAGGTGGCCAAGATGAAGTCGGTATCCTTCGATCACGTCAATACTTCCACAGCCTCATCAAGACCGAGATCGATGCTGGCATTCCTTCTGAGCGCATTGTTCTTGGAGGCTTCAGTCAAGGTGGTGCCATGTCCATCTTTTCCGGTATCACAGCTCCAACAAAGCTTGGGGGAATCTTCGGACTGAGTAGCTACCTCCTTCTTCATAATAAGATCAAGGATCACCTCCCAGCAGAGAACCCAAACAAGGAAACTCCTATCTTCATGGGCCACGGCGATAAAGATCCTCTCGTTCTTCCAGAATGGGGCCAAAAGACCGCTGAAGTTCTGAGGGGCGAGGGATGGAATGTGGACCTGAAGTTCTACAAGGGCCTGCAACATTCAGCTGATCCAGATGAGATTGACGATGTTGAGAAGTACTTGAACGCAAGAATCCCAGCTACTGGAGACAAGCAGTCACTGTGACTATCCGAGAACTCAAGGAGTTACGAACCCATAATCCTATTCTCTGTACTGGGCATAGTTCTGGTCCTCATAGGTTGGCGTTATGGGAAAAGGGACAACGTGGTAGCATCGCGAAGCCGAGGGCAGGAAAAGATACGTAAGAATTGATACAGGCGCAAGGCTCGTCATTCGAAGCTATCGCCTCCAGTACGAATTAAAAATCGGTTCTCTACAATTGTACTGCTCCGCCTAGGGTAGGCGAGCTCCGTGAATATTATATGCGTTAGTATGCAGAATATGCTAAGCCCTTTCGAATATACGAGGGAGCCTGCAAATTCTTGGCCAAAATACAACCTCCTAGCAGCTTGAAAGCATCACCGCTACATATAGGTGGCGTGTGCTGGCTGAAACTCGCCATTCAATCATTTTTCGTGGATCAAAATCGGTTGCCGCATGGCTTTCACACTTAATCCTTCGAGCGTAATCACAATTACGATAACACCCGGGCTTTCATTGTGTTTGTACCGCTTTCCATTCATCATCTATCGTTCAGGATGCCGCAAAAGCCCATATGCTTATACCATGCGCCAATCCATCCTGTGATGAAAGCCGTAGAGCAAGTAAATTCCCACAACCCCATAACAAAAACCGCTCACTTGGTGGCCTTTTGGACCTTCATCTGAGCACCCTTCGCACCCTGCTTGCTTGCAATTCTTCCGGCATTTCCCTTTGCTTGTGTCGCAGCAGTCTTCGCCTTCTCAGCCTTCTTCGCGCTCTGTGCAGCTGCTCGCTTCTCCTTTCCTGCCTTGATTGCCTCGGCGCGTGCAGCGGATCGTGCCTCTGGTCGCATTGTTCGGCGTTCTTTGATGACATCGAGGGAAGCACCAACAATGGCTCTCTGGGACTTGACGGTTCGGCGGGATCGCTTCTTGGCTACTTCCTGTTGAGGGGAACAATATTTCGTCAGCAATCTGCTAATGTTGGATGCCCTATTTTCCCTACGCCCCAATATCCTGTCACCGTAGCCAGATGCTACTACCTTACAACAAACGATAAATTTCGCATACCTCAGAGATACCCTTCTTATGTTGTCTTCGGAAAAGAACAGTCCATGCGATACGGCGGGGGTTCTTGCGTTGGAGGAAGAGGGATTCGGTCTTTCCATTTTGGAAGCGGAAGATCTTGCTGTCACCACGGACGTAGAGCTTGCCCTATAGAAAAATCCATCAGTATCCCATCTCTTCAATTTCCCCATTAACTTCCTCATCTTCCACAAATTGACCGGGCCCGCGATAATTGTTGCACTTGCCACAGAACATTCGCGCACGATCGAGGGATGGGTAGACGGGGGTATTCGTACCTTGCCAGGGTAGATCTTCTCTCCGGAGAAGGTATCGTCGTAGGTACGCATTTTGGTGGTATCCGGCGACTGTGAGGTTAGTTGAAGTGATTGTCGTTGATTCTCGCCGTCATCCAAAAGTCGCGAAATTCCCAAGTTGTGCGGATGCTAAGACTCGCTTGTCTAACCTATCACGGTTAGCGCAATTTGGCACTCAGAATTCAGCCTCTCCTAATGCTCGAGACAACACCTAAAAATTCATCAACATCACACGAACAAATCCATGTTGGAGTATACATTGTAGTCCAACATATATGGCTTCATCAATTCTGGGTCGAGAGTCATCTATTAAGTAATTATCACAGTAGTTATCACGTGATTTAACAGTAACAGCACAATCTAGTTCACTGGGGTCCTACATTGGAACCTGAGGACTTTCCTGCAGCGACTACTATCGAAATTGTGGATGATTAAAAAGGCCCTAGAATGTCTTCCTCAGATATGACGCGCATCTCTGCGGAAGCAATTTCTGAGGACTCGAGCATCGTTGAGGAACAATCTGCAGACTTCTCCTGGACACCACTCTTCAAGCAAGGCTGTTTCTTTCCACCTGAGATCTTTCGAAGCGTTATGCTGAATTTCATCCGAAATCCTAATATCAATACAAATCACCTATTCAGGGCAGATGTATCGCTCGATGTTCCCATCCAACACAAAATATCTGAATATGAAACAGAGATACCTCCACGCATTGCACATTTCAAAGACTTTCACTTGCAGACAGTCATGGTTCGGACCATGATACCTCGAAAGCCTCTTCTCGACAAACCACTGGATCAAACATGTCTGCTCTACGAAAGCAAGCTGGAACACGGGGAAATCTCCTCGCTTGTTGTGTATCTCTCACACATATCTTCACCAGAACAATCCCCACACTACCATCCTCCCGTCCGAGGAGTGGGATTTATGCACAAGTACAACCCCAAAACACAGCAAGGTACGATCTCCATCCACTTCTCGTTCTTCAAGTCCGAGCCGCGTTCTCCCAAGCTTGAGAGAACCGCAGAGCATCTCTTAGCTGTCCTCCATAAGCATGGAAAGGGAGTGGCCGCTGGCTATGTAAAACGAGTCCAGCACGACGTTATCATACCACAAGTCCGAACACAAAATACATATGCAAGATTGAAGGCGAAATACGCACGAATTTTATGCCAAACGTGGGCGGAGACTACTGATCCTACAAAGCATGTCTTCGAAGATCTTGCAATTGCTGCTTTCCTGATCGAGCTTTGGGCCGATATCTATCATGATCAAAGCTTTCCGGGCTTTGTAGATATTGGATGTGGCAATGGATTGCTCGTTCACATTCTTGTTGAAGAAGGCTATATGGGATGGGGATTTGATGCGCGGAGGCGAAAGTCTTGGGCGACCTGGAGCCAAAAAGCACAAAACAATCTGAAGGAGATGGTTCTAATTCCATCCATCTTACAAACGGAGCAGACAACGGGTAGTGAGATCGACGCCAATGTTGAAGCTGGACCTACGGACAAACCGAGGATACATGATGGTATATTTCCACCTGGGACCTTCATTATTTCAAATCATGCAGATGAGTTGACGCCATGGACACCAATACTTGCGAATATTTCCAAGTCGCCATTCATGATGATTCCATGCTGCAGTCACGCGCTCAGTGGCGCTAAATTTCGTGCACCTACTCCAAAGGGCGCAGGAACAACTATCTCCCAATTTGCTTCATTAGTGGCATGGGTGTCAGATATTGCTAATAGTTGTGGCTGGCTGGTAGAAAAAGAGATGCTAAGAATACCAAGTACAAGGAACACAGCAGTAATTGGTAGGACTAGAGCTATATCTTATGAAGATGTGGATGTAGAGGACTTGGTCACCTCATTCGGTGGAGGCGCTGGTTGGGAAGAGAACTCTTTGAAGCTACTCAAGGGATCTACAAGAGGCCACTAAAGTCTCTCAAACACGGCCCACTCACGGTGTTTTTTGGTCCAATTAGTGACTTGATCTTTAGGTAGCTACTTCTTGTAGGCCTGGTCTTTATAAAAGAAGTTAAGAAATGTAGATATTCCTTGAGATATCATACTCTATAAAGAATCTCTTGATTATCTGCAACAAGTGTTCAGCAGCATTGGTGTTTGAACAAAGTCGAGAGCAACGTGTTTACAGAAACATCTTAATCACAAGGCCCAAAGAGTATGAAGGAAATTAGTTCAGGAGAAATTGAACGCCGAAGAATTGCGCGCTCTCTTGATGATGCTTACCAAACAACTAGAACCAAATCTGAGGAAAAGCCATTCTGTTTGATGAATAAGGCTAACGAAACAAGGGACAAACGGTGGCTTGTAATTTTATGAGCCGCTAAAACGGAAAGTGAGAAGAAGAAACCAGAGAATTAGAAGCCTCCAAGCCTCTCTAATTCCTCAAATCGCCTCATGCGAATAACTTACTGTGTTTATCAACGAACTGTATGCCTGGAATTCTTTGTAAGAAGGGAATATAAGATAACGATGTGATTGAGTGCTGTCACAAATTTGATTGTGTTCTTGATATGTCGCTGTGGAATAGAAGTTCTAGACATGTCGTCGCAATGGAGGTGAAAGGCGCTAAAGTAAACAATAAAGCCAACAGACTCCCCAAGGAGCCATAAATACAGCTCCTGCCACTTCCAGGATTTCGAGGTCCTTTTGTAAGATAGCGAAATAATTGGTATCTGATGCAGCGGTGCTCTAACCCACCTTTCTCTATTTTCACGTGTGTATTCCGTCACAGTTGTGGGCCAAGTTGTGGAAGACCTTTAGGAGCCGCATGATTCTATTGTACAAGCAAGCAACCATAGACCACCCCAGTGTTCGCCATACGTTCCATGTGTGCAGCCGAACCTGGCAGTTGTAGCATGAGCCTTAAAATCGAGACCTATCGATCCTCCAAGTCGCTCAAAGATCATCCATGCTATGACAAAACTTTTTATTCGACCTTGTCCTCAAAGCTTGATCCTGCAACCAAATCTGGAATATCATCGTCATCGTCGTCACCGTCCTTCTTCTCACCCTCGGCCTTCTGCATTGATTGGTAGCTCTCAGCAAGCTTTCGTAGGGAGGCAAGCGAATCGGGGCCGAGTTGGTTGAGGATACCGGGGACGAGTTCGGTAAGTTCCTTGTCTTCACCTTGACCGTAGATGGCAAAAGTGTTCGATGGGACAGCGGCATGAACTGTAATTTGTAATTAGCCCCAAGCTGCACACCCAAGAGTAAGGTTTGGCAGGTCATTTTCTATCATGCAACCGGAGACCTAAGTAGGAGCCATACCTTTAGGAGCAGCAAAGTGGATGACATTTCCATCTTGCTTGAACATGTTCACCTCTTCAATTGCTTGAATAGGCTGGACATTAAGCTTCTTCAGAGATGTCTGCAACTTCTTGTCGTCCACACCGGCAGTCTTGTGAACCTTCTTGACCTTTCTTCTTGGTGTTCCCTTTCCGCTATAACCATTTCATCAGTATGCAGAACCTTAGATCAATTGTCGCGCAGTGTTCCCATCTCTGGACAGAGGTCTGAATGGAAGTTCGCAGATAAAAAAATAGATGACATACCCTAAAAAGATGAGTTAGCTGGAGCTGTCCTAGATAGGCACAATGTAGCTTCATGAGCCTTGCATATGCAAGGCAGTTGAAACTGAAGTTCAAGAACAAAAGTTAACTTACCAACACGCGCCGATGCCTGCATTCTCTTCAGCTTTTCCATATCCATGATTGCGGTTGCTTGGTAGTTGTCCTGGGGAGAAAGGCGGATAGGAAGCTTGCGGGGCGGATAGATCGAAGTTGTAAAACTTGATGGTGCAGTGTTAGCAGGGCGGTGTACTCCAGTCAGCAGCAACAGATAGGTAGATCTGAGCTTCAAGATGAAATTGGAGAACTTACGATGTGGTATGTCGTATCCTAGATCGTCAATCACGGTGAGGTCTTGGAGATGGCAGCCTCAAGGTTCTGTGGGTTACCAAATTAAGCGAGAGCTTTTTTACTTTATGTGGGGAACTACTCCGGCAACCTTAAATAAATGCCCTCTGACTAACACCCCTTCACACAAGGCTCAACAAAACAACAGATACACTTTTTGGTATACTGTATGACTATGTTCTTCTTTCTTGTTTTTCCCACAGACTAAAACTGTGAAGACTTGTCTCTATGAGTTCTCTAGGCCCGCAGTATCTTGCAAATGCTCCCGACAAAAACCTCATATCTTTTGTCCCCTTTATGTCACATAGGTCGATCTAGCTAATGACGAGCGCTACATTCCATGTGGGTGGCAGTCATCCTAGAATTCAAGATCCATCTGCAGTCAAAGGCTCTCATTGAAGAATTATTCACTGTACCACTTAGGTGCCCTTTCAGGTGGTAAGCACCCAGCTATACATCTTCTCCAACGTGTAACTTTTTCGACATAAACCAACTTGGACAATTAAAGGAAAGCACCCTTCTAGAATTCACAAGAAGCGTGGTTGTCTGAAAACCTCTAACCTCCTGTGCACGATTTATAATTCATCACGTGGGTTTTCTCACGTGCCTTGGCACTACATGTTGTATTCCGTACTTGTACATACAACTTGTCTTCAGTAATTATTGACTCATTCATAATGGTGGAGCATTCTGGGTATGTTGCCTAGTCGGTGTGCCTCCCAGTCGGTGTGCTTCTTAATGTCCCATGCACATGTCTATGTCTGGATTGCCCGAGGACATATTTAGTCAATTATCCCCCTCTGGTTACCTTAGTTGTTCTTTTCTACCCCCATATCCCTTACAAACCTACCACCTCAATCTCTCGACTTCGTGCCCGTCAGAAACCATGGCAGATTCCGAGATTGGGGATTTAGAAATTACCATCCGCATTCCCGGCCTCAATGTTCCTGTGAATGTACGTTGCACTTAGCTCGATCTTGTTGAACAATACCATACCTAACCCACCAATACTATTCAGTGTTGAGTCCTGTTCATTCCCCTTGAACATCTAGTCTTGGATTCTCTACACTTCTCTATTCAGACGAGCAAGTACTGACGCATACTTTTCCAGTGGGTACCATCAGTAACACCAGATGATGAGGAGTTGATAGCTTTAGGCGGAAAGAAACTATTTCTCAACGGTTTAAATGTGTTACAGGATTCGTAGTAAGTATATGGATATTCAGGGATGACAAGCCTACCCCCCACGTGTGAAAGGCTTCCAGTCCTTACTCTCCGAGAAATTGAAATGCTTAAAGTCATGAACGACGTGACCGACGAGTTAGGATGGGATAAAGAGGTGAGTGATAACCTTTGCTGCCTCGTGTGATTCATTTATGGAACCTAACCTACCCTTTTTCTGTGAATTCGTGGCTCACATGAGATTTTTCGTCGCCTAGATCGCCGACGAAACGCTTGTGGAGAAAGGAAATCTGAACTCATATCAGCTGAATATTACGACGTCAATGCAGCGATGGTTGAGGAAATCATTGCGGAGCTGTGCCACAAGGGCGAAGCGTTTGAAAAGGACCAATGCGTGATCACCTTTCACAATCACGTTGTCAAGTCCGACTCTATCGTCCCATTGGCTTTGAAACAGTCCCTTCAACAATCGGCTCGCATTTTGGAGAAAATCCAAGGCCAGCCCAAAGGTAATCATGATGGGTTAGGAAGTATGACCTCAAACTTAATCGATCCTTCGCTTTTTCCATTGGTTTACGGCCGTACTCGAGTCCTGAAACCTACGACGATAGGTTTGAAGGATTGTATTGAGAGCTCTTGTGAAGGTGACATCTTGCCACTTCCTAGCCACACAGATATAAGGGACGTATTAAGAGTCTTTCCTTTCGAAGAAAAGGCCCGCGGAAAGTCGTGGTTCAGCAAAGAATTTCGTGAGTCATATTTTCGACAGATATAAAAATTTGGGCGATTGTGATTGACAGGAAAAATTGTCTAGAGCTTCAGGGGCCAGCTTTTATATATCCTGTCATTTCAGAAACTTACAGTGACGAAACTAATGTTTCGTGACTTTAGAGTGGCTTCCATGTGATGTCGATATCACGGGAGAAAAAGGGGTGAAGTGAGTCTTATACCACGGATGAAGTAACCCAGGCTATTCAGTGCAAGGAGCTCTAATGCCGTGTCAGAATTAAGACTTACATTGACAACCTCCATCCGCACAGACATACAGACATATACGAAGTCATTGAAAGGGCAAATGGTTCGTTGAATTCTTAAGCCTAACTTACCCAGTCAATAGTATCATGACAGTCAAATAAGGGAATATCGCTAATCTATGTTTGTAGAACGAACACATTTGTGCCACAGCCATCTATTACTACGATAGCTTCAACATAATTGACAGCACCCTGCAATTCCGTCAGAAGTCTGATCTTGAGGGTAAGAACGAAAAATGGTGCACAAAACACGATCAAGGGCTGTATGATTGGATGCCAGCGGTTTTCGGCCAACAGAGTTATGATGCTGGCCTCCAGGAAGTCGGCGAGATAGAATGCAGAGAGGGCCGTCTCGTGACTTTTCCGAATATTCTCCAGACTCGTGCACGACCGTTCAAGCTTGTGGATCCTAACAAGAAAGGCCATCAGAAGATGCTTACGCTTCATCTCGTGGATCCTAACATACGCATCGTAAGTACCGCGAACGTACCTCCGCAGAAACGAGACCGGTGGGATGGCCAAGTTGACGACGATATGCGGAGGCTCGAGGAAGGATTTGGAAATTGAGCACAGAACTGAAACAGCAAAGTTTCAGGAATGTGGATGATTCTAAAGAGTACCCCATTAAAATAGAGGAAGCTGAAGATACTAGAATGAGGTTCCTGGAAAAGTACACCCAATTTTTGGTAAAAAACTCAAAAGATTTTGAGGATGCCGAGGAATTCTATGTCTATGATTGATGCGCAATTTTAGAGTATGATCCAAACCGAATGTACTCTGCAATTTGGAGTTCAGATCTTGAACCGTCATTACAATTTCCTCAATTTCTCGTGTCTGCCATCGTTGCATCTTGCATTTTGTTTTCTAGATTGCGTCCATACATTTCTACTATCCCAACAAATACTCAGTTGTTATCCCTCGCAAATAGTTTTGTTCTAAAAGCTTTTCGGGCCAGGGTCCATGTACAGAGCCAATGGAAAAGCAAAAGTATTAATCACATTTATGACAGAATGTCTTTTTGTGGGGTGGGGTTGACTTTCAAGCATCGAGACGAGTATTAATGTTTGGATGTACGAACAGTTTTGCCAAACATCATTACATCTACAGCTTGTTTGTCTTGCTCGTCGTGTATTGCTGATTACTGTTGTTCCCTATTGTGAATCTTTTTTCTTTCAGCCTGATAAGGATAGTTCCATGAAAGAATGCTACCCTGGAAGATACAGGCCATCCAAAAAATTACATGATCCTCATCTTCCATCATAGGTGATGAAATTAATGGGATGATAAAAGTGGCGTCAACAACATTGGAATTTCTTGTATCTCAGGTCCTTTCTATTCATCTTATCCATTAAACGCTTGAAAAATCATACTCGTAAACAGAGCACTCACTCTCAAAAGCCATGTGAGTATGTCGAACTATTATACAAAGTGAATCGATTCGCACAGAACAGGACAAGTAGCACGTCCCCCATCCTGGGCACCTTTAATTTATGCCACTCCTTGGACCTTCTCTCCTCCGCGTTATGCAAGCCTTGACTGAAACCAGACACTTCAAGAGCTACCTTTAAACCCTAACGAAGTAAGGCTGATCTAGCATGATAGGGCATGCGTCTATGCTTCCCATTCGAGGTTTCTATCTATTATATGTTACTACAACATTCTCGACGCACGCTTGGATCAGAGTACGTACCTTGATTTATATATACATATGCTCAGTACCGAACCATTTTGTCAGCACAACATCGCCGTCTAATCAGGGATCATAAGCCGCCATTTCTTTGCACTCCCAGCGAGGTATCTCATTCTCCTTGTCGAAGTATTCCCATGTTGTCTTCCCTCCCTCAATATGCTGACTCCGCAACATCTTCTCCTCGTACTCGGCGCGACTCTTTATATTATAGTGATGTAGAGTGAGTCGATTTCGTGTTATCGGCCATCGCCACGGCGAAGGGTAACCCACTTCCGCAACTGCAGACGTCCATTCTCGACCATCCTCTCCGACTGCGATGCTACCTTCCGTCATGTGGAAGGTATGAGGATGGCCTGGTCCATGGCTAGAATCGAGGAAGCGATCGGTCCGCACAACGGATTTGACATGCGAATTTCCTGCGTATTTTCCAGCCGATGGAGTATCATCCTCGATACATGACGTATAGCCCTTGCGGATAGATGGCTGTCGGAACTCCCTATGGTTGGAATTATGGATCTGCCAATTGATGCCTAGCGAGCCGACCCGTTCGTTTAGCGACAGGTCTTTCAGGAAAGAAACAAATGTTTCGTTGCGCCGCACAACCTCGAGGTACTCATCGCAGTCGAAATGCGCCATCCAGGTGTGCTTCTTGCCGTAAAGACGATGGCATTCATCGTTTAGGAAGAGTTGGTTGTTGATATCGTGGTGTTGGGATTTGGTGTAGTAGGTGAACGTGATATGTTTCTTGGGAATTGGGTACGAATAGGAGGATAGAGGAGGCTTGCTGCCATCATCCATGATGTAAAAGCGCCGGATTCCCACATGGTAATAGTAGTGAGTGAAAAGTTCTGGCAGATTCAGAGATTCATTTTTAGCAGTGAAACAGAGTGCGACATATTCCTCATCGTCGGCGGGTATCGAAGGCGTTGGTAATGGAGTGGTGGGAACCACCTGTGAGCTCGAGTTCGAGACCGCGCCAAAATGACTGATGATGGCCTTATGGTCGTACTTGTAGATAGTGGTATCCCAGAATGTCAAATAGACCACCCATCCGAGGAGGAAAGGCACAAAAACAAGCGCTACTCGTCGATAAAGCGAGGCCATGTTGCTGGAATGGTACAAAAGGAAAGAAAAGACACTCGCGACGTTCAGAAAAAGGATCAAGGGGCAGATTGTTGGAAAGGCTGAGAATAAATCTCACGCAGCTTGGCAAAGCGGCACAGCGATGCATTCGTCCAGCTTACCGATGATGTGGATCGTACCTAATTTGCTTATCGTTGGAATTCCGACAGGGGTGGACCTCACTCAGGAGTCAGGAATTTGGTGTAACCACCCTTGAATCCTGACTTGAGATGAAGGCATTCCATGGTTAATCTTCATTTGTAACACAATCAAACACACTATTGTAGAGCTATCTGAAGGGACCAATGAGGTGCCGCTGATTGTCAAACATTTGGTTGGCCGACAATTCGCCTAAATCTCTTACTCTGTGAATCTCCATAGAAGGCTATGCTCATATCCAGCTTAAGCTAGATCTTGAGCATCACGCAATCCATCAATTCTCGGAATTTCTGAGAGAGAATTGAGGGGCCGACGTTGAGTAGTCGGCTTGCTTATTTTCATACCTCCTGTAGCTATAAGTTTCGTACTATTTCTGGCAAGGTATTCGAAAGGCTCTGGTATACGATAGAATCCCAGAAATTCGTGTCCCGTTTGAGTTTACACACTATTAGTAGGCGCCTATCTAGCACGTACACTGTTCAAGCGTGACAGAACCTTTGGCAGCGCTTCGAAGACTTGGAGACAACGGCTGCAGCCGAGATCGTACAGTGGTATTCGTATCTATCGAATCGCACACGGGCAAAAGGGGAGATTTCCAGGGGTCAAAACCCGTGCGCCAGATTCGCGGGCTCTTTCTAGCCACTCAGAATTTGCCCTCAATGCTTGTTTAGTGGTCCCAAACGAAAACCCGCGTTTCCTAGCAGACAGGGCATACTTCGTACAGGCCCGAAATATTGTATTAAATTTATCAATGCACACATACCCTCTCACCGAATGCTTATCAATGCCGCTTTAAGTAAACCATCTAGTATTTTATATATCCGCCATCTGCTAAGATCACCTCAATACATCGATCACTTATTCCACGGATAAGCCCCTTAATAGTTACCTCTGTAATATATTCCCAGGCTTCTTATATAGCTACTCTCAGTCTTTTATAGGCTCTAAATACGTCAGGGTAGTATCTCTGAATATAATCCTTTATTTCGTCCTAAATTGAATTTAGATCAGGAGAGTTAGTAGGCTGAAAAATAGGCTGTATCCTAATTACCTTGAAGACTTGCTTTGCAAAGGAAGAGGACTGCCTCTTTATATTATCCTGTTAGAATAAGAGATCAGGGTATTGCTTAAAATTTTCTTTTATAAGTAGGATGATAATCCCAGATTAAGATCCCTTATTGATTATCTCCTAATTCTTATCCTTAAAAAGTCCCTTATGCCTCCCGTATTTGCCTGATATTGTGCCCTAAAATACCCAACCTATCTTCCTCTGAAATCGTGGGTTAATACAGTCAGGGTAATATAACGCTAACTCGCTAATTCGACGAGTTACTCTTGCCCGTGTATGCCTTTCTGGTTTTACCCAGGTTTCATCACTCCAGAGTATACTATCTCACTGCTCGTCCGACCAGGATATATGCCCCCATTCCCAGGCTAATCGATTCCTTTTATTCTCGTCAGAAAGAGGATGCTTCTGGCGAGCAGACCGACGGGACAAATCCCTCCTTTTGACAAATCCCTCCTTTTTAAAAGCAGCTCTAATAGCTTTCAGTCATAATCCCAGCCTAGAAGAGATAGTTATCCGACCAAGGTACTCGGCGGTTTACTTTGCGGCAGTAACCTATTCGATAAGGCGCTTTCGTATAGAGCATTAAGGAGGAGTCTTCGACCTCTATCTTACTTTTACGGGGTAATTCGGTGGGTAAAAGCGGATTAAACCTGCTGATTTTTCAAGTTTAATTATAAGGCAATCTTATCTTAAGTAAAGTTGGCTTCGAAATAGAGGCTATTAATTCGTAGCCTATCGTCGCGTAAAGTATGCTTTAATAGTGCCTTTAGTACAGGAATAGAGGGTTATTGATCTATAATTACTAGAAAAGCAGCCAGAAGGGCGATAACCTATTATTAGATATTAGCCCTACTGCATACCCTCGTACGTGGAATCTTCTAGCTATATACACGGACAGATTTAATATAATATTTCGGGCCTGTACGAAGTATATCTCAAAATTTATTCTTAAATATGAAAGCCGTCTTCTCGGATCATAGTGAAAAGATAGCCCAGAGAATATCAAGATAATGAGAGCAGGTAGCCAACAACAAGGAATCAAATATAGGTCCCAACAGGGGGTGTCAGAATTCCGTGCGCACAGGCCATGCACACTAAAAGCAACAAGTCGATAAAAGTAAGTATATATTTATATTTTATAACACCATTACTACTTATTGCCCCTAACAGGACCCCTATCTGATCTAATAAGCTCGGCGCATCTTCTAGACATATCAGCGATACGGTGACGTATCTCCTTTAGTATAATATTATCCTATTCATCTTCCAAAGCCTCCTTTATCTCCTCCTCTGAATTAAACACTCTACGCCGTAATCTTTGCTTGATAATAGCCTGAATACCTTCAATAAGATTTAAATCAGGGCTCTAGACAGCGCGGGCAAGATTTTGGATATCGTACGCCTCTTTATACTCCTGCGCAAGGCCTCTTTTACGCATGCTATGAGAAGGGTCCCTATCCTCCTGAAAAAGCCACGATTTATCATCGATCTCTTGTATAGACTTGATAGCCTGATAATATATAGGCAAAAAATTCCACGTAGTATTTCTGGGTCATTACATTGCCTCTAATCTTGACTTCTAACTTACAAGGCTTGCCTACTTCCTATTCCTGTACTCTTACGTGGTATTCGGAATCGGTTTCTGTTGTAGGACGGCGAGCTTTATAGGGATAAGGAGGAGTCTCTATAGTGTCTTCTTCGTCATCGTAAAACTCTAACTTATCTGCTTTACCTCACCAAGAAATCTAAGCGGCGATACGAAACCGAACACCTTCTAATGGAGGCCTCTCCTCGATATTCACTGGGTTATCTCGCTTTCCATGCTCCCGAGTAACTCGACCTTGAGTCTGTGATAAATGGTCGATATATACTTTATCTATATAAATAACATGATTAAAGAAACCGAATATAAGAGCGTAGATATACTGAGAATCGTAGGTGCATCGTTCCTGGCGATTCTTAGTCGGTATAGCCTTCTTGATAAAGGCGCAAAGGTACCGGCCATCTCCTTTGGTAAATTCTTTCATTTTACGTTGTAATTAGTGCCTCACGACAGGTATATTGTGGTATTCGATTTGAGCTTCGTACGGCTGCTTTCGTAGGGGTTTCGAGAAGTTGAAACAAGTGTCTAAGATATCAATTTAGTGACTTTCAACTTCCTCCCAATTATAGAAGACCTCTGCCGGGTCCTCCGCTATACTAAGTAGCCTATATTCTATTACTGATTCTTCTATTTACTGCCACAAGACTCAGTAATCCCACAGTCCTTAGAAATGCGACGTAATAGCTTGTGTCCACCACTACGAGCTAGTGCATCGATAAACCTAATCTTTTTTATAGTCATAGCTTCTTTACCAGCAAGAGGCTCGGGCGAAGAGGTTCGGAAAGGATTCGTACGCGTTGATGGTACCATAATGAGAGTTGAATAAGGTATTCAATTTTTAAAAATATCACGATTGTTGATTTTAGTGTTATATGGCCTATGCGGATGGAATCCTGACACCCCCTATTGGTCCTGCTCATTATGATCAGATAATAATATAAAGTATGTAACACAGGAAAAGACGGACGGGGCCACATTGAATTCAAGAAAATGCTCGGTTTGATTGCGTCCCAATGGTCAAACGGACAGTGTTTTTGTGATTGTGATGACTTCGAGCTCCACATGTCTTCACAAGAGGGTGCTAGGCTCATTGTTATCAGTCTCTCCGCTATAGGTCTAGGCTGTTATGCTTGGTGATCAAAAATTGTCGTGCTTGTTGGCGTCAAGGGGTATGTTAAGCGAAAAGCGGGCAGCGAGCGCAGTCTAAAAAGTTGAAGAGCGCCATTGTAATCTCAGAGGTCGGGAAAAGTTTTCAGGTCTTGCAGGATTGACAAATGTCATGGTCCTTGACAAAACATTTCATCTGTACTAATGTGCTTCAAGGAAGTTCCTACGAGGATGACCCCGCAGATACCTACTCATTAATGCAGTCTTTGCAGCAGGTAGTTGTTACTCTCTACGAAACGACGCACGGCATATAGGAGAGGTCTTTGGATATTTTGCATTGCGGCATGCTCGGATTCAGAAGTTCATGGTTAGACGTTTTGTGCATTACTCAAGATAACGCGCAGAAAAGGCTAAGCACATCGGTGTTATGGGAGACATTTACAAAGACGCAATGGTGACAATATTAGTATCCAACAACCGCACGGAAATGGCGGATTCCTAGGCTCATACAGTTCACACTGGACACTTTTCTTTCTATTAAGCTTTCTGATGAACATTCAGAGAATTCGGCTCGGTGGGCTCCCGGGTTCCAGCTGACGGTCATGCCTTTTGCCGAACGTCTCTATTCTACAGGATAGGAGTCACTACTCACTAAGTTTGCTAATTTACTGGATAAATAATATTTGTTGGTCATGTGGTTCCCAATACATTTCGTTTCCAACGCCCCTTTTTAGCTCTAGTCCCAATAGTGTTTCAATCAACTCTGTTAACCATCCAAAGCTGCCTTGTAAGACGTTTATATCAACACCAGACATTCTAGCTCCTACCTCGACCAAGTTTAAATGAAACTAAATACCACACTATTCCACGTACCAGTCGTGGACTGATATCGTTTCGTGTTATAGCCGGGGATATTGGTCAGTCCCGACCGATCGTCTACCCAAATTAGCAGGCGTTCTCAAAGAATTCGAGGAAGTTTATAGTACTTAATATATTCTTATATTATGGCAAACACGATTTCCGAAGCAACTTTCGTGCAGAATGCGGCTAATCTCACCAGCATAACAAATTTCTTCACCGCGACCGCCCTTACCATCCTCGTCCCCGACAACGCTGGAGAGAAGGTGGAGCAATTGGGGGTAGACTTCTTGTATGAGATGAAAGGCTTGATATGGTTCAAGGAGTGAGAGAGTTCAGCTGAACATAACTCGCTAGTATTAGTTATACAAGAATGTAATCTGTGATACTGCGCTACCAGTAATACACCTACATCCGTCCTAAAGCATCGTTGGTTGTCTATCAATCACAATATTTGCTGATCCTGCTCAATTATGAACGTCGAGAGCTAGGCTTTAGGCTCAAGTCACGGCTTTGGCGTATAAGCTTCCAGAGTCCTCGGAACTCCTCAAGTAAGGCTCTTCATGAAAATGTCGTGTTTGAGGAGGCTTGAGAAAGAGTCACTTCGGTGGGCTTTGGGAAACAGCCTGGATTTCACCGTGTCTAGACAACGAGTAACTAATCTCTCTTCCTTGACCACCAATGAGACTTGTCCATAAATGAATTTGGCTGTATGGCGAGCTACGACATCGTGTTGATCAGGCTCTCATCGAGAGTTTTGTATATGGAACTCAGCAAGTTCCCTGATTGAGCTGTGAACATCATGATTCAATCTCCTAACACATTTGACATCCTAATGGGAAACTCCATTTGTTGGTAGTCTTGCTTTGGCATGAGGGCATCATCGAAGGAGTGCCACAAAGGATAGAATATGTGCTCTTTCTTACCCGAGTTTGTGCTGAAGCCTCTAAATAGCGCGCTGCATGCATTGTGTTGAATCTAACCTTCTTGAACTTTAATTGAATCAGCGCGCTTTCGGCATGCTTCGTCCGCCCTCCTTTGACAAAAAGCTTAGCATCCTCTTCTGTGTACGACGCCCAAAGTATACGCTCGATCGGATGTGGCCTATTCTTTTGTTTTCCTGAAAGCGTGTTGTACTGAAAGTGAGCTTGATTATCGGACCGTCTTCATTAGTGAGGGATGGACTTGATCAGAAATGAAAAGGAATTTCCACTGCTTCGAAGATGGTAGGAGCCCAAGACGAGAATAAGAAGACTGTCCTCAAATTTGCGGTCATGGAGTTAGATTGCTTTGAGTGATTGATGCTATTCGTCTTTATTCTTCGCGGGTCGTAGTAACGCTGTAAGAATGTCCTGAGTTCGCCAAGATACCAATGTAAGTTGTGGTGCTAGACAGTTGAGAAAGCCGGAAAATTTTGCAAAAGGCCCGCCACGTCTTTGTTGCGAAAGTTTACAGTGCATGGTCACTACCATTTGTGAACTTGATCACGATCTCTCCCTCTGACGCAAGATAATGACTAAATTTTGATTCCGTATTTTATTTCCCTTCAGTCATCTTCCCGGGTGATTATTTACTCCCCAGCAGTGAGCTCAAGATCTTCCAGAATTCGCAGAGAGTTGGAACACATAAGAAGGATACTAACAGAGAGGGCTGGCAACACACTTTTGAACGTACATCAACCAATTAATGACGGAACCAGAGTGGTAATGCATGAACGTCTCCAGCTACAGGGATGTCCAATGTTCCACTCTCGCTCATAGCCAACATCGCAGTGTAACGTCCAAACTTCTCATCAACAATGTGCCCCACAAACTCAACAGCAACACGCATACACACCGGCTCCAGAGATCAAAGCAGCTTCCCATCAAAAATCCACCACATACGCGCCGCACACATGTAGAAGCGAGCAAACGAAGCCACGCATCACCTCAGCGACCCAGCAGTGAGCTCTCGATACACGGACCGAATGGCTCAATGAAACGTGGAGGACATGCATTTTATGCTGCTAGCCTTCTAGACTCGAGGACAGAAAGCCGCGTGCGTATGCAGGAAGGCTCGGTGCGCTGTGTGTAACAGATATTTGCGTGGCTAATGCGGGTTGTTGCAGATGATAGAGGTGACTCAAGAATTCGAAAACGAGGAACATAAGCGTCAAAAGACAGTCAAGAAAGAAGTCCTCTTGAAATCACTCCTTCTTTGTCAAAGCTCTTGCTGCTGAGGAGCGAAACCCAACGGGATTGGTTGATTCCACATGCTTTGATTTTGGTTCTAAAGTTGCTCATCGCTCTATGTGCGTAATGAAGACAGAAATATTTCAATTTAAGGGATCTTGAACTCTAGCAAAAAGAGACAAGACCAATTAGAGCAGCGACACGAATGAAGACTGATCAAAGGCTGTAGCATAGAAAATTTTGATGTATGGCCGCTTGATATGGAAGGAGATGCTGGGAGCATCGCTCAAACAATGAAAGTAGGAGAATCGACTAATTTGTGATAGTGCTCCATACCTCGCCCCTCTGACTATCTTCGAGTTCATCTTGAAGAGCCCTTGAGACAGAGTCTCCAATGCTACTGCTTCCACGAGACATGGTCTTCTAGTCAATGAGTCGTACCCTCCAAACCACCATTGCACTGTCTCAAAACAAAAAAATCCATCTGCAGGCACAGTCCAAGCTTTTTGTACTCGATCCAAAGTAGAAGGTGGTCAAGAGGTCAAAATTGACTTCTTCTTTACCGCTTCTAGAAGCCAAGAAGGGTGGAGAAGGCTTGCATGAAGTGGGTTTGATGTCTTATGTTAGGGAGATATTGATTGCTTAAGACACGGTGGATGGCGTGACGAAAGGGGGAGTGACGGAGAGTTGAGACGAAAGATCGAACGTTATGAGTAGAAGGCAGATAATTCTCTGAGAGCGTGGGAAGATATTATTAAGTGGCTAGAAATCGCGATCTCCGCGCTACCAGAACCTTTCACCGCCATTGAGAATGGCATAAGTCTTGCAAGACTCATTTAGCAATTTTTGGTAGCCGCCCATGAAGCATTCACCGCTGTTGATGCATTCGCTCTCTCATAAAGGCAAGAACTCATGCTTAACTCCACGACTAAGTGGGGGTTTTGACGACCCAACACCATGGTATGAAAAGGGCAATGCAACACAAGCTCCCATTTCAGGTAGCACAGGCGACCAAAGGCCTATCCACTATTTCCAGCTCTTATTGCCATGTCCCGCTAGCGTGGGGTATAAAACGACACGGCTCGCACTCGACAGTGCCGTAAAGAATGCGTTCGGCAAAAGAGTTGAAGGCCTATAAAGACACAAAACGCAACACTACAGAAGGGTGGCTTGCATGAAAGATACAATAGTACAACGTCGGAAAGAGGAGGGATTCATCGCTGTTGCAGAAAATGCATATTTCTCGGGGAGTAGCAAGGCCAGTGTACGAGGGTACAGAAGGATTCGCCTGGCTTTGAAGACCCTCGTTCGATGTCTCAGCCTCTCAGAAGTCATCTGGTGATGGGGTGGGGGATGTGTGGGGTAAAGTCAACAACCCCTGGATGATTTGGAAAAGGGGACATGTTCGAGATGTCTATTGATAGCTTTTAAGATGTGGCGAAAAGGTCACCTGAACGATCTGAAGTAGAGGGTCGCGTGGAGCGATTGAACAGCGTCGATGATATGAACAGGAAGGAAAGGGGTGCTTGGCTTACTTCTGGTGTTGTACACAGGAATCCTCTCCGAAAGCGTGATCCGGGATCACATGTCTTGGTCGTGGAAGCTGCACTGGAGACTTTGGCTGAATGCTTGATGTGCCACACAAATGGAACCTTTTGATTTGATCAAAGGAAGCGCTGTGAGCCACACACCACTCAGTATTTCGGGTGCAGAGGAGTGAATCTAGTAACATGTAGATACCCCGGAGCTCGCAGCAAATCATGAAGATGCCATGCAATTTTATGTAGGTGTGTTGCGCGGAAGGCGGGAGCGGGCGTTCATGTCTGGATAGTGAAAGAGTCGTTCATTGATTCGCAGATACGGGACTGAATGTGGTAGAGCATTAGAATGAAAAGGTCACGTCTGCCTTTGTCTTTGTCTTCTGAGTCGTCAACGGTGTCAAGCGGAGCTTGAAGAAGTTCTTATCTCTGACGAATATTTGTGGCTTCAGCCATGGTCTCGGAACGCTCCCTGCTTCGATGTTCACAGTAGTTCCCTGCATGAACGCCACGAACGCCTCCGAAGCATGAGGGGTGGTTGTAAATGCTTTTTCAATGTTTCGAATCGTTTGATGAGAGGTTGATTTCTTAGATAACCTGGAAGAACTCAAGTCTGATCGCAAAGGCACGGATGATCTATTCTGGTGTTATATTCGATGCTAAGTGAACTTGTTAATACGGATTACTGTTGGAAATGATCTTCGGCATGATATGCCATATAGAACTTCTTCGCCGTATGGTTCTTCGCCGTATGGTTCGCCTTACGATTTGACAAGTCCGTGTCCCCGTCTCCGTGGGAACTCCCCTGGTCGGTGGATCTAACGAGTTCTTGGGACCATCTAGTCAAATTACTGGAGTAAACTGTGAATATATAAGAAAGTTGAAGGCTAAGTTCCATCATGCTGTATCAACTAGGGATAGATGCAGGTCTCCGACCGCGTCATGCGGGGTCTGATGTACTCCGGACAGGCTGTACCAACGTTGGTAACTTCCAAAAATAATAAGGTGATCGTTCCACGGTTGACGGAGGAATCCGAAAAGGGGTTCTCGTGTTTGAGAACACCAAGTGTACAAGGCAGAGATGGTTCTCCAGCCTTTGGAGTTACTGGCTGGTGGATCAAAGTAAGTGATTGGCGATCTCCAAGGATTCGAAACTGTCTCTAATGCACCTCATCACTCATAATTAACTGAAATCAGTCGGTCGGCCTTGATGACAGAAAGGGCCAGCGAATCTCGTTGCCAATGTTGGTGAAATGCGCCGTAGCCGAGGATTTCAGCAGGTAGAAGGAGACACATCCAACACATCCAACACATCCAACACATCTTGCTACTTTTTGCCTCGGACGAGGCTCTTGGAATCTTGGTGCCATGGAAAGATTTCACCTGAAGCTGAGTTGAAGGAACGATGGACTCGAGCTATCAGCGCTTTGCTCGGGAGCTGGTGGTTGTGGCATGATGCTAAATAATTCCTTGCCTCGCGATGTTGGTCGCTTACTTATTGCGGAGATCCAAGAGTTCCGGAGTCTCATTATGCTTTTTCTACTTCAACTCCACAGCTTCCGTATGGCTGAGCCAACTAAAAGCTAAGGATACAACTCCGCAAAAATGCTCACCGAGTAAGAGGAAGCACGTTCGTAAGTAAGATCATGCTGTGGCCACTGCAAATATTGATCCTTCTCGAGTGCCGACAGCTCCTCACTGTTTACCGACTTCATCTCGATCAGATGTCAGCTTGAAAGGAATTAAGCGGCATCAGCTCATTTCACGTGCAGAGTCGGCGACCACAAGGCTGTGAAAATGTTGTGCGACTTGCCTCTTTGCCGGCACGACCTCAATTTCTTCATTAAGAACCCCTTTCATCTGAACCAATCTCACGTTTTGCAAGGTTGGCATACAGCCTGCCGCTATTGGCAAGGCTCCGAAAGATAGCAACAGGAAGATGCACGCAAATCAAAATGGTAAGAAGCATGCGTGGGATGTTTTACTGGCCAATCATGAGAAAGACATGGTGCTTATCAGTGTGGCGCCAGGGCAGCCGCACATCGTCTTGAAAGTCCATGTCTATGCTGGGGTGTCAAATATGACCCTTGCTTATCCGTTCTTTTTGTTGTCGTAGGGCGAATAAGACGTTGCGCTCACATTCACCCAAGCTTTGGTGGCTGTAGCCCTGCACAGTAGCGGAGCCAGTCTTTGCTACTAGTGTGATGAGTGGAGCGCTTGTTAGCCACTCACCATGTTGGCATCCGCCGAAGACCCTCGATATAAATTTTGAGGTTGTTGGAGCATCAACAATGGGGAGCACATCACAGCCTACTCGGATATGTGACAGCCAACTGTTCTCTGCTAATAATACCAGTCTGTGCTATCAAGTCAGCAGGGCAACATCATCCCAACAGTAATTAACCATGTTATGAAAATCAAAATGTCACGTACAATACAGGAACTCCCAAGCACCCGGGTCTTCGTCATTCTAAAATCAGACACTTCCGGCACAAGGTAGAAATGGCCACTAGAAGGCTGTAAATCCTTCGCCGACATTTCTCAATCAGGAGGTTATGTTACTTCGATCCGTCCTACGGGAGCAATATTGAGTGTGCCTGCCACATTGGCTTGGAGTTTATTGAAGGTAGAGATGACTCAACACGGTTGGCCTCATACGGTTGGGCTTGATCTTGTGAATGGTGCTGAGGATAAGACGAAGCTCATTCAATGGAGGAGGGGTCAAGAACTACCCAAGTGACGAAAGGCGGGAGTGCCTCTTATTCACAACATTGTCAATAAGATAAGGACCTCTCATTATCAACGGCTGTGTGCCGTGCGGGACTGACGTCTTGTCTCAAACTTAGATTCCCCTCCCTTTCATAAAAACATACCGGTAGAAAAGTTAGCAAGTAAGTTGGCATGTAAGCAAACCATACCGTACATGAGACACGTTAGTGTTGGTCCAACTACACAGCTCATGCCGGCGTTTGTCGAGGCGACTCGGTGCAACATCCTTAAACAGATCACTTCCCCCTTTACTAGCATCTTACTTTTGATTTCCCCTGCTTTTAAAAGTCAGGTTCAAAGAATCAAACTTGATCATTCAATCGGTGCAACAACTAGCTTTCCTAACTCCCAACTCCCAAAACTCACCCCTCACAGTCGTGCAAAGGTTCCAGCCACACCATCTCAACACCACCTTCACCCCCATCCTTTGAACCCTTCTCGAAGGCTGAATCTGATACTCGCACCCCGGAAACGCTCGAGTAGGCCGCTCCACCCACACCGTCACCATCCCTGTCATCTAGCCAGACCCCTGGCAGTACCCGCAGATAGCTGCAGCTCATCTTTGCGCTTTCGCCCGAAAAGAACATCGATACGACTTACCAAGGGTATTCGAGGTCCCCACTCATCCACTCAAAATTGGCCTTCTAATACTCCAAGCTCCCCCTCAACTTGTTCGTTAAGTCTCTCTTGCCAAGAGTCATTCTTCAACGTCGAGGTTATAGGTCTCCTCACCTTCACCTTCACCTTCATTCACTCCTTTCGCACAATTGCAGTTCTTAGGTGGATTGCAAATATATATTCGCACGAGAGTCTCGATCTACCGCGAGTCACTTCCTAATCATCTCGACAAACTACATTTTTTTATTTTATTAAAAAAACATAACCCGCTCGCGACGAGCATCTAATCCGCCAATATGAGTTCAATCGATCCCGATCATCTCAACTACGTTCCTCTGGTCACCGAGTATAATGGCACCAACGCAGCAGGAGGAGATTCCCTGACTGAGGATCTCAACATATTCTACAATGTAAGTTTCACATACCCTCTTTCGACAACACACAAGAACTAACAAGATCGATCGTAGGCAGGTGATATCGCATGGATGATCACGGCTACTGCACTTGTGTTGCTCATGATTCCAGGTGTCGGGTAAGCACTTCCAAATCAACGTGCTCTGTGCAACGGAAGCTGATCGGTTGTGTCCAGTTTCTTCTACTCTGGTCTCGCTCGCCGAAAGTCCGCCTTGTCCCTCATCTGGCTCTCGATTATGGCAACAGCTGTTGTATCATTCCAGTGGTTCTTCTGGGGTTACTCTCTCGCCTTCTCACACACCGCTGGAAAGTACATTGGCAACTTGGACAACATTGGTTTCCGAAATGTTTTGGGCGCTCCTTCCGTTGGATCCGCTAAAATCCCCGACCTCATGTTCGCTGTCTACCAGGGCATGTTCGCAGCCATCACTGTCGCACTCGCCGTAGGAGCCGTTGCTGAACGTGGTCGCATGCTTCCATCCATTGTCTTCATGTTCGTCTGGACAACCATCATATACGATCCAATTGCATGCTGGACCTGGAATTCTTCAGGATGGGTTTACAAGATGGGCGGACTTGATTTTGCTGGTGGAACTCCTGTGCATATTTCTTCTGGTTGCGCCGCTCTAGCATACTCCATCATGTTGGGCAAGCGTCGTGGACACGGAACTCACGAGTACGTTTTTCAACATTCCTTCATCCTTCATGATAAGTGTAGCCAGCTTCGCGCCCTGTGTGCGCCGATGGTTTACATCTACCTATATATGGAAATTCGCTGACCTCATTCTTAGGTTGAACTACCGCCCGCACAACGTGACACACATTGTCATCGGTACTGTTTTCCTCTGGGTCGGATGGTTCGGATTCAATGCTGGTTCTGCAATGGCAGCTAACCTACGCGCTGTCATGGCCGCTGTTGTCACCAACTTGGCAGCTTGTGTTGGAGGTATCACATGGTGTGTCCTCGATTATCGTCTTGAGAGAAAGTGGTCGACCGTCGGTTTCTGCTCCGGTGTTATTGCTGGACTAGTCGCCATCACTCCCGGATCTGGTTACGTTCCCGCGTGGGCCGCTATCGTTTATGGAGTTGTTGGTGCTGCCGGTGCTAACTACGCTACCAAGCTCAAGTTCTTGATTGGTGTTGACGACGCACTTGATATTTTCGCGGAACATGCCGTCGGAGGTTTCATCGGTAACATCCTCACTGCTTTCTTCGCTGCTGACTACGTCGCTCATCTCGATGGTTTCTCCGAGATCGATGGAGGATGGCTCAATAAGCATTGGGTTCAACTCGGTTACCAACTCGCTGATTCCGTCTCCGGAGGTGCCTACTCTTTCTTTGGAACCTGCCTCATCCTCTTCATCATGAACCTCATCCCTGGTCTCTCCCTCCGTGCCACCGAAGAGGCCGAGATCTTGGGTATTGACGATGCCGAGATCGGTGAATTCGCTTACGACTACGTTGAGTTGACCCGCGAGGTTCTCAACGACGTCTCCGACGCCGACAGCAAATACTCCCACAGCCACCCACACGAGAAGGCTCTCTCCGAGTCTCCACTTGGCCCTGAGCTCCACGAATAAGCGCAATATTATCTCTGCGGGGTGTTTGGCATAGCGAGCGCATTTGGATTTAACTAAATAAAAAAAGTGAGCGGGCATAGCTTTGTGGATACATCCTTGGCACCTTCATCACAACTTTGCTTACGATCTGGACTCGGGATAGGGTTTGGGCTGACCTTTAACACACACAATGTAATCTACGGGCGGTGTCTATATAGCACTTTCAATGCTCGTCGAAGTTTTTAATATTCAATTCTCCGGCTCCAACAAGAATTGAAACAGGCTTTTACATTGCGTTCAAACCCCCTCTTGCGGCTCTCCTTCGGGTCTCTTTTTTTCTTTATGCGGTAATATGATTTTTCGCAGTGGGGTGGATGGCTGCTTGAACCTTTGATAGGTTGAGATACCCCTTTGATGCGTGCTATGCGATGCGATGAGGGATGCGGCTTTTGTATGTATGTAGAATAGTAATGGATGATGCTGTCATAACTTCCCTGTGGTTCCTTCGGTGATCTTCTTAAACCATGATTCAGTGATTCTTGTTGAATAGACGTTCACGTGACTCAAAACAACTTAATAATAGGGTATGTGAACAAGCAATCCTATAATTCCAGTTTTTCTCTTTGGTTTCGGGTTTTATATCATGGCGTATGCACAAACCTTTTCACGAACACTATCTTTGTTTCCTCCCTATTTCTCATTCTGAATTGACAGGGATCCTAGCCCATTTATCATATCGAAAACAATCTCCCATTATCACTTCCTACTATACAATCCTGTACTTCTTCTCCTTCCTCATCCTTCCTTCCTTCCTTCCTTCCTTCCCATGTTGACGTTTCCCAAACTTTCGTTCTCACCAATTTCCATTATCCGCTCTCCTTCCGAGGAAAGTTTATAGTTTTGTTGCACGTCGCTCGGAAACGAATCCCGTCGGCCCCAGTGTCCGTCGGGAGACTATCCGATGCGAGTCACGGGATAGGAGTGGGACTTCCGTCGAGATTGACTCTATATATATACATATTTTGGACGAGAAGTGAAGTGCTTTTGTTTTGTTTTGTGGTGGGAGATATGTTTGGGTGAGGGTTGAGGCGGAATTTGGTACCCTGATGGAGAGTGCCTGAGGAGTGTTAAAAACTACATGCAGGGTAGGACTGGACAGCAATTTAGGATTTGACAACAAAAATGTATATAGAGTGTTCCACGTGAGTTAAGAGAGACAAACAAGAAGCAGTAAAACGAAGTGGTAAAGCGGTAAGGGACTAGGAAGAAACGGTGGTGAATAAGACAGGAGCATACGATACAGCTCTAAGCCCGATTGCAACCTTAAATAGTCCTAGGCGAGTATAGCGAAGATAAAAGTGCATTTTCCAACTTCAGTCGATGGATCGCAGCGCCTAGGGTTTAAGCCAGAAATTCGAGTTTGATTCCGAAGATTTTGTTTAGACACAGATATTTTATAAAGGAATAGATTTCTTTATTATGGGATACAGATATAAAGTAAATTCTCGCACCCAAGTAAATCCTTCAAGCGACGGTAGTTCCACTCATAAGCGTATCCCAGTACCCACTACAGAAACACCTCCTCTGCTGCATAATCAACCACTGTAACGCCCTCCTCTCCGTCAACACATCCTCCATCACAGCCGCACACCGTGCGCAGCGTCTCCATCTCGCATCCTGCCTACCCACCCCATTCCCACTCCCACTCCCACTCCCACTCCCATTCGTCTCCTCCCCATTCTCTATTTCCTTCTTCCTCGCCGGATTCTTCAACCAACTCTTCCGGAAACTGTCCATCGTCCTCCCCGCCGCCTTCCGCTTCGAAACACTATTCTTATCCTCATCGACCTCGAGGATGCTGAAATCTGCGAAAAAGAGCTTTGCTGGCTCGATATCTTCGCGGACGACGTCGAGGAGGCCTTCTTTTTTGAAGAGCTCGACGATGACGGGTTTGAAAACTTCGGGGAATTGACCGCCAAAGAGCATCTTGGTTTCGAAAGCGTTACGGGATTTGTCGGAGGGTTGGCTGGTGGGTGGGTTGTTGCGGTAGACTTCTTTTATGGAGGTGGTAAGATTGGCAAGGAGGGTTTCGATCGTTTTGATGCGGACGACAGTGCCGGTAGTGAGGGTGGCGATGTGTAGGTAGGCGTTGCGCAGTTGTGGGGTAATTTGGGGGGGGTTGCTGGAGTTTTGCGCATTTGGTGTCGAGGTGCCTGAGCTAGTGCTGTTTTGCATTATGGCTCGACGAGCGATGTAGTCAAGATGAGTTAGTCGACGACAGATTGCCGTTAGGAAACCCCGAGTAGAAGATGAGAGCATAAGGTGTAAAGAGACTGTGTTGGTGGAAGTAAGATGGTAGTGTAAGTCAGCGATGGTAAAACCATCGCTGCTGGTTAAGTCGATGTTTGCGGGTAAGGATGTTGATAAGGTCAGAAGAGTGTCTGTCAACCACGCCATGAGTTCGAATATCCACTTTACTGAGCCTGCGAGAGCATCGATGACCTCTAAAATAATGTGGTTAATTACAGTGAAATATTTGTGGATTACCAGTACTGACCTGGATCATCGAGTGGCGATGTTTTGTCGTTCGGATTTGGCCCTTCTCTCACATTTAGATTCGCAGCCATTGTTACCAGCACTACTATATTGCGAAGTTGTAAAACAAGCCATGACAATTTGCCTGGAAAGGAACGTGATTTGAACTCGCCGCGGAATCCAAGAGAGTTCTGAATGCTGAGACACAATTGAAGAGCCGTATTCCGGATGAGGACATCGTAATGCTGCTCTTCAGAGTAGTCGAGGGTAGCATTCAGAATGAGTGACAGCTCCACTAGCCAGTCGAATGTCAAGTCTGATAGGTAAGCATGTATAAGGTTATGGAGCAACGATTGAAAGGACTTACTCGTTTTGGAGTACTTGTGGGCAATTGGCAGTAGATCATCATATGCCACACTCCTTCTAACAGCCGTGGAGCATGATAGAGCTAATGCTGCCACTACCGCAGCATAGTGAGCTGTAGCTAATTAGCTTGATGTTTGAGTACAAGGGATGATGTCATACGATCACTCTTGCTTGTCCCAATATCACCTATGGTGTATTCCAATTGCTTCCACTGGACCTTCCCATCATTTCTTATGTGCACTAGGGAGCAGTAGCTAGGTGACAAAGCTACTTGAAGACCTGTTTATATCAATACAAGGGTTTATAACAGGGGATGGAGAGTCTCACATGGTTCGTCTTCTGGATACGAGAACCCAATTTGAGAAAGGTGCCAGACTCGATCAAGGTCGTGATCAGTGAACGTCTCAGCCATGGTGATACGATCTCGGTACTCGATAGATCCATCACTATACGCGAGGAACAGTACCTTTCCAAGGTTCATAGGGTGCATTGTCAGTAGTATCTTATTCATGCTAAAACTTTCAAGCTTTTTCAAGAAGACAGTTGACTGATCACGAAATGTGAGCATAGTATTTTTGTGGCCAAATGGGGGTTCACACTTACTCCAGGCGGCTGGCCAACGCTATTTCTTCGTGAGCTTAATTGCTCGAAGGCTGGATGAACTGATTGCATCTTATCGCGAACCTCCCATCTGTCCACAATTGTGTGTACCTCTTGATTATAATGTGACATTGAAGGTGGTAACTGTGATCGGACAGCAACTATCGTTGCCGGGGTCATTCTTCCCATAGAATCTGCACATGATGGAAGAAACTCAAGATGTGATAACTGGGTCATAGACGCTTCCATACTTAACACGTTCACGCCTTCTGTCGGCGTATCGTGTAGCCAACTTGTCGCTGCAGCATGACGAGTCTTGATAGTCGGGTTCAGTGGCTGTTGCATTATCGGCGGTCCTCTTTCTGCTGGCTTTTGCTGACCCCAGTCTATCAGAGCTCTTACAACACGTAACTGCTTTGAGGTAGTAGTAAATGCAATCAGAAGAGTGCCATCTGTAGCAGATTTAGCTATTATACACTAATTAATGTTGGAAGACTCACTCTTATCTGGGCATATGGCAGCATGCGTTATCAGATCATCCGATGACAGAACACTCTCTAATTCTTGGTGTGCTTCAGCATACTTTCCGTTGACTTGGGGGAAAATAAGTCGTATAACTCCATTTGTTGTCACACATATAAGCGCAGATTTGCCAATGATCGGATGAAATGGTCCTTGAACTTGGGCTGTAGCTGTCTCGTATTTGTAATTTGCTCCGTCTTTGACGGCAGGTCCACTCAATAATGCCTGAGACTGTCAATTGCCGATCATTCAACAGGCACATAACTCGAGACTTACTGTTCGATTCGGCTGATATGGGGCCGGAGTAAGCCAGTGACATCCAACCACACCACACAACTCATCAATAGGGTCCATTTGGCAATGTCTATGTAGAGTAGGTTTGTTCAATGAAGCAAACAGAGATAAAATATTGACTCGTCCAGCAGTGTCAATAACTGCAAGCTCTGAGCCGCTGGAACTCCAGCAAATATGCTTTAATGGCCCTCCATCTGAGTTCTGGGTTAGTGGTGCGGTCAGAGAGGCATCACTGAGGCCCCATTCGCCAGTTTCTGGATGACAACGAAGATTTCTCAGTTCCAGAATGGAGCCGCTAGGAGCAATGGATGCAATACAACCCCAATTAGACCAAGCAACCCCTCTATATATAGGATCAGTATTGCACTCAAAGCGCATGCATAGAGACTTACTGGCAGCATCCAGCTCGTCTCAAATCATCGAGCCTCTGATAAAGCTCTTTCGAGGGAGGTCGAGAGGGGATAGAGAGCGCACCTCCATCCCCGAACAAATCATCCATCATTTCCTCGTCCATCATAAGTGGCATAGCTTAGGACAAAGGCGAGTATCCATTCGCTGTGCTGACGCGCAGGCTCACACTGCAGAGATATCTAGCTCGTGACAAGACTAAATGATGAAGTTTGAAGTTAGAAATTATTGCAACCTCAAGAAGGGTTGAGCTCTATGTTATTCGGAATGGTGAAGTTAAGGGATTTGTTGTAAAATTTTGCTTATATGAAAAGGGTAGAGGCTGGAATCAAGACGGGAGAGATCGCGAATCTGCTTGTTCTTGAGCGAGGTCTGCTGTGGCCACTCAGAAAGCGACATTATCGGCAGAGTTGGCAAGGATTCTCGGGAAGCCTAAGCCCAATTCGCTCTAATCCTCCCTCTCCCTCATCAAAACAGCAACGCCGCACAAAACTGCCGGTAGCCGTAGAACTTGTTCTTGTCAAATATGAGTTCAATTATATTGTAGACAAAAGAAGGTGCTCTGAAGTTCTCCCCAATCGTTCACAATACTGAATTTATAATTTTTAAATAATAATGTGGGAGTATATCTAGAGAAGAATGGCAGTTAATGTACCAGTCCTCTCTCAACTTTTCCTCTTTGACGAAAGTATCTCCTGACCCGTGGCCTCGACACTCTGCATCTGCAACGACTTTTTGTATTAGTGAATTGAAGACAAAGGGTTTTTAGATAAGCAGAGAAAGATGAACTTTTCATTATAATTCATTACTGTATCCTTTCGGTGGATTAAATACAAGATCTCCTTCGCTCCTCCAGCTTTTGTACAACACATTGCCCCATGAATTCCAGGGCCCACATCTGGTTGCCATCCACCACTTCGCGTAATTCTGGGCCCGCTTCCACGCCTGCACTTCTCTTCGCGAACTCCTCATTGTCGCCAGCCACCAACAACGACAGCACACGACACGACCCCAAGTCCTTTCGACCACAACAACAGCAATACCTTGAACATCGCGATAGTCATGCTTTAGCACTCATATCTAGACCCGTCGAGACTTCAACCTCCTTCCTGGGGTCTTTTGCACCTCTCCAAGATGAGCTCGATCGCGGTCGACGCCATGTCAGCCAGCTCTTCTCCGCTCTCTTCTCCGCTATCTTCTCCCTCTTCGCCCCTTTCGAGTGTCGCGTCAAGATCGCCAACGCCCCCAATCAATTATCCTTCTCCTCCCTCAAGTCATGAATCAGAAAATGGCTCTCAGAAGCATCGCGCGGAAGGCGCGCCAAGTCGCGAAGATCCCCCAGCGAAACGGCGGAAGGTCGCGACTCCAAAGGAATTGACGACCGAATACCTGAATATACGCGCACTAAACGAGAGCTCCGACGATGCGTTCCATAGAATGGAAGAGACGAAACTTAGAAAGCTCACGGAAGTCTTACGCTCGAAGCGCAAGATTGTGGTTATTGCTGGTGCGGGAATCTCAGTCTCTGCTGGCAGTATGTCTTCGCCCCATTTCCAAGATTATTCTTTTGCTGACATCTTATTTTGTTAGTTCCAGACTTCCGCTCATCAACCGGCCTCTTTTCCACTTTGAAGAATGAGCATAAATTAAAGGCATCTGGAAAACAATTATTTGATGCCGATGTGTATAGAAATAATGACTCGACAGCCTCCTTCCACGCTATGGTCCGGGAAATGTCTGAACTTACCAAAAAAGCGGCTCCGACGCCATTCCACCACATGCTCGCGACACTTGCGGAAGAAGGACGTTTAATGCGCTTGTATTCTCAAAATGTAGATGGCATCGAAATTGGCCTTAAACCACTCGAGACAACAGTGCCCCTCAATCGGAAAGGGCCATGGCCGAAGACAGTGCAAGTTCATGGAGGGCTCCAAAAGATGGAGTGTAATAAGTGCGGACAATTGTACGATTTCGATGGATCACTGTTCGACGGCCCTGTAACACCAAGCTGTATGGAATGTGAAGAGCGGGATGGACTTAGACATCTCAGTGGTATGAGAAGCCATGGCATTGGATGTTTGCGACCGAGGATGGTCTTGTACAACGAAGACAACCCTGATGCACTTGCTATTGGAGCTGTCAACCTAGCTGACATCAAAAACAGACCTGATGCTGTGATTGTAGTTGGTACGAGTCTGAAAGTACCCGGAATCCGTCGATTGGCAAAAGAACTATGTGCTGTTACTAGGGATCGCCGGGGAGGATTCACTGCTTGGATCAATCTCGATCAACCTCCAATGGGTCCAGACCTCAAGGATTGTTGGGATATGGTGGTGCAAGCCGAGTGCGATGACATTGCTCGATATGTTGGTCTTCCTCGGTGGGATGACAAGGACTGTGGGGAGTACCAAGTCGTCGCTGGAGAGAAGGTTCCAAAAAATCTTGTCGGTGTGGTTGTGGAGTCAAAACCTGCTGTGGATATTATCCAGGGCATTATGACTCCAACAGATAGTCCTCGCCGTTTGAGTCCGACACCTCACACCAACGTAGTCAAGATGAAACAAACGCAAATCGCACCATTGCCTAAATATGCGGGTGTCACAAAATCTGGCAAGCCAAAGCAGAAACCGGGAAGGAAAACGCAACCCAAAGATGGCAGGAAACCACTACCTAATTCGAAGCCTAAGAACGCCATCACGAATGCCTTCGCAACTACAAAAACGAAAATCACGACTAGCAAGGCACAACCACACACCACAGATGCCCATTCATCCAAGTCAGCTGTGGATCTGAGTGGACCAATGCGGCCAATATCGCCTTGTGATTCACGCACCAATACTGATATGCCGATCAAGTCTCCGCATACTCCTGTAGTTGAGATTCCATGTTATAACCGCAGGGAGACGATTTCACCAAAGGGAAAATTGCCCACGGGAATGGCGAATCTTATTGATTGACTACTTGTGCTAATGGTCCTGTACCTTTCCATTTCATGGCATCGCAAATGTGCCACCTCTTTTCCTCCACCATGGCGTTAGAATTTCGACCGGAGTTATTTTTTACCAAAGTGGCGCTGTCTAGGCATTTCTCAATAGCATGAACTGTTGGTCTTGCCGCAGCATACGACGGCGTTTTGAGGGGCTCTTGGGCTGAGATTAGCCAGCAGATTCATAGCAATTCGAGCTTATGCATCGATCATGTTTTAAGTCTTTTTTCTTTTGCGATACAGAAGTTATATTACAGATAATTCTTGGGATGAATTATACTGTATTATACCCGATAGAGCCTATGGAGGCTTCTACGGTCTAGGGGCGTTGGTTGCTGCTTATTGTAAATACTCAAGAGTACATATTTGGAGAATAAAGGAAGACAATGTTCCCTCAATAAAGTTACTCAATGAATCGTTTCCATGTGCTGTGTATTTCCCTCTGACTTTTGTCTATTTCAGTTTTCCATCTAGGGGCAAATTCATCAGAAAGATCCCAGCCCAACATATCAGACATTGTATCAATGCTGCTTACCACTATAATTTGAGCGAGTATCGCAACTCAATAGCAGACAAGGTAGGAAAACCATCCACTAGCAGCTCCGAAAGAGGAAACTTCCCAGCCTAAAATATTACACAGCTCTCGTAGGTCAATGGATGGTTTCCACAAGCACATGGGATTAATAACACACCTGCATCTGGGTGCTAACTACCCAACTAAACAACTTAACATCCCCAATCCGTCACCTCACAATCAGAATTTCTACATCATTTCACAATGACTCATAGCACCTAAGAAAAATCATAAAGTACTATGTTAATCAAACCACTGTCCTATCTAAGCTTTAGAGCTACGAAAAACCAGGCGGCAGCAGCCCTTGCGTACAATCTGGCTCTGTTTTCAATTCAAGAATATATGACAAAATCTACGCAAATTAAAGTTGTGAGACATATCGCTCATCTCAAAATACACGACTTAAAATAGCTGCGCTTTGCCACGGTGGCTTATCATCCATTGAGAAGAGGGTGAATCCTCTTCAACCAACGCAAATGTCCATCCTCAAAATACCACGTATCCTTTGAAAAAGCTTATCCCAAGCTTCCTTCCCTGTTATGAGGGATTGAAGTGTATGACTACCCAATTCGGTGCCTGAAAGCATCTATTAAACATTATAAGTGGTCCTAGAAAATGATCTGTTGTGACCACTGGAAATCATTTGGATGAGACATCCTGCTCGGAGAATTGTGGGCGAAAGAAATCCTCGTGAAATTTCGAGAAGAAACACAAACTCCGTCCTGTTGCTTGTTGATGAAGGAAAGTTGTATTTGTAGAGGGCTGTGAGGTTGTTGATGTAATGTGCTGGTCGTGAATGAGAAAGGAAAAGAAATTCATGTTTAATTTCAGGAGAAACGAAAACGACGCCCTGCCATGTGTGACAAACGAGAAATCTACTCGTACAAAATCATGAGGTCGCCGATTATATGTGCCCTACCAGAAGACCGAGAGATCCATAGGCTGTTCAGGCTACCGTGTAGTGTAGCAACGTATGACTCTGCTTAACGGGCTTGGGGTTCTGGTTCGGCTCGATATTCCTGGATGAGCCAGGCTGGGGTCCAGGAATCATCGCTCTTCTCGCTTTCGGCATCGCTTGCTTCGGCCTCTGTGACGTGAGGTTTTAGCATAGGTTGACATGATGGAACAAGAGTGTGAATGAACATCTAACATATGGATGAGAGCAACTCACCAGCTGTTCCTTTATACAAAGAGTCGGTAGAGTGCTCAGATGAACCGTTGTGTTCCTCATCCAAATCTGCAATTTTAGTCTTGCTGACAGATAATTCGGGTGGGTTGTGCATAGGAGTACCAGAAACCACAAACTTCGGTTCAGACTCCATAGCAGGAAGTCCATGTTCAACCAAAGTCGATGATTCACCGCCAAACTTCTGTTGTCGAACTCTCGAAGCCACCTTAGTAACACTAGAGAACTCAGCACTTTGCACCTTCTCCTCGCTAAGCCGCCTCGTAATAAGCGAAATCGACTCAGCACCGGGAACTCTCTTCCTATTCTCATCATTCTTCGTAGCAGGGATGGCCTTTCCTTTAGGACCATCATCATCGGCAGTCACGACTTGGCTGAGAGGTGATGTCTTTCTGACATTCTTATCGGGAGCAACCTCTAAACCACCAATCTCACGAGCGCCGGCTGCTTGTCTGAATTTCTCCTCTGAGGTGAGTTTTATTAGAACAGCTAGCTGAGTTGCGCTACGCCGCTTGGTGTTGCCACGCTCCATAAGAGGTGCAGCTTTCTTGCTTTTGTCGGCTTTAGCACGTTCATATGCGGCGTTTGCGACTTTGGCCATTTGGGCTCGACGTTTAGAAGCTATTCAGAAATAGTGTTAGCACATAGTATTGGCTAATGAGAATAATAAGACCAGGGTATTTAATTACTTGTCATAGGAGCATTTGGCTGAATAGGTTGCTTGATTATGGTTGGGCGTCCATTTCGACTGGGAATAACCACTAGATTTGATTAAAATAGGCAACAAAAATTGAGGGGGTAGTTGCTAACACTTCATCCGTGGTTGTTTCAATGATCGGAGAGTTATAAGTGTCTCTTGAACCGCAGCTTCATTGGCATTGCTGTCGCAATTTCGCTTAATGAATGCCTGCATATTCTTGATACCTGTATCATCGTCGAAGCTCTTAACAAGGCTCATGGTGTCTGGTCTGAGGGTGGCCTGGCAAGACAAACCATTAGCGCGTAGCCATTGAAGAGTAGGGTCAGCTGGATCCATCGACTTGACGATATAAGCGGCAGGCTCCCAAATCTGACAGTACTGAGGGTAGATCTTATATGGCAGGATTGAACCAGGAGCTGTCTTGAATGGTGGTGGCAAGCGCGCTGATGGTTGTTCGGTTGGGTCAGGAGCCTTCATCTCTGGCTCAGAGGTTCTTGGGTCGAAGCGCATTCTCTGCCATCTGGAAGGAAATGATTTAGGTGGGGAGGCTATGCCCAGCTGCGAGTTAGTCCTCAGGATTGGTCGGTCACTGCCAGTGCGAGATTGATTGCTAGCGCAAGATTTGGTGAAACCAACATTGTTGACTTTCTTTGGTGCAGACGTTGCAACGAAAAGGCGTTCACCAGCAGTCAAGGGGGACTTCAAGCAGGGCTTGAGTTTGACCGATTGTTCGGGAGCCACGGATGGTGGCGATGATTGTGAGCTGGGTGCCACTGGAGCGATAGCATTGCATATAAGAAGGCTAGCCGAGGGAGATTTACAGTTGGCGCTGGCACCAGAGGAATTGCTCGGTGACTTCGATTTGTGCGGACAAACAAATGTAACAGCATTGCTAGCCAGAATTGATTTATAGGATGGAGGCGAATTACGATAACGGTAAATGATACCAGCATTTGGGTCCTTCCAAGGGGAGATGAGACTATGGCACTCTTGTCTCTCGCCAGTGTCGCTACCGCCAACCGTGTCTGCCCATATATTGTCGCTGTAGCATTTGGTACAGCTAGCATCTGTGATATCTGGGAGGCTTTTGAAGTACTTGAATAAGCGATTTCGCTCAAACATGTCTTTCGCTTGTTTTCCCGCACATAGCGCAACAAGGTTGTTCAGTGTATTCCTTGAAATTGTGAATCGTTGCAAGAATGGCCGTGACTGATAAGTAATGTCGAGGTTCTTCCGATTTGTTCGATGCGAAATTCCGGGGATTCGATCCATGGTGATAGATGAATGGGAAATATTGCGTTCACGAGATCGGTAAAGCGTGTTTGGTATTTTGAGAATGGAGGATGCAATGTGATAAGCAGAGAGCTTGCACAAAGATGATTCCCAGATCAGAAGCTCACGTGGATGAGGTTGTAGGAGGAGGACGAGGAAGGAAGGAAGGGATGAAATTTGAACTGAAACTATTCAGGCTCATAGATAGATAGATAGATCGAATTCACAATCGCGAATGGCAAAAGTGAAGTAACTGGCATTAACGCGGGCGGTGACGAACAACAACTTCGAACAACAGCCTCACCAATTAGAGCTGCTCTAATTGGTAGTAATTCGGTGCTATTCACGGAGACAGGATGAAGTTTGATTTTGATTTTGACCGTTTCTTGATAACAGATAATGTTATATGTAATTGACCAGGAAAACAGAGTTTCAAAAGCAAGACATAAAATTCTGATTCAAATGTTCCACACCTTCTGCTAATTGAATTTAGGTAACAAATATCATGTATAATATATAGAACTATATTTTAGCACTCGAAACACTAGTGGAATAGGGCGGCGGTCACTTTTTCAGACCGCTTTCCTTGTGGGCAGGAATTGAGACCATTACGGAAAACAGTTGATCCCGCAATTAGTAGCGTCTCCATGCTTTGGTAATGAAGAGGCAGACCAGCACACATGCACAGCACTTGCATAGCATTCTCTCACTCTGAATAGTGACTTATCGTGGGAGAGCCACCATAATTGTTTGGTGTTGAGTAGACATAAGAAATGTAGGGGCCACATGTTTGTAGATTATTATCAGCTTAGAATCTATGACATAGGCTCAAGTTAATATGGAGGGCTGTCGTTTCTCACTCCTTTCCACAATCGCTTGTTGACTTTCGAACTCGGGGGCCCAGGATAAGGGGGGTGGTTCGACTTTCGATTTCATCACTTGCAAAGAACGGAGTGATACCGCAAGTTTGAAGAGCTAGTATGAGCTCACTAGATATCAGAAACCATCAGCTTTTAGATAAGAGGCTTTTCCTTCCAGAAAGGCACAATAATTGTGTGTTGCTCTAGAGGAAAGATATTGCAAAGTTGAGGTGAAGTCAAGTTCTCGCTTAGTCATGATGAACCGCACGTGCACTTTCTTTATCGGGACGAGAGCTCCAAGCTTGAGCTCCACCACCTTCCTCGCCCGCCTCTACAGGAAAAGCACTTCTACTATTACAGCTGCCAGCTCCGGTGCTGTAGGCCAATTCCTCGCACAATCCAAGGTAGTTCCAGTATTCATCATGTCGGAGTCTACGAAATACATGCTGGTTTCCTTGCCTACCTCAATCTCTCCTTCGAACGATAGAGAGGACGCTCTCACAGCATTGCGCTCAACCATAACTACGAGCAATGGAGCTGTGGCACCTTTTGAGATACCCGGATTCAAAATTGGAACTCTAGATGCTTTGGTTCAGCAAGCAGACGATCTTGCAAAGCTAGAAGGTGCTTGCCAGGGTGTGGTAGCCAAAGTTGGAGACTCTCTGCGTACGTTACTGGAGGGAGACGAGGCGAAGATATCCCAGCAGAAGACTGTAAATGATAGTAGGTATTCCTCGATTATGTACTGCGAAGAGAGACTGCTAATGCATTTTCATAGAGCCTGCCGACCAATACCTTCGTACTTTCACCTGGAACAAGGTGAAGTATCGTGCCGATAAACCACTCTCAGAGATTATCGATTCCTTGCAGAAGGTTTGTGGATATGGAGAAGCTTTACACTTGATCTAATAATCTGCAGGAGCTTGTAAGCATCGACAACGATGTAAAATCCAAAGTCACCCAATACAATGGGGTCAAAACGAATCTCACAGCGCTGGAACGAAGGCAGACGTTTGTATTACCCATGTTCCTGGAGAATTGCTTCTGATAATCTCGTTAGGGGAAACCTCTCAACCAAGTCTCTCACACCAGTCGTCGACCCCAAAATACTTATCCAAGATTCCGAGTATCTCGAAACCCATCTAGTCGTCGTGCCGTCCAATTTCAAGAAAGATTTTCTGAAGAGCTACGAAACATTATCGCCAATGGTCGTTCCACGTTCTGCCATCGAGGTAGCCCACGACGATGAATTCACATTATATGCTGCCACAACTTTCAAAAAGCACAGCTCAGAGTTCCAACACAAGTGCAGAGAAATGAAGTGGACGCCCAGAGACTTCAAGTATGTCGAAGGCGGCAAGGAGGAGGAGAGGAAAGAGGTTGAGAGAGTCGCCCGGGACGAGAGAAAAGTTTGGGGCGAAGCTTTGAGATTATCGAGAACCGGGTGGAGTGAAGCTGTGATGATATGGATTCATGTCTTGACATTGCGGGTATTTGTTGAGACTGTACTACGTTATGGACTACCTTTGAACTTCGTGTGTGGTTTGGTCAAGGTATGTGGCGGCTAATGAGCAGAAGAGCGCATCTGCTAATCATCGACAGACGAACCCCAAGTTGGCCAAAAAGGCTAAAGCAAACCTTGATTCAACATACTCATATTTGGGAGGCAACGCATTTGGGCGAGACAACAAGGGTAGAGTCACGAAAGACGACTCAGCATTATCATCAGAAATGGCAGCAGCAGGCGTTGGCAGCCATGGCGGAGAAGGTAGCGAGTATACTGCATATGTCTATTACGAGTTTGAGGTTTTATAGATAGCATGGGATGGGAACAAATCCCCAGTATGGCGCAATGGGCTAATGAAGCATGATAGTTCTGTATGAGACAACCCTCAACACGAAATCAATATTACTTGTTAGCGTGCAGCAAAAGGAAGTGCAAAATCAAACGCCATTTATTTCACCATATTTCACATCTATTTATGCAAGCACCTTCAATTCCCCGCACAACTCATTCCTATCTATGCCGCAGGCTTTACGATCAATTCGTTCGCGTACAGATACTCCGTGATCTGCGCAACCGCCTCCTCAACCGTCACCTGATCGTTCCTGATATGAATCTCCGGTTCAACAGGAGCCTCATAGGGCGCACTGATACCGGTGAAATTTGGAATCTCGCCAGCGCGTGCCTTCTTGTACAGACCCTTTGGGTCTCTGGCCTCAGCGACCTCAACTGGGATGTCGACAAACACCTCAATGAATGGGAGCGCATCTCCTTTATCAGAGGAGTGCAGGTCACGGGCAATCTTTCGGTCTGCGATGTAGGGTGAGATGAAGGAAGTCAAGGCGATGGTAGAAGAGTCTGCGAATAGTTTTGCGACCTGTTTCACGTTAGCTTCTCCGCCCTATCTTCTCATCTTGAGAGGTTAGTTCTCACCTCTCCGATCCTCCTGATGTTCTCATTTCTATCCTTCTCACTGAAACCCAAATCCTTGTTCAAGCCAAATCTCACATTGTCACCATCCAATCTGTAGGATGCGAGACCAAGGTGCAAGAGGTGTTGCTCGAGCGCGGTTGCAATGGTAGATTTCCCTGATGCGGAGAGGCCAGTGAACCATAATGTGAAGCCCTTCTGTTTGCGCAGAGTATTGCGCTCTGAGCGAGAGAGACCTTCGTGCCAGGTGATATTGCTACACACCCAAATGGTCAGTACATGGCGAAGTTATGAAAGTGAAAGAGATGATATTTGGCGGGGTTGGCGGGGTAATTCCTTTTCTCTCTGGGTCTTGGAGACTTACGTTGCCATTGTATTTGTATTATGTAATTTTTCGCAAAGTGAAACTTGAGAAGGAGGACAGGGGAAGAAGCTGAATTGGTGAAAGCGAAGATCGAGAAATGCAAGGCCTGCCAGTTCTTAAATGCACACTTGTGATATCCCACTCCGAATGCGCTTGAGACAAAATTTCGACAGGGGCTCTTGCGTAATTCGAAGGCGCTATTGCAAGGATCTTGGTATCAGGGAACGTATCACGTGTTGATAAGCCCAGAAATTACTTCTTTGTTAAAGCAATAAGTAGATGATGATGAAGGGAAGGAGCAATTGGGAAATGTTGGCGAGGTAGTCAGTCAATTTATAGATCCTCACTGTGAATCAAAGTACCGAATCGATTGTCGGAACTCTATACGTATGCCAGAAGTTATGGTGAGGCTAGTGGTACTACAGACCTTCTAGAAATAGAAGGCGCAACTGGGATTCAGCAGGTGCAACGAGGCACAAGCATTTGAAATCTATGGTTTAATATACAAAATCTAGGCCCTTTTTCAGCTCCGCCCTTACTAATTACTCGCCAAATTTCTATTGGACTCCGAGAATGCTGGAATACTTTCGATCTCCTGTATGTTTTCCCATTCAGGACACTTCTTTCACGCTTTCTATATGACGCCGGAAATAACTCTTCACTCGAGCTTCCGTTTGTTTTGTGATTGGCCTAATTCGTCTAGGCCTCGTCTGATGAGACTGGGTATACTCTTGCCATTTTCTGTTCAATTCATCAGTCTTTGCTTTTTAAGCGTTTTGCAGGGGTGTCTTACAGCTGCATGTTTTGGCTCAATGAAGAGCGCAGTTGCCTCTGCCAATATCACAGGCTTCTCTCCCTCTCCTACCAATGTTTCTATATGACCCTCCACCCATGCCTTTCTTCCTTCAACTTTTGTGGTCTTCGCCCTTAGGACAACAAACGCACCAGCTGGTGCAGGCGCTCGGTAATTGATATTTAGGTTAGCAGTGACACCAATCTTATTTGGCAGAGCTGGAAAACAGCATCTTGCTAGCCCTTCATCCAACATAGTTGCGAGCATACCACCATGTATTATGCCCGGATGACCACACAAATCCACACCCAAGTATGAAATCGCAACAAAGCTCTTTCCGCCCTTCTCAGTCCAAGCAAATGGCGGGACCACAACTTTTCCAGGCCCCATCAGAGTCCCTGCAGTGAGATTGTGAGGTTTAAAGCTGGAGGGGACCTTCATATGAGGTCTCGATTCGGAAAACTCTGGCCTGCTTCTCAGATTGACGGATACTGGGTGGTTCTTTATGAAGTCGTCGATCTCGCGCTCGGTATCGTCAGCTGGTACGTACATGGTAAGCGTCTCTTCATCTGTTGGATGGCGTAGGAGGCCATTGATGGCTTCTGCTGAAGGTGCCCCCATATAGACGCCTATTGAGGTAAAAATAATGGCGATTGAGAAGAAGTTTAGAGTTCGACGGAGACGCGATTTTGGTAGAGGAAGAGTTGCTATGGGGACGGAATCAGTATATATAGCCTTATATCAAAGTATGCACACTGACTTTCAGTAGATAATAGGCGTGCGCCGCTTGTAAAAGTCCTAGATACTTTGACCAAATTTTGTTGAATCGCTCTCTTCCCCGAGACCGACGGCAACAACCTTTTGCTCGGGCAGGAAAGTTCGGCCGCCACTCGCCGTGACATGAGTCGCCCTGCCAAGGACATGGTGTATTCGAATTTATCTTCAAGGGCACTTATGACCACGGCGGTGAAAGAGTGGACATTGATTCCACGATTGCGGCAGTGAGTGGCGGGTCGAACTTCGGGATTGTTTGTCTGAATTGCCTCGGCCAAGTCGAGAGCGACAGGCCGGACCCTGTTTCTGATCACGTGTTAAAATCATCTTCTCAAGCCGGAAGTGTAGCGAGTGGAAATTTTAGCTAGAAATATCTTTAGCTCTTATTTCCCCCAATCTTCCTTTATCCTTTCTGCCGTCTTCACGTTCGAGTTGTGGCCGCAAGCTTTCCTCGTGCATCACCAAGCCGACGTCATCCTCAGATCCCTGCACACCCGATTTCAGGGGTACAGCTGAGCTAGAAAAGAGGTGGAACCTTGTTGTTTGGGCTCAGTTTTGTCCTTATCGTCTTTTAGTTCGAGCTGATTATGTCTTCATACTGAAATCAGTTTCTCTTCTCTCTAGAGTAATTCGCTGCAGCCATTGTGTGTTATCTACATCTTGCAAAAATCCATCGTGAGAATATCACACCACTTTCCGTTTGATTTCTTGCCGTTTGTAGATTTGCTCATGTGTTACCGTACCGCTCTTAAGCGAATAGGCAATGATCAGAAGAAGTCTCAATGACTGCTTTTGTGCATATTGGAGTCTGGATATTCCCCTTGATTGGCTTCCCATGAAGCAGTGGTTAACACTGAAGAGCATTTGTCCAATCGAGAGCTGTTCAAGTGCATTGACAGTGCCCCTCAACATCATGCGTGCCTTGCTACGATCCCCGCTCTTCACACCATGGTCATCTCTGCATGAGCATCTGATATATATATAAGGCTGACGTTGCCTGTGTCAGTTTGGTGAATGTCAATTGATTCACCAATTACCCTTTACCACAAAATCAAACCCTGATTTACTTTCGTGTTAAATTTTTACATCATTTCACCACTTAACCTTTCGATCGATCATCAACTTCGTACTAAACCACATCATGGCTACCGCTGAGACTGTCGAAATGGGACCTGCTCATGATCCCAAGTACTTCACCCTCGCCCTCACACAAACAAGAACCCAATCTAACACTCCCTCAGAACAGAATCAATAGAAGCCTTCACCCACCTCCTCCCCACCCTCAGACACGAACTACAGAAGCTCCGCCACGAAACTAACAAACACGAAATGCAATATTTCCAGGCCGTCGCTGACGTCCCCAACGAGCAACTGATCAGCTTTTCTGCTGACGACCTCAAAGAAGTCCGCGTCGCAAGCTCCGCCTACGGTCTCCATCTCTTCGGCAAGGTCCTTATCCCAAATACTGAAGGATGTTACTTTATGTTTCGGGCATTTATTGCGGGTGATGCCGAGGGCGCGAAGTTGCATTGTATTCATATGGAGGAGACCGAGAAGCCGGATGGGGATAAAGATTTTAGAGCGATTTTTGGGGAGGGGGATAAGTTGGAGTGGTTTGATGTTTGAGGGATGATAGTATGATTTGATTCTGCAAATAAGGAATTGGGTTCGGCGAACAGGAATACGCAATGGGTAACCTAGGGAAATGATACTGGTTCAATTTATATCAAGGGGAACAAAATTTGAACGGTCTTGACAAAAAAATTAAGTGAGGCGAACACTAAAAGTATGTGAACGGTAATAGTATCCACTGAGTGCTTTCGACTACTTGACCTAGTCTGCCATGTGTTCTTCTCAATAAAGGTCAACAGATGATAGAAGCTCGAGGCAGTACAGAAAAAGATAGGGAAATAGTCTGAAGATACATGTTCAGAGGAGATTGGCACCGGACAAATGTCAATTTAAATGGTATCACCGCTCCTGCTCTAGATGGACAAGCTAGTATGGTCAATGTGGCATCGAATTAGTAGGTTCTCTAATAGAGCGACGGGTGGTATCGTTGGTCTAGAAATCCTCATCTTCATCGTTGTCCAACATCTCAGCATAATCCTCCATAGATGCGAACATAGGCAACTTCTTGAGCCTCTGCTTTCGTTTTCTGCTCGTCTCCTTTTCTTCCTTCTCCTCTTCAGGAGACTGCCCAGTCTCAAGCTCCTTTGCAAACAATGCTTCTTCATCATCGTCATCAGGTATTGGCACTTCACTGCCAGATAGCGCATCCTCTTCATCAACTTCAGGAGCGTCGATATCAGATTCATCGTCTTCCATGTTGATCTCCACGCCGCCATCAGAGTCCATATCCACATCAGAGTCATCTTCTTGATCCGAATCATCCAAATCCAACATTTCCATATCGGACTCGTCACTGTCCCCTTCCAACTCAGGTCTAGATTCGATAAGAGCTTGCCAAATTTCATCCTCCCCGTCATCTTCCTCTCCATCTTCTCCGGCTTTCGACGCTGCTTTCTTCTTGGTTGAAGCCTGCTTAGTCTTACCCATCTGGTTGAAGTATTTGTGGAAGAAGACTTGATCAACAGCAACATCTTCGACCTTCCTCCTCCAGAATGATTCAGTGTTAACTGGCTGTTGCGAAGCTGGATCAGATTTACTTGACAACAAGATGGCCTTGCTATCGTTTCCAGAAAGAGGTTGCATGATTGAGCTTCCCCGTGGAGCAGCAGAAGCAGACTTTACGTTGCGGTAAACAAAACGGTCGAGGAAAGAGGAGAGGGTGTGAGATGCAAGATCGGGCTTTGGAGGCATCTTTTCATTGTCCAACAGTCGTTCAGCAAATAATGAGACGGACGGGTGATAGTGGACGAGAAATGGTATCTGCGCTTGTTAGTATTGATCCATCGATGGCTATAGGTTCCCTCACCGTTTCCCAAAGACAGCTTTTCTCTGCATGGCTATGTTCCGGGTCACGCTTACGACCATCATAGATCTCCGTCGGTTTCGATTCCTGATTTTGTGATTCATTATTCACCTTGTCTTCCCCTTCTTCCGGTACATCCCGGAATATTTCCTCTTCATCTTCATCGTCCATTTCGGGGTCACTCAATAATGTTTTGAGACCTGGGAAGTGGACCTCTAACTCTCTGATTAGATATATCACACCACAAATGAAAGGTGGCTGATGCAAGGTAACAATTTGTAGCAGTCGTTTCGCAAACGCTTTTACACGCTTGATATTGAGGTCAGCTCTAAGTGCTCTGAACAGAAGATTCAAATACAGAGCATGTTTCGAGGAAGTAATAAGTCGAGGATCAAGAAGAGATTCATAAAGCGTCTTGTAGAATCTTTCAACAGCTAAATGCTTGGTTGTTGCCAATTGTTCTATCAACATCAACGCCTGGATACTGGTGTTGAAATTTGAAGAATGGGTAATCCTGAACAGGGTGTCCATGTGCTTCTCGAGACTGTTCTGTGTTAGCTCTCCGTTATTTTGATCAATGTATCATGCAAGACTCACCTAACGTCATCAGCCTTCGAGAAAGGGAATGCGCGATTGACACCACTCAGGACTGCTGAGATCATCTTTTCTGTCGTCTCTTGACTGGCCAATTTTGCGTCTTCCTCCTTCTCTGCTTTCTCCTTCGCCTTCTTGCCTGCCGGTGCGCCACCACCCTGTATTTGACCCTTCTTATTTGTCACAGGTCCTGTAGGTTCGGGTTTTGGTTCTTTCTTTTTCAAAAGAGACACAAATAGCTCGAAGTATATGTCTAGCAGCTTTTTGGCAACCTCTTCTTCATTCGCGCGTAGTATTGTTTGGTTCAAGGTGTTGATAGCATAATACTTCGCATGCGAGCTTTGTCCGGGCTTCAGGAGAAGTTCTGTCTCGATCGAACGAATGATAATAGGTTTCATCAAAGGATGTGAGGTTTGTAACTGAAGTAAAAGGTATGATGTCCGCGATGCAATCTTTTTGTCAGGGTCTCCAAGCTTATTGACCAGTAATCGAAGAAGATTGGCTTCCTGCTCGGGCTTTTCTTTCAATAATTCATACACGTAGGTCACTGCTCTGGTCCGAGCATATACCACCTCATCATTACACCAACCTTCGAGAACTTTGAGCATATCAAAATAAGACTCCTTCAGCCAATCTTCATACGCCCAAGCAATCAAGTGAGCTTTAGTAATATTGCCTGGTAGTCGATGTCCGGAGACCCATGTAGTAAGAGTGTCTTCATGCAGCGTAGCAAGAAGCCCTGGTTGATTGCCAAACAATCTAAGCCTTCGATCTGAGGGTAGGACGACACCATTCCCAAGCAAATCCTTCAAGGCTCCCAAGGCGCTTACAGCTTGCGCACGACTTCTCTTCTTTGCTAAGACCAATAGGTTCTCAAAAGATTTCGTAGTGTGAATTGGGGACTCTTGAACAACAAGCGTCAAGGCAGAAACCTTGTCGGACAGCGTACCAGAAGTCATAATTTGTGACAAAAATCGATGGGATGAAGAGGAGGAGAGATGTTTCGAGGCGTAGAGGTTGCTATCTTGCTCCAATAAAGTAGTAGCATAAGCTTTCAGATTCGATACAACGACTTGAAACTTCGCTGGGTTGGGCACTTTTTCGGAAGGAAGGTCTGGGAGTGCGGCAGCATGCCAGTCGGATCGGGCTTCAAAAATCTAGCTGAAATCAGTCAGTCTAATCGCTCAATTGGCATATGGACTTACCAAGCGTTTCGGATCATGGACAGATGGCTCCTTGAGCGGCAATTGGGCAGCATTTTGGGGTGGAGGTGCAACTTCAGGGACAATTTTTGCCGATTTAGACTCTACATCTGAAGCTTCCTCCCATTCCCCATCTTCCTCAGATTCACCACGACCTATGTCTGCGTCCTCTGCTTCCGATTCTGCGTCTTCTCCAGGCGTTTGACCTTCAATACCAAGTCCTGCCACAAATTTCGCGAGCTCCTTCTGTAATGACTTGTCCACCAAGCCGTTGGCTGATGTATCCTCATCTTCGTCGGAGGTAGCGTCTGCGACAAGATCTAAGTCTTCCTTGGTCCCACCCAAAGCTAAAATCTCCTCTAATAACGCCGTTCGGTCGACTGTGTCATTTCCCTCTGCATTGTTTGTAGCGTTCTTTGATCTTGATTTGCCTTGTGCCTTTGCGTTGCCATGCGCGTCTCGTTTTGTGCCTCTTGACTTTTCAGGTAATCGCACTGCTGATTTCGACTTAGATCCAGAAGATCCGTTCTCTGTCTGTCTTTTTTTCGGCCTTGGTTGAGGGGGGCTTCCGGTCTGCTGCGAGGCCTTACCAAATCCTTGTTCGATTCTAGATGTCAAAGCTGACAATGCCTTTTCATCAAAAGATGGGAGTGCGTCGCCATTTGCTCCCGTCGCTGCTTGGGCACCTTTTGCGACTTTGTTGTTTCGTCGAGCCATAGTTGCTAACAATTGGAGGATGTGAAGCACGAGTACCTAGCAGAAGTTTGAAATTTTTTGAACGCGATAAGATAAAGAAGCGCGCTAAGAGCAGCTCGCTTAGACAAATCTGCCCCCTCGAACATCAAGAGTTGGCAAAGAACTTATTCGCTTCCATCATGATCCATATCAGACTATCTCAATACAAACTGGGTCTACTTACATGAAATCTATCAGACATGGTGTTGTTGCTCTGACTCCTTTTAAGATTGGTTTAGTCCTTCCTATGCTAGACAGCAACATGCGATACCTTTCTCGGGCTTCCTTTCCTTGTCAACATCAGCTCTATCTGGGAAGATGCAGTACAAGAAGTCTTTCGGTTCCCCATAACCCAAACTACTTTTCTTTTCGATGGGTCCAGTCTCGAAGGTCTCACTCCTATCCTCAAGGAACGGTAAGCTCAAGATTTTTAATCAACATTTTCTATCACGTGACTCCCGAGCTAATATCTGTTGGTTAGGACCATAGAGCCCGTCTATCGAAGATATGGGTACGCGAGGGCACCGGAGGACTGAAAACAGGGGATGGCAAGTACCGACTGGGCCATTGGTGTGTCAACTCACTAACAGGAGAGTAGATTCTCACTCAAGGCTTATTACAGCCGGGTTTCTTGCTCAAGTCAGTAGAACTCTGTTCACAGCCAGTTCAAGATTGACCGAATATCACTAGGCACATTCTGGGATATACCATATGTTACCTCTAGGTCGAAGAGTTCAAGATAAACTAGAAGCGCTCATAGACAGATATATGGCTAAGCTTGGTGTGGCACTCAGGTTCTTTGGATTATGCGCTGTCTAACACATTCAGGCGCCTCTAAGGTTGATTTGTCCTCGATATCATCAGCGAGTTTGTGGAAAGAGAGCGGGCGTCTTGATTCTATCGGTGATGAGGTTGGCATTAAACAAGCATATATCACACAGCACATGCCACTAATACACTAGCAGCTTTTTCGTTTCAAAGACCGGAAAAAGGATGACTATCTTCTTGCTCCCACACACGAGGAGGAAATCACTGCGCTTGTCTCAAGTGGTGGGGCTGGTTCATACAAACATTTACCGGTCCGATTATATCAGATATGCAAGTACAATCCAACCACTTTCTGAAACCTAATGCTAAACCAAGGTCAGCACGAAAGTATCGCGATGAGCTTAGGCCAAGACATGGTCTCCTGCGATCTCGCGAGTTTATCATGAAAGATCTATATACTTTTGATCAAAGCACATCTCTGGCACTTTCTACGTACAATGAAGTCCGAAAAATCTATGCCCGTCTTTTCGACGAGCTCAAATTGCCATACCTGGTAGCTGAGGCAGATTCCGGAGAAATGGGCGGGAATTTGAGCCATGAATTCCACTTTCCGACGTCGAAGGGTGAAGATCACATCATCAGTTGCACTAGCTGCGATTATGTATCAAACGAGGAATTAGCGACGAATCCAATTGCGGCACCACCAAACACCGATCCAGCAAATGAACACCAGCAAGTGCAATCAAGGAATACCGCCCTCAAGTACTGGTCAGGTTTATCTAAGGATCAGTCGACATTAGTTAATGTTTGGTATGGCTGCACCGAAAACGTATCAGGGCGAAAAGGGGAAACGCCAGAGGTCAACAGCCGAGCAGTAAAAACTGTCTTCCCTGACCTCGATACTTCGATTGAGAATGCCGAGGAACTTTTCACGGCAAAACATGCCTACCTAGCTGACAGGGTTAAAAAAGGTCCACAGAAACGAAAACCACGGATAATCCATATCTTGGATTCAACAGCTCCTGAGGAATCCAAATGCCGCATTGAGGCCCGCCACGGGAAATGGATAACAGAGAGTAAAGGAATTAGAGATTCAATAGGAGAGTCACCAGAGATCATCTCGCATGAACTCACATCAATGAAACCTTTAAACCTCTTACGAACTCGAAGCGGCGATGCCTGCCCTCGTTGCCACAGTGGGGCAGTAAAGGTCCAGAGGGCTATCGAGCTTGGACATACCTTTCACCTAGGCACACGCTACAGCAAACCAATGAAAGCATCCTTCGCGATTGATCCAAAGATTGTAGAAGAAAATGAATCAGATTTTGAGATTCAAGATCAGGTATCGGAACACCGAATGAATGCCTTATATCAGATGGGATGTCATGGAATTGGGGTTTCAAGAATGATAGGAGCAGTGGTCGATACCCTTGCTGATGAGAAAGGCCTTAATTGGCCTCGTGTCATGGCTCCCTACGAAGTGGTAGTTATTGCTGTGGGGCACTCTCAAGGCCAAATGGCCGATGTTTACGACAAACTCTCTGTCTCGTCTGGACCTGCACCTGCACTAGACGTAGTACTAGACGATCGAGCGGACCGGAGGATGGGTTGGAAGATGAGGGATGCTGATACTGTCGGGTATCCTGTAATTGTACTATTGGGAAGGAGGTGGGACGAGGAGAGGATGTGCGAAGTACAATGTCGAAGGCTGAAGATTAAAGAGGATGTTTACGTGGAGAATTTGCAGGAGTTTGTCAGATCTCTACTCGATCAGTTGTAACAAGGTTGTGTACGTTATGATCTTTGTACAAATCTGTAGGATTAGCAGAAGTCGACAACACATTAGCTAGCAGTATGAATCTCCCAACTGCAGCATCAAGTCTTCATTGTGTGGCATGACTACATTATTAGAATTTGCTTTTGATAGTCTATAAAATTTCTTGACCAAGGAATATCATAGAACAATGGAATAATCATATCTTTCCGTACTCAATAAATGAACAACTCTCACCACAGCACGCAACTTACATTGCCTCCTTTACAGAACAGCCGGACAAGAAATTTCATTAGCCCATCTCTAACGTAAACACATTGCTCATGGTGCACGAACTAGGCAGCACTAATCAATGCCACGACGATGAAGAAAGTGTACACGGCTCCGAAGACTGAGGCTTGATCATACCACAAATAGCGAGACATGGTGGGCCAATCACACCACTTGTTACCTAGTCTTCCCAATCTGGTATGTTCATGCGAGAGCGACATGCAACAAAACACGGCTTGGTAAGACAGAAGAGGGGATATTTACCACTGTGGGTGCGATATTTGAAAGGAATATTTGAGAGAGGGAGACTCTGAAAGATGTCTCTGGTGCAGTTGTTCTTTGGGATCGTCGTGCACAAAAGAAACCGCGGTAATGTGCTTATTGCAACGGCTGAAGCAGTGAAGCTTCAAACATTGCGGAGAGGAATAGGATATCCTCTCCGGATTCGATTTTTGGTAATCATTAGTATTACTAACATACGTACTCCCCTGCCCAGTAAACGACATCTAAGCTTTAAGCCTTGTTCCGACCATATCATCTTGCGCGTCCTTGAGCAAGAAGCTATTCGCTGTTAGCGTAAACCTTAGACCGCGTATAGCAAGAACTTACTTGTACCAAATCATAGTCGGTCCTACAGTTCCAAGATGCCATAAACTATGCGCATCAAGACAACCCCACAACGGCGGGAAATCCAACAATTCAAAGCTCATAGCCAACATAATCCACGCAACTACCAAACCTGGCCATGTAGCCCAGAGGCGGCCAGACTTCAGATATTTCCCAATACTGAACCACGTCCACAGCGAGTTCTGTAGCACCCCTATCACGACATTCGCTGCCATGTTATACGTGTAGTCCCAAGTATACCATTTCAGGTACGTAACATGTGCAGTGTACATGCCAATGCAAAGTCCAGTCCAGGCTCGCAGCACCGATTTCGATCTCTTTCCTCCCTGATCCATTCGGAAGATTCGAATAGGCGAGTAGTAGAAGCCATACAAAATGCTCGCACCAGCAGCGAAATAGTCCATCTGCTCCGTAGCAGCAAAGTCTCGAGTATGGAATATCATGCTAAACACCCAGCTTGCCATGCCGAAGTATGCGAAAATAACGTAGTATTTGCGCAATGGATACGTTGCGGGAATATTCGCGATGAGTTTCGAGAGGCCGTTCTGGTGCGCGAGGAAGTTGAGTAGGGAGAAAAAGACTGAGAAGGGTTCTTGCATCCCTAGGAAGCGGTAGAATGGCCATTTGCCATGGAATTGAATAATGTCCTCGCCGGCTACGACGCGTCGATCGGTTATGATGTGTTGGCAAGTGTAGTCGCATTCTGCGGGACAGTCCCACAATAGGAGTTTATGTAGAAGAGCTAGATGTCATTAGAAATGTTTTGATATAAGAAATGAGTTCCTACGAATAGGTGTTGCGGATTTCCCATTTTGACAGTTCTCCTGTCGACATATCTGGAACCTGTTAATTGGAGCCCACCAAACGCTACTATTGTCTATATACCTCGACACAGTTTTGAAATTCCGGAAGTCTGTCACCTGTTGAGGCAGACACTCGAATTGTATATAGGCATAAGAGTAGTAGGCCCAGAGGCAACATGCGACTTTGTCTCAATATCATCTTAGAGTGACGTCGCATAAAAATGTTTCAATGGAAATGGCGAAGCAAAGTCCCCAACGGCTGCAGACGGAAAGTGGCTTGCGCTAGGCGCCGATCAACAACGCTTGCTCGCTTGCTCGTAGAAGCAAAAGGACGACAAAGACTTCCGTTATCATTGAAAATGGCGCAAAAAAGAAATTCACTATGGAGAAGCTGGTGATCGAAACCAGGACTTCATGCAATTTGATTCTTACGTTTGGCAACGCATGTGCAAAGCAGGCACTCTACCACTGAGTTACATCCCCATATCATGACTAAGCAGGTTCGTTAAAAAATATATAAACCTTCAATTTAGGGAGGAGAAACATCCGCTAAGTTATTGATCCACCTAAAAACGACGAGGAATTCGCTTTTACGATTGCAATCAAAGCTAAAATTGAATCCTATTCGTGCCTTCTAACTACGATAGAAATCCCACAACTATTCAAAGAGGGTCTTCGATCTTTGAACTTACCCTACAAGTAATAGCTCGCATCATAACCAGGTATATAGTTCCGCGGACAAGGTACTGAAGGGAGGTAAGAGTCAACCTTGATGTTCTGCATGGCGAAATAGTGTTGCCGAATGGTGCTAATTAGCCCATCGGTGGAGGCAGAATTGTTTGGGTTGTTGTAGTGAAGTGTGAACCCATCCGAATGATCCACGAATTTCTGTCTTTTTATTAGTTTCGCGTTGATCTGCTGTTCTACTGTATTTTCCAAGGTTGCAATTAAGTTGACAAGGTACATTGAAACACTTACCGAGCAATCAGGTACATTCCTACCAAACAGACTCCAGAACATACTTCCAGCTGCAACTTTCTGCCTTTGCAGGATGACATCCAGAAATCCGGCCAAGGAATCACCTCGAGTGTCTGACCACCCAAGCTCTCCAGCAATATATACTCTATCTGCTTTTTCGACCGAATCGATATCAGATTTGAGGAGTGTGATGTTAAGTGGGTAATAATGATTAGAGAAGATGTCTACTTCAGGAACCGCAAAGTGAGTGCTGTTGATACCGTATGTACCATCTACACACAATTTCTTGGGCCCTATCATTAATTTGTTAGTTTGATGTTTCCAAAAACAGAGCATACTATCTTATAAAACATGGTATGTACCGAGTTTCTTAATCAACTGACAGATCTCTCGTGTCCACTCATTTGGCACATCTTGGTCACCCCACACAATACCTTTCAGTTCATTGCCGGTTTCGTAGGCAACAATCGTTGGATCCTCTGCATATGTCAAACCTGTGTACGGGTTGAGATGTGTCATCAGATGTTCAATGTATGACTTGAAGTCTTGCACTATGGTGAGATCGGTATAGAACTTCATTGTGTCTGCTGGCAATGGCCTATCACTTCCTGAAATATTATAACCTCTCCATCTCAAGAAGGTGAATTTTCCGCCATGGTAATAGTCCTTTAAACAGCATCGTCAGCATGAGAACTCTACAAAACACTGTGCTACTAAAGATCCTGAGGAGTTTTCATACATAGTCATCAACCAGAGGTGGAATAATTCTCAGGCCATGCTGGCGTGCTTGGAAAACTGCCCAGTCCATCGAGTCGAAAGCTTGTTCATTGTATACACCTAAGCTTGGCATCAAGCTTAATGGATTGCCCACACTGACTCCAAGCGTTTGACTTCTGATAGTTCGTGCCCCCATCGTCACTAACGTCGCCATAGCTTCTGTGATTCTGCCGTGGGTAGGATAGCTGGCTTGCAATGGAGCATAATATGGCGAACCGGCAGGAGGCACAACATTCTCGTCGAGCCCCAGCCAGTATACATTTGCACCACTTGCCGTCCAAGGTTGCCCTTGAAGCTTTAGAGTTGTGCCTTCGCGGTAGACGTAAGAATTCCTCCGGAGAACAACTTCATTGGGCTCGAGAAATGTTTTCAAGATTTGGGGTGTCAGAGTTGCGCCTGACGGAAATATGGAGCTGATGGCAGCTGCCAAAGGTTGAACCTCAGAAGCTGGTGCATTAGAGCTTTGCGCAAGTACTTTGAAAGCTGCCAATGACAGCAAAAACAGCAGAGATATCATCCCAAGAATCAACAAATAATTGTCATGAAGTTGCAAGAGAAGTAGACTTGAGAAGCAATGGGAAGCAGTCCGTACAAGAGATAATAAATCGAAAGCTTCCTCGACCTACCTTGTATGAGAGCTACCTATATGAAGTCATCTATTCTTGTACCGACGGCAAACTTCACCCGTTAAGCCGAGAACAAAGTTTGCTCGTCGCATTTGTGCAAAGACATGCTGAAGGAAAATTTATGACAATTGAATTGTCCAATAGTACTCTTAAATGAGGGGTTCAAGAGGGGTGTAATCCACTTACTCCACCGATTCTTGAAATCTATCAAGAAGCCAGAGGCTATTTGCCTCCTCGGAGCAACATCTTCCATGCTCCTTAAGCAGGTTGAGGCTGAATATCATGACATACGAGAGCCTGCACTCCTTGGATAGCAATAAAGATCCATTTGCTAAGGTTGCCTCGAGCTCATCATTTTTTATTAAGAGCTAGTAACTTTTTATGTTCAGGGGTTGTGTAAAGTTGTTGACGAATGAAGTACTCGGTTCGGGTATCTAGATTCGACTACATACAAAGTACGCGCGGACAAACTTTAGTCCGGATGACCAATAGCAGAAGGTGGGGTTGGGATGGTCGATCCCAGACTCAGAACAGTCAACTCCTCGCGCCAACATGTTCACAGGCATCGTTGAGATCATAGGAGGTTTGCATATGTGTCTAAGAGTACCCTATGTTCACTAATCGTCTTCTCAGTTGTCTCCGAATTAAATCCCGAGTCAGAAGATGGCGGCACGACCCTCACAATCTCCAACGCCTCCGAGATTTTGACTGATTGTCATCTTGGCGATAGCATCAGCATAAATGGAACTTGCTTAACCGTCACCGCATTCGATAAATCCTCTTTTAAAGTAGGGGTAGCGCCCGAAACCTTGCGAAGGACAAATCTTGGTTCGCTCAAGCAGAAAAGCAACGTGAACCTCGAGCGAGCGGTTTCAGCAAGCACGCGGATGGGTGGACATTTCGTACAAGGCCATGTTGATACTGTTGCAACAATATCGAAGAAAGAGCCTGACGGAAACGCTGTGACATTCAGGTTTGAGCCTCGCGATAAGAGTGTCTTGAGATACGTGGTGGAGAAGGGTTATGTCACTCTCGACGGCGCGAGTTTGACTGTTACAAAAGTCAATGATGAGGAAACATGGTGGGAGGTTATGCTGATAGCGTACACACAGGAGAAGGTTGTGACCGCAAGCAAAGTTATAGGTGATGAGGTCAATGTTGAGGTCGACCAAATCGGAAAGTACGTTGAGAAGGCTGTTGAAGGCTATTTTTCTACAGGCAGTAGTGGAGAGCCTGCAATACTTCAGAAGATGGTAGAGAGAATTGTTGATGCGAGACTTGCGCAGCCAAAGCAATAGCATTCAGAACCTCAACCTAGCTGGTATTTCTTGGGTGAGATGCGAGCTGCGTGAGCTTAGTATGGAATTGCTTGGTGCTTGGGTCTGGTCTGTAGGTTGAGTGAAATTCCCCTCCGTCTAACAATGAAGTTGATACGACATATCAGTCAGAAACTGTGTCGAGTAGTGGATTGGTTTCGTTTCGGACTTGTGTTCTGAACTTCTGACGCCTCGTCGGTAGCGGGATTTGCAGTAGCTGAGGTCAATCCGATTTGCTCACCAACGGTACTGCAGACGCAGACCCAATATTAACAAATAATTGTCAAGAAATGTTCTCGTTCTCTGCTACTTGAATTTGTGGATCAAGCAAACGCGGGATGTCAGAGAAAATGCCTCAGCTCGCCCGCCAAGTGGCTGATTTTGACCTGATCATCGGACGACCTGACTTTTCGAAGTTTCGAATCTGACCACTGCTGCATTCTGACAGCAAGGCTAAGGCATGGTTATTTTCACTCATATAAGTCGCTTCATTATTGTCTCCCACCATTATAAAGATCTCCGGCTATGCCAACTTTTTCTTGACCTGTTTTCTCTCTTGCAGCTTGGTATTCAAACAAATCCTTGGCATCACGCATCTTACCAGTTACACCGCCAAAAAAAATGTCTCTTTCCCAGCAATCAATTGTGCGAGCTGCTCAGGTCTGGCCATCCTGGCTACCTAGAGCAGTCAATCACACCAACGCTGGAACTGCATATATCGAACCAACCCAAGCTCTGGAAAAGAGGTCATCTCGTTTCGCAGACTCACTCTCCACAAAGCCACTTCCCCCAACAAGTGCCTTTTCCAAAACTACCCAAAGAATGTTTACACCAGCTTCAAAGCCAGCCACTGGAATACAACGATAAGTCTATGGGCTTCTACAACCAACAGCATTGGATTCTTCGGTCGTTGGAAACCGCAGCACGAGAAACACCACACTAAATGAGGCGTTATAAGCATTGTCATCTCACTACAGTTTTGGACACCATGGACCCTGAGATTTCTATTGATAAAAATATCATGACTTGGAAGGCTTGTGTAAAAAACCGAACTAGTCAAATGAGCTAGTCGAATGGAGCGATGGATATTAGCACAATTCTCAATCAAGCGCTGGAGGAAAAGGGTATGGCACGCAAGAGACGAGTCCGTGGAGGGTAGAACCATTTTCAAAATGAAGTGTGGTATTTGATCAAGGTGTGAGCGGGAGGTGGCATTTCAGAGGTCTAGATCGTGAAGTTCTTTGAGCAGAAAATGGACACATGTTCGAGCGCAAGCCTTGGAGACTTAATCCACAGAGCTAAATTACCCTGAGGAAATACGGGATTGTAGCAAATTCTTGGAGGATGGATGAAGTATAGAGAATGATTCCTGAAAGTAACCACAAAACCTGCTAAGTGCAACTTCTTTTTGCTCCCGTAATTATGACAAATCATGCACTTTCAAGGCTTTCGAGGCTATCAAGGCTGCTACCCCTTCCTCTCTTCTTCAACAATCATCAGAGCAACGATGATATTCGGCAACGTGAAAAGTACGTTCGAAATCGTCCGAAAATCTAGGCTCGATGTCCCTGCACTCAGTCTACATTAAATTACGGGAGTCCCCGTGAGAAAGGTTTCACCCACCAATAGAATCTGCATGTAATGCCACGCCAACGGTCGGGATCTGCGTCATGGTTTTCTTACTCGATCATCGCAAACTCAAAATAATATCTCCAGGATATCCGTCAAACTCGTTGCTATTCAAGTATATATCTATTTCTAGCTTCCGGTAATACCCTCAGCTGTAAACTACTGAACGGGCTATTTCATCAATGCAGGAGCTACTTATTCCCAAAATTGTTACTGGTGGGTGTCTCTGCGGGGAAGTTCGCTTCCAAATCAACTTCTCGCCGGACCATGATTGGAAACGTGGGGTATGCCTCGGTTTGCATCATTTCTTCACGTTATCGTGGTTCTCAAAAAATGCAATAACAACAACATGCTAACTTAGTCTAGCCTCATACCTGTCAATGTACCCAATGTCGAAAAAACTGTGGAAGCCTCGTCTACAACTTCCACACTGTTCAAGCATCGGAGATGGTGTGGCTATCGAAGACCACGTTCGCGGAATATAATTCCTCGCCTGGCTGCGTTCGATTATTCTGTAGGAATTGTGGCTCAAACTTGGGGTGGACTGATCTCAAAGTCAATACGGATATTGAGCTCGCTGTAGGGACATTTGATGAAGAGTTTCTTGTTGGAGGCCGAGACTCTGATGACACTACTACAGTCTCTTATGGATTGGCACTTGCAAACCCTGCTGGTGACCATTTTCACACAAAAAATGAGATCAAAGGCGTCACCCACCTAGTTGGGCTTGGAGGGACAAAGTTCTGGGAAGGTAGCCGTGAAGGACCTCTCAACATTGATAAAGGTGGCTAACGGTTTTGCCACCATCAACTCTCAGACAAACTTCAATGCGGTCATACAAAACAGATCCTTTACATATGTTCTCATTAATGAACGCTGCGCCGCCACTAAGTCTTGGCTCGTATCCAAAGAGAACAATGTTTATTGGGCGGCGAGACTCCTTTGGTTGAAGAAATGAGGTTCTCTCGAACGTTAACCATGGCATAAGCCAAAACTTCGGTACTTTGATGTGCCTAAATCAAGCCACCTGCGAAGCTTGCTCAAGTCGTGATTCTACCTCGCATACTCAAAGTCCCTTTCAAGCGGGGTTTGATGAATGAGCCGAGGCTGTGGTGGAGTTGCTTCCGCTTTCCTGGTCTGCGTTATACCCCACGGCCTTCCTCTTTATAGCCAAGCGCAGAAGCGGAGGTAAGCTAAAATCCAGAAATTTAAGATTTTCCAAGTTAAGCAAGTGGAGAAAATGTCTTTGTTCCACAATCGACCAATCTCTTCCTTTACATTTCTAAGTCGGCGATGAAGACCCCAGTATCAGGTCAACAATACCAGCCATATGGCTCGGTCTGAACAACTCCCGCTGTAATCCACTACTCTAAAAAGTGCCGATCATGCTAGGAGTATTTGATTCAAGAGCCTCCGTTCAGCCACCCGTCGATCACCTTCAGATGTGGTTAAGTCAAGCATGAAATTTCTCGGCTCTTACAAGCAATAGACATGGCTTTTGACGATGGTGTGTTTACTACTCCATGATTTCGCAAAGCTGAACAGGATCATAGTGGTAACTAAAGAGCGGAGTTGTTGAGTAGACGCCTTTTGCCGCTTTCTAAGCAGTATATATCGAGATGTGCTTCCCGGTTGATCGATACGCAATACTTTTATTACTTTCACCCTCTCATATTCTTGATTTACTTCTGAAGTTCACTCTTCAAGCGGGCAATATGAGGTATTCAACAGCAATTCTAAGCGCAGTTTCACTATGTTTCTCAGAGGTTGTTGCATTTCCGACAGCGGCATTTGAATATGCTGCTAAGGCAGAGCGTGATGCTCCTACCCAAGAGAGCCTTGAGGCTGCTATGGCAAAATACCAGAACAAGGGCCGTGCTGTAGGCTTCGATCCCGTTGCCCAGTATGTCTCAAATCAGGGACAATATGCCTTCAAGGCGCCAAACCTTGCAGGTGGTGACCAACGTGGTCCTTGCCCAGGTATGTCAATCCAGACTCATATGCAAGTGTGCTAGCTAATTGTTTTTCGAATAGGTCTTAACGCAATGGCTAACCACGGGTATCTTCCTTCAAATGGTGTTGCCACAATTCAACAATTCATCGACAGCACTTTCAAAGGTATGAGACTTAACCTGATACACCTTATACCTTCAACTTACCATCACTAAAGTCTTCGGTATGGGTAAGGATCTTGGTGGATTTTTGGCCATCTATGGTGCATTGATCGATGGCGATGGTACTAAGTTAGTGGTATCAAGCTCTACTTTTACTTGATATGTAAACTGACTGTCATATAGGTGGTCTATTGGAGGTCCCACTCCATTCGTACCAGGTCTCCTTGGTTTATTAGGCACACCACAAGGTCTCAGTGGTTCTCACAACAAGTATGAAGGGGATGCTTCACCAAGTCGTCCAGATCTCTACCAGTAGTATGTCACCGCCGTCTTTCCTAAGCAAGTAAAATCACCTAGCTGACAAGCTTTAGCGGCAACACCTACAAAGTTATTGTCCCACAATTCAAGCAGTTGTATGACATGCAACCAAATGCCGCAACCGCGAACTATGATCTCGATGTTCTCACAGCCTTCCGTGCTTCCCGCTGTAAGTTCATTTTGTAGTATAGAATGTGGTTCGTGACACAAGTTACTAATCTCTCAACCCTAGTCCAACAATCAATCGACAATAACCCATACTTTTTCAATGGGCCCTTTTCCGGTGTTCTGGTGCAGCCAGCCGCGTACACCTTTATCTTCCGTTTCATGGGAAACAAGTCAGCCGAGTTTCCAGAAGGCCGCCTTAATCAGGAAGTTCTCAAATCGTTCTTCTCCATTACTGGCGAAACCAACGATCTTAGGTGGATTGAGGGCAACGAGAAGATTCCAGACAATTGGTATAAGCGCGCAATCGGCGACGAGTATACCATCCCCTTCTTCTTGACCGACGTCCTTGCTGCTGCTGCTCAGCACCCTAATTTCTTGAACATCGGTGGAAACACTGGTACTACAAAATCTTTCACCGGTGTCGACGTAACAGATTTGACAGGTGGTGTTTTCAATGGAGCTACTTTACTGACGGGTAACAATCTTGCTTGCTTCGTCTTCCAGTCTCTACAGAATGCTGCACCAGATCTGATCAAGGGTCTCTTCGTCAATCCCTCTGGCCCTCTTGGTCAGCTCACCAGTGCCATCAACAGCGTCGTCGCTCCATTCGCTTGCCCGAATCTTGCTAAGTTCGACACTTCACAATTCAGCAAGTTTCCAGGTTCGAAGGGATTTGCGGCGTAAAGCCCACTTTGAAGTTTTCAAGATCGAACTTAGAATTAGTCTTGTCTTATGTATATATGGAATGACGGCCGGTATAATCATGATGTATATATGTGTGTCACATTGGAGTTGGTTAACCGCTAACATTTAATCCTTTATAATTATTCTCATCGTCCTTATGTCTTAATACTGCTTTATTCTCAGTCTTCTCTTAATTGAAACCTCATTTCTCTACTTCCCACTGGATATCTTTCCCCTATTCAGGTTTTGAGTAGTTATATTCACTCCTCGCTCCTTTCCTCACCTCACCACTCAACCATCTTGTAAAGGAATGTTTCCGCCACCCTTCAACAATAATCCCCTTGAGCCACTTCTCTTCTTGGATACAATGAGAAACAACGATACTTGCACCACCGCAAGCATAATGTTATCAACCGCAGCCGATTCAATAAAGTGATGCCTCGAATACAAAGCTCCCGGCCAGAATTTCCAGGCCATGGAACCCGACCTCTAGGGCCACGAAATTGCAACAACTAAGAACTTAACAGCTTGCAGCGCCAGCCCGCGAATACTCAACGCGCTTCGCGACTGACTTGAGCGTATCTCTCGTGCTTGTGGGAATAAAATAAGTAGCGTAAACATAGTAGCGATGGGATTGATATATGTGAGATGTATACCATCAAATATCGCGTAGAACAAGTGACCGTTCTGATAATGCTGGAAAGGAAGGTCGTCTTGAGAAATGTGCTTGGTAGTAATGCGGAACGCAAATCAAAATTCGAGTTGGCTTGACCTTTTACTTGACGTTGTACATTATTTTCTTCAATACATCCGAAAAGTGGAGAAGCACTACGTTGCACCTTTTTTGGAAGTTGTGTTATTGCTTAGGCACTAGCTAAAACAAGCTGGGGTTATGTACTCGCCGCAAAGAGTGGAGAGCGTCAAGATCTTGATACACAATTTTTCAACTCTTGATCCTATATTTTAGATGGAATGTATTTTGACTTCAATCATGTTTGTTAAGGAGATCGAAAAAGAGTTCGACCCTTGAAAGTTGCTTAATACAGAAACCTGAGAAGTCAAAACTACCTGTTGAATTACGAGTGTGGGGGCATGAAAGATTTCTTTAGCTATGAAAACCATGATTATAGCTCCGTTACTATGTAACAGTATATGTAAAAGCGGTTCTAGAAATTATAAAATTTTGGCTAAAACCAAACCTACATGTGTTTAGGTATTTCATGAGTGAAGGGGGGCACCTCAATGGAACAATACGAATTTTCCTCAGCTGGTCAACAATATCATGAATGTGTCTGTTGTGTAGAAGTCATAAGGCATTTTTTAATAGTACAGTGAAGATAAGACTCCAAAACTACAAAAGCCTGTCTCGAGCACGCGGTCAAATGGCCTAGGAATACCATCATGCTGATGCAAGCAGACAATAACACGAGGCTTAAAATGTAAAAGCGTGGACAAAATTTAAAATATACCTAGATACTGCCCGAGGATCTGGCCTGGTGTCTTATTCAAGGAAAGAAAATATAAAATATTCTTCTATCTTATCGAGAACATTTAAGTTCATCCTCCTAAAATATAAGGACATTCTAACAGATTATCCTGTAACATCTAGGAGAATCATGTAGTAGTGTACGCAGAGTTTTGACCTAAGGTCTTACCGCGCTTAATGGTCGTGACGGAAACCCCAACTAAATCACATCTTGGCCCAACTGGTAAGGGAGATCTAGTAGCAAAAACCCTTCAACATTAGTCAAATAAACTGTAATGAGAAAAATTTCCCTTCCCTTCCAAGACAAACTGTGCTACACAGGTTTCCTTGAAGATTTTGGGATAAAAACGCTTCACTCTAGCCGAAGAAAATGCTTCAAGAACTAAGCATTACGAAGTCATAAGCCGCTTTGCACAATGCTCTATGATAGAGGTGGGTTGAGATAGTATGGCCGCAAACTGTAGCGAAAAAAGAAAAAGGGAAAAAAAATTATATCGAGACTTGATTGAGACGATAGCAATCGTAAAGTTATGATATTGTGAGTGGAAGGGAGACGCTCTTAGTGGTCAGATGTGCTGATCAGGCTTACATATTACTTCGATGAAAGACTGGGAGGCACAGCCTCTAAGTGGACAGAAAAGGATGACTATTGCTTATGACTGTACAAATAAAACCCAACTAGACAAGACATCTAGACTCTTATCCACTAGAACAGTCCGTATGTTGATGCTCTCATTCGATGTGTTTTCCCCAGCAAGGGAAATCATCCGAATGCGCAGCTCGACATGATGGGCACAAGCATTGCTTATCTATGACAGATATCAAAACCTGGTGCAATGACAACGAGTTGACGAGTTGTGGACTGATCATGGACTGGTTTGTGGAGGCAAGGCGTGAGATACTGGGGAAATGTATGGAGAGTGTCTCAAGTGTAAGCAGTCCCACCCCCAGATCATTGGGTTATACCAACCCGGGTTTCCCGTACCACTTATTACTCACTCATGTTGTATGACCACCTGGAAAGTAAGTTGCACGCTAGATAGTCCGAAACGACAAGAAAACCGAGGAGGGTCAGGAACGTTGAGTCAGGGTAATACGATAATAAAATAGTGCGCTGCTGTACCAACAGACCTTTCTCATATGAGTTTTTGGAAAAATACCTTCCATTACTATCAACACAATTTCCCCACCGCCTCGATTTTATCTTCAGCATTTTTCGCGCTTCATGCATGTACCCACCCAGGCATGCTTCTGTACTCCATGTGCTCCCCAGCCCAGCCTTGCCCGTCCGGCATGTTGGGTAAATCCACATTGGTTGAAGTGGACTGCATGAAATGGTGGATCGGGACCAAGAAAGGCAGAAGAAAAAAAAGTTTTGCTGTGAGCTCGGCGACAAATTCTTCCGGCAACTTTTTATAAAAGTTCGTCACCGAGTATTCTTTCTTTAGGTAGACCGGGTACGGAGGTTTCATTATCACAATTCACCATCAGATGCATTTAGCCTTAGATGAACACCTCCATATCTATGCCGGCAGTAAATGAGAGTCCATTAAGTGATTCTTACCGCTTGCTCTTTGAGTCTGAGCCTCGCAGTGAGCATGATAAGATCAAAAAGTAATGTACAGGCTCTTATCCATGACGCAAGGGTGATTGATTATGCGGGTAGATAAAATCCACTTGGACATCAAAAGATCTGGAAGTCGTAACGTCCAAACGTTTTGCGGGGATGCGCCTATTCTGCCTGCATATATTGAGGGCGGTGAGCTGCTTGTAAGAGTTATTGATTGCAGAGCAGAGCGCAATTCGTGGAGTCGTCCCCACAGCCGCTGCAACTAAGAACGCAACATGCATGATGTCCTTGATTTGTTTGATGTGCTCACAGCCACCTCGACGAGAGGTGCCCTCCTTCGCTCAGGAGGTGGAACATCAGGCTGTTGTTTGCTTGAGATATCATAGACTTAACATCAGATATCCTTTCGGGATGATCTGCGCAGTTTTGTAATGAAACATATGGCCTAAGGTAAATTTTATAGGTAGATCAACACCAGCTGCTTGTTCCGGGGTTCTGTTACGTGCATACGATTGGTGCGAAACTCTTTCGAGTCAGATGCCTCTGTTAGAGTTGCACTTGGAGTCTGAGCGTAGAAGATCACAAAACAATGAGCACTAGGAAGTACCTCATCCCAAAAATCAATGAGACACAAGTATCTGGTTGCCCAACAAATTCAACGTCCATTTGTTTGGTGCTACCAAGGTTAGTTGTACCGTCAACGGACTATCGCATGAATATTCCGAGCTTACACGAATCATGGCATTCCTTCATAGAGGATGGCTGGGCAGCACGGCTGGAAGGGCTGCAGGTAGAAGGCTGGGCGATTTATATCGAAACTTGATATTTGTAGCGAAGGGGGGTCAAATGGATTGCAGAGCCTAGAGAGCATACAAAACGCTGGCGATTAGAGGTTGGCAGGTTGTCGAAAGATCGGTACCGGTAAGTGACCAAATTAGGCCATCCGCTATCCGCGCTGCCATTCTGAGAAGATGTGCAAGGATCATGAGAACTTATTCCTGCCAGCTGACAACACTGATTGACAAGGCAAGGGCAAGGGCAAGGGCAAATATCTAGGGCTTGTTTTTGTGACGATGAACGCTCAAACTTCGCCAACCAGAAGGGGTGTAAGCGCAAAGATGGAGGGGGGGATGAACAAGAAAAGCATCGGACTGTGAGCGAGAGTCGATCCTATAGTAGCTTGACGGAGGTAAGGGGCGGTTATGATGCTAGAAGAGTGAGATCCGATGGATGATCATTTCGAAGTTAAGTGATAACAATCGATCATTGTTGTTGAAGTATGCCCTCGGTTCCACCATCTCCCACATTGTCGTGTGAGTAGTTGTGGAAATAAATGCATGCAAGTTCGTGGAGAACGAAAACAAAAGCACTCCTCTGCATTTGGAAGGCGCTGTTACCGCATCTTGTAGAGATTCTTGTTCTGGTGTTGGTTCCGGACGAAATAGAAACCATCTTCTGGCGCTCACCTCTCTCCGAAGGGGATTCTGGACGTCGTCCCGAATGTGACCCTCCATTGTGCATCCTGCCATGCTGTCGTAGATTTTCCATCACACCCGCGGCGCTGGGGGGGTTTGATCGATGAAATCAAATACAGGGGCGTGTTATTGCACGCACGTAATAGATTGCTTGAAATGAGACGAAACATATCAGCTCAAGAAGGCTATACCACACAAAAGAAGGAATTATTATTGCATAGTTTTCTCTTGTCTTCGAGGCAACAAAAGCACAAAATGACAAGATGGATCAGCCACGCTATCCCTTGCGTAATAGACAGACAGACAGACAGACAGCTAGCATTCTGGCCAATCAACGGGCATCAATTGCACTCGCTCTTTGCCGGTAGCCCATAAACGCCCCTCCCCTTGAGCCACAAGTGAAAGCCACATTGTGTCTTACGCAGGGCTTTGACGACCTCAGAAATGATATGTACTGTACCAAATTCCTCGAACTGTAGGATAGGGGTAATTATGATATTACTAGATGGAAACATAATCTTGTTCCACTTTCATGAGCTAAACAAAACTTGAACAAAATTTATCCAACCATCTCGTATCGTTAATAATAAGAAAACAGAGAGAGCCCCAAGACTATGATGCATTTCCCAGAAGTTCCCTCGTGGGTCGCCCCCCTAAAAGTTGACCTTCGGCTCCTGGAAAACTTACCCCTGTGACCGACTAACTTTACTAAGTTACCTCGAGTCTAAACTTCCCCTAACCAGGGAGTTCTAATTGTCTAACAAGCTCTAAGAAGCTCTAAATTCTTTGGTCTGATCTTTTTTGCCGTGTCATCGGTACAAAATCCTTCTTGTTCCAAACCAAACGACGTCCTTTTTGCTTTGCGCGACTCGCTGAAGTCAAAGCTAACCCGCAACCTTTTGATCTCTTGTCCGTTTGAAACGCCATCCTGAGGCGATATCCTCCATTTCACCACCAACGTCCTCGCCACCGTTCCTCCTATCTGAGAAAGTCTTCACCCAAACTTGACAACACATTATCAGCATCAACAACTTCGATATCAAGAAGGGAAAACACATCAGAGCACTCTCTGACCCAGCCGCTCCGCATACGTCCGCACGACAGAGTTGCATTCCTACCTCATCTGAAATTCTGCACTCCATCTCCACCTGCATCCCGAAATAGCGGTGTTGTGTCCCTCGCTCTCGCACCCTTACCGCCTAGGTGTGCACACATTTGCTTTACCAGAGTCATCGCGCCGCAGCTCGGCAGCAAAAGAGTTGGAGTCGGACGCAGTTGGAACAGTGCAGAGAACATTTCTGTGGACAGCTCCATGGGAACCCATGCGACCTGTGTCACCACCACGCCAGCCTACATTCCGAAGCGCTCCCTGCCAATAGCAATCCGTATATTGAATTAAACCGTCAGATCAACGTGCAGGAACAACAAGCCTGGTCCCATCCTCTCCTTGACCTGGCGCAAACACTTTCTCGAACTCGGTCGGGCATACGACCTTTCGATTCTCCTGTCGCAAACTCACCACAACAACAACAACAATAACAACAAATTAATACCGACTCCATGACTTCGATTAAGAAACTCGATACAATGCCTTACAATACTCGTCGAAAGTCTCTGTCTTTGCCATCACTAGGCATCCATCTTCCAGTTTCTTACGCCGCCCGAGCTGCCGCACGACTTTCACCGCCTTCCACCGGCCCAACGTCTGACAATCCTCCGACCAAAAAAATAAAGCGGTCGCATGAAGAATCACCGTCGATGTCACCTCCTCCAAAGCGAGTACCAGTGAAGTTCGAAAATACTCCACCACCATCGCCAGAAGCAGACACGCATGAGTTGGATGAAGATGTAACCCCAAGAGAGATTGATCTAGAAGGAATTCGCGATGAAATCGTTGAAGGGGTGATCATTCAGTTACAAAAGACCGGGAATAGACCTCACTTAGTGAAGGAACTGGCTGCGATACTATCGCAAAATGTTAAAATTGTAGAGCAGTACGTATGGAATGACCCATAGTAAACATCAAGATACTAAAATCGTCCTAGATCAGCGAATCCCTCGGCTATCATCTCATCGCGATTATCGACCTATTTAAAGCGACCATGGACAGCATCAGCACCATGTCCCGTTGCGAAAGAACTCGAGACGGTCCACCCTAGGAGAACATACTTTTATCTGACAACGTATCCGCATCAACCTATACCGGATCCTTCAACTGTACACTTTGCGCAACGAAGTTTAATAACTCCCTCCTTATCGAGTGCGGCTTCGAGAACAGATGAAGCGGATGCGGAAAGAAGAAGAGAATTATCTCCATCGCCGGAAGTTGATCTATCATCCCCTGAGTTTGACGGCGAGGACATGATTTCGCCACCAACCCCAACAGGATCATTCTCTGGTCGAACAGAACCCGTCCATCGAAATCATCGTGCCTCCTCGCCGCCGCTCGAAAAGGACGAGAAGGAATTTACGCAAACGGCCCGAGGAATGCAGAAAAGAAAACTCAGTGGTGATACACATATGAGTGGTGTACCATCTGACATGGCAGATCATCCGATGAAAAGTCCAGAGTCGGATGCATTCTTTGGTGAGGGACGAAACCTCACGGTCCCAAACGGTGCCGAGTTCGTGAGTAGTCCTTCAATGAAGCCTAGCTTGTCCTTGAGCACAACCAAACGAGCTTTCGAGGAGCCGGGTGATCTTTGGGCACGCATTGAGGGGGCAATGGAATGGGATCTGAGGAGTCCTGAACACATAGAATTGGACGAGTTAGATGGAATGTTGGACGACTTTTAGTTGGCATGATTTGATTCTTTTGCTGGTCGACTTTCAGCTGATGCCGACATCGGTTGAGGTTGTCGGAAACTCTACTTCCCGAGATCGAACGTTCTGTCGTCCGATTGTCTATTATATTTGTCTCAAAGAATTACGGTGTCAAGTGTACGACTAGATGGAAAGACAAAAGGAAAAGGCAGACGCATCCAAAAGTTTGGGAGGACACTAGCAAAAGGTAGATGAGTAGCTATTTCTGTGATGATGCCCACGCGGCTGTGGGCTAGCATAAGAGGCGTTTGAGAGCGACAATCTGGGTTCGGGATACTTGTATATATAATTTGCTGACGAGCGTTGCTGCTATTCATGTTGCTCTCTTTGCGTGCATCAATTGAGCCCGATCAGAGAGAGAGAGAGAAAGAGAGAGTGTGTGTGTGCGAACAAATTATAAAATCTCCACCTGATATGTATTATTTCCTGCGATTCTAAGGTCTTGATCATAGGGTGACCACTTGGCGCCGGCTTAACCTGTGTATTATATAGGTGAAAAATCAGGTTACGAAGTGATGGGGCAAGAAAACCGCCGTTTTTCTGAGTCTAACTTGTCCTGTGTAACCAAAGTAGACGCGCTAGAGACGCGCTAGGCTGTGCCTCCATAAATCGTCCTCGGCACATTGTACCGCGATACAGCACACAGCTACCACGAACATCACAAAAGAGCCGCATGGTATTCTTGAGACACCTGTTAAGGTTGCGATCTAAGATAACACAACCATTTTACGCCAACCGGCTTCAATTGAGACGATTACGCGAACGTAGTGAGGCAGAATGGAGCCATTGTGCCGCAGAGGTATTGAGAATTGGTTCAATGTTGGCAGATACAGGCACAAATGTTGGAAGATGTTAGATTGTACGAGAAGGACTAGGAATTTGAGTACGACCGGTCCTCGCGAAGCTAGCAAAAGCAGAAAATCTCATCCTAAAACTTTGCAACAGCCTTTAGAATACAGGTAGCATACTTCCCTCTTTGTTAATCCTCAAGTGCTAAACCATATTCCAGAGCCTCCGGAAAAATTCGTCAGCATTCGGGAAGGATTCCAGTAGCTTCGAAATCAAACGAGAACCCTTTCAAATATAGAAAATTTCCTATAATCTGGGGCGGAATCACGCTCTTCTGTATATCAGGCTATTGCGCATACCTTTATGTAGCAGTTTCCAGGCCATCAAAGCGACCTGTTGCTACAGAAGCCTCTTTACAAGCTGATGTGTCTGGACGATATAACGAAATTGCACAGAAGTTTGACACAGAGGTCGATTGGACCGAGAAGGTGATGGGCATCCAATCTCTCCGGAAGAAGATGGCTCAACGGGCGGTTGGCGAAGTGCTCGAAGTCAGTATTGGTACCGGACGGAATTTAGAATATTACGAATTCGACTTTGGGAATCTCAGTACGCAAGGAGGGAAGCGGAAAGTCAAAAGTCTGACAGCCATCGACATGAGTGAGGGCATGTTGGAGGTTGCGCATGACAAGTTTTCGAAGCTTTTCCCTGGTATTTTGGGAGTGAGATGGATTGTTGCCGACGCTGCTGAGCCCGGAAAAATCCCACCACCACCGAAGAACGTCAACGAAAGAAGTGGCAATAAGGTGGGAGAGAAATATGACACGGTCATTCAGACTATGGGATTATGTTCTGTCGACAACCCAGTGGCACTATTGAAATCCTTGGGCGAGGTGGTGAAAGAAGATGAGGGCAGAATATTACTTCTAGAACATGGAAGGGGAACGTGGAGCTGGCTTAACAGTATGCTAGACAAGTCTGCCGAAGGTCACGCTAACGCATTCGGTTGCTGGTGGAATCGAGATTTGCGAAAAATTGTCGAGGAGAGTGGATTAGAGGTCGTGAAGTTTGAGACCCGACATCTGGGAACAACATCCTGGATTGAGTTGAAGAAGCCCACAAGCTCAAAGGTAGAACCTCCGACAGCGAGAAGAGCCGAAACGAAGGAGACTCCAATGATTGCTACCCCAACAGCGGATATCAAGCGGAAGAACCTGTGGCCTCTGTCCAAAGTTTAATAATCGAAGTACCGTACAGTCTTAAACCGCACTTTAAGGACGGAACCGGAATTCATTTTTTTTGTCCCAAAATTGGCCCACCAGATTTTGACAGTATATAGAGCACTCTGCTATATCTAGCTATCCGAGGCCACCTGAGGAGGATCACCCCATTCGGCCCTGTCATCATTGGAGAAGAAATTCCAGAGAGAGCAAGTAGGAATGACCAATGGCATAAATAATGTCATCTGGTACGTCTTAGTACCGTCTGCGGTTTTAATTAGCCGAGGTAAGTCCTAATTGTGCCCAGATTGTCATTCACCACAGTGCCCTTAGGATAAAGGGTTCGGATCTAGGCCAGGCACCTTGTACCCAGATATATTCTCTACCCAGGGGCTTTCGATTCCAGCCAGTCGAGTTTGACTGTATCCTTTATTCTATCCTTCATTCTTTCGGAGAACTGTGTCCTCTAATCTACTAGATTGGCTTTTCTCCTTTCCTCCTTTGTGTGCTTTGTATGCTTTGTGTATCATTCTAGATGTTCTCTAAATAATAACTTCTTTGGCACTCCGCTTGTGTTGACTGGTCAAGTATTTGTTTTGTATTTTGATCATTTAGCCATACATAGAAACAAGTATTCCAAATAAATACCTTTAAGTCTACCTCCATAAGTTTACTAACCACTAAGCAAATCCATTGGATTCAAAAACTTTCTAGGTCTCACAATTAATACATAGAGGATACAACCGTTTGACCAATCATGGCTCTTGGTATTTTATTCTAAGAATCATCTCACAGAGTTATCCTCGATCCAAATTTCATAACACAGATGAAGTGGTACGATAATGAGAACATTCTGACTCTGGTACGATTTGCACACATGTTACCCTCAATAAAACACTTTCTTATGCTTTTTAATCCCAACCCCAACCACTGGATTCTTGCAGTCGTGCATCGATCAGGGGAATGGACAATGCTTGACTCATACACACCGGGGCTCACTAAAGCTAGCTTGTCCAGAGTCGTGGGATTATGTGCTAGAATCTGGTTCAGAATTCAATCTCCTACTTTCTCAGCTTGTCAGACCTTCCAACAATCGGATGGTGTGAGTTGCGGAATTCACATAATTACGATTGCAAGAGAAATCATGAGAGGCGTGCCTATTCTCGATGCGGCCGTATCTGCTCTTGATGCACTAGATGTTCGACTTAAATGGGTTGAGATTCTCTCGCATTATCGCCAGTCGATTGTAACGGGCGGTCAATTTCGAGGTGGCTCTGATCCCGATGTGGGGTTGCTGTATGAGCGAAGAGTAGACAGACCTGAGGTTAATGTCGACGACCTTTGCATAGCGAGCCACACCAATCCACACACAATAACAGTTATCCACATATACCACTCAGAAAAAATGTAAGGAGAAGCTCGACGCTCCGCTAATCGTGGGAGACCACCCAAGAGTAGGCCTGGCGAATTTGATACATGTTATGGTGTTTTTCTTGTGAGCAATCCTTGTTGGCTTTCCCAAGTTTCCTGAGGTAGGTTGTGGTTTAGGGATATAAATAGGCGGAGTGAGGGCGGAGGGAGATTTCATTCTGAGGTGGGAAGTTTGTTGAGCCCACACTACGATATAACATAGTCTCTAGTGTGGCATCTACCATTGCTCAATAAATAGAAGTAATTCACGCAAAAGAACATATATTTCATTCTCCATAGAGATTTCTTAACAGAAAATTCGAGGTCCTCCTCGCTTCTTTCGCGACCCTTCGAGCAAGGTATCGTATGGACTCTGCAACTTGGTTTCAAGCGTACTTCCAATGCATCATTTCCTTTATAACCGGATTACAGTCAATGCTCGTCACCTGTCCGAGACCCACAATTCATCAGACGTGCAAGGAATTTGACTTTGACGTTTGGTTGGAGTTGACCGTAGTGATCGATGTCTCGATGATAGGGATAAGGAGAATGTGATGCCATGCCCATGATATTTTCAAGTGACAATTGTCGGGGGTATGTTCGTACCAATTCGTTTAGCACGGTTCGTTCTCATTTTTTCTCATCATAATGAAGAATGGTTTCTGACTTGAGATATTGAGATAAGGCAGTACAGAAGAATGTGTATTTCTTCTGCTGTACATCACACTCATACCCTGATGACTACTTCAAATTACGAGGTTAAGCAGAATCCTCAAAATATAATCCTTAAATAGGAGGCCCAGCAACCTTGAATGGATGAGCCTCAGTGTTGAATACCCATTGATTAACTCCATTATTTTCGACTTGCCAGACATTGTCCTGGAGGTGATGATTTAGCTTCCAGACCCAGAAATATGCTACTGTATCGTAGAGGATGACTTACGGGGGCATGAATCAAATAAGAATACTTCAAGACCTCAGCAAACAAGAAACTCTCCTGGAAGTCGTCGAAACCCCCACCACCTGGTGCATTAACATTATTCAAGCCCGCGAATCCACTTCCTGTCCTCGTCGTGCTATTGATAGCTACAAAGGCATTCCACGCCCAGTCACGGTACAGCTGGTCACCAGTCGCTCTGTAGGCGTAGTAGAAGCTCTCGATGACCTCCGGACGGAGAATGTAGTTGCCATTCGTGATGTAGAAGCCTGCTTGGTCGTAGAAGGCTTGTTGGCCTGCTGGCACGGGTGGGTTGTTGGGATCGTTAGAGGCGGTGTCGTTGGTAACCCAGCGGAAGGACTCGGGGCCAATTCCGGTCAGGGTAGAGTTGTAGGTGTTTTCACAGGAACTGACGAGCTTGAGGCCAAAGTCAATGTATTTTTGTTCCTTGAGGACGAGGCCGCCTAGGATGAAGTTTCCGCCATCGAAGCAGGCAACTAGGTAAATGTTAGTTGAGTGAGTTAGAAAAGGATAGAGTGGTCTCACGGTGCTGGGAGGCATAGATGAGATTCTTGCCGTTGAAAATCGCCAAGTATGTTAGGTCTGGTCGGGAGGACGGATGGCTTGCAAGATGAGCAATAGAGGAATCTGCTGCAGCGATCCAACGGTCTCGATATGTGGCATAGCGTGTTGTGTCGTAGACATACATCTTGATGAGGTATTCATAGGCACTGTCATCGCCACCAACCCAGCCTCCAAAGGCATCTTGGAAGAGACCAGTGTTGATGTCGATGTTTGTGCCTACTAGTCCAGGCCATGGTTCCGAAGTGGCCGGCTTTGGATTCAGAATGTAAGATTCGGCTTTCTGGGCCAATTCACCGAATGTTTTGTTGCCTGTGAGATCACTTAAGTGCTGCCATTCGAGAACTAGCGTGCCGGTTGTTGCAAGGCCATTTGTAGTTGAGCCGTCGTTTCTGTTGGGGTTGAAGTAGACTCCGTTGTATGGAACTCCAGAGGGGGTGTCGAACGCGAAGGCAAGATTACTTGCGAGTCGTGTTGCCTGAGCAAGTAGAGCATCGACCGTAGTTGAATTTTTAGCGAGATTTGATAGTGGTCCTTTGAGCAAATCATAACCTGTCATACTTAGTAGATAATCTATGAGAACTTTAGAGAGGTTTTACCGGAAAGTAGGCCTCCCAAATATCTGATTGTAGTCTCAAATAGCGAAATTTGATCAGGCGTCTCGTCAAAGTTGATGGTAGGAACAAAATTAACGATTTGATCGACGATTTGAGGGATCTGCATCAGGAGTGCTGTACTGAGCGCATCTACAGCACTTGCTCCCCAGCCATTTCTGGTCCTCATTAGTAAAGTCTAATGATTTAATGCATGGGACACCTACCTTGAATTACTGAAACCGTTTGAGATTGGATGCAATTCATCATTTGGAAATGCATATTTGTAGTAGCCATCCCAAGCATATGTAAAGGCCTCTTTCACAGCATCTGCTCTCTGCCTATTCAAAGCATGATCATCTGGGCGACTGCTCTGGCGCTTGGTAAACTCTACATTAGGTGGAACCGCCAGAACAGCGGAGGAAAGCAAGGCCAGGACTGAGAGTCCTTGGTACAGCTGGAAATAAATCATAATGAAGGTAAAAGGAAATGAATGAGATCAATGAAGCTTTTGATACACAGAAAAGTATCTAGCAAGCGGGGAAAACTTGTTCAGCCTGTCTCACCGACAAGAATGAGGAGAGGCGTGTAGAGGGTTATATAGGAGCTCCTCGTCCGTCTCCATACCAAATACTGATCACGCCGTGTTCTAAAAACGTGCTTCTCATAGCACATCAAGCACTTCGGTCCGGATCAGCACTAGACGACAATATAAATCGACATCAACGACAGGCCCACCTTGATGCAATCCGAAGTCTAGATTGGCTGCTTCCCCTGAAATAGTGTACTCATAGCGTCCTGACCGTTCTGTATGGAATGAGGGGAAATGCAGCAGGAAGCACTACTGCATGTAGTGTGCATCTTGTTGGCGTCTGACTTGCGTGCGGGGTGGCTTATCGCTTGTGAAAGCTTGCAGATGAGTGACAGGCGAGACAGGATGTGGAAGAACTTGATATGACATGAACCTGTGATCGACATACTCCAGGAACCGCGTCCTTCCGCATACGTACTAGAAACATCGCGCAACACAAAAACGGGAGATGGTCATGGAGTAACGTTGTAGCTGTTGCAGGGCGAAGAGCGTTGGTGTGATGTGATACAAACGAGTATACGTTAAGCTTGTTCTAAGGTAGTAACTTGTGTACCTTTGTCGTTTTTCTTCGTCGGAATTCAAATCATGCTAATGTTGACAGTGTGTATGTACAATTTGAAGTAGAACTTGATGTAGCAATAATAGTAACCAACATACAGATTAAGTGAGTAACTATGGCATATATCCTCAGCTGAAGCAAAACCTTCGTGCTCCCTACTGCTGGATTATCCAAATTTGAGTCTTCGAGATTTGAAAGTGGTTGGGTCCCGGCACTTCAAGTATCATGACTCGGCACACCGGGTATCGGAAGCGTTTCGGAATCGTTATAAAACACGTGATTTCCCGATCGTATAGCCGTCTTACCCGAGCCGAGCTCAGGTGCAGTTCTTGACCCCTTCCGAAGGCCTCACCTCGACCAACTCCATTGTGGTAAGAGCTCCATCTTTTCTACTTGCTCACTTCTCACCATGCTCTTCTCTGACGCGATTTCACACCGTACCATGCTTTGCCATTGTTTACGGTACCTTTTGATTTCACCAATCATAGTCAACGCCTGGTGAATTCCTAGGTTATTTCCAACTTGTGCAAGCCTCTTCATGGACCACTGGTATGAGCTTTCAGGAGTACCTATAGCAGCACCAGCCACGGCCATGGGATACAAGTTCAGGAATATTCCTGATAATGGCGGTATCTTTCGAGCTTTCGCATCTTCTCCGTGGTGTCGCTGAAACTGGCTAGCCAAGCTGATGCAAATATCTTCCGAAAGTCTAGAAATGGTTGCCAGGCTTCTCCTTCGCAGCACGCCGTCCTCATTATGAAAGGAGCCAAAATCGCCAACTCCATTTGAATAAATCAGAAAAAGTTCATTCACGTGGATCCGTACCCAGCGATAATTGCTCCATATTCGAGCTGTCCACAGGTCTCGATATTCATGAATGCACTCCTCGACATTACTCGGCTCCTTCCTGGTTTTAGATATCGAGAAGTTCCAGTTCTGTGGCAGGCTCTCCTCCCAGTCGCTAAGTTCTCTTTCTAAAGTCAAAGCTTGGCTGATGATACCTGCAATGTCGATTCTATAATGCTTTACATTCACATACAGTCTTGCAAATTTGGACGCCAATTGTATCAGAGTTGCGGCAGGAGCGTCTGGGGGTAGTAGGTGACTGTAAAACTTCTCTGCCCAGTGTTCCATTGAGTCAGCCATCAGTTTAGCACTCGATATAGCTTTTACCAGCTATGTTATCTTTTAGTCATGGTTCTGATGAGGCATGAAAATGCCTTACCAAGGAGAAGTAGATTTGCGTTTGCACACGCATGCCGAGCATGGAGTTCCCTTGAGGGTTGATCAAACGTAGAAGAGCCGCTGCTCCTTCGACATGAACGCCCCAGCTATTTGTTGCTCCCGGGGCGCCATTGACAATCAGAAAAGCTCGTCAGTAAAAAATAACTTCATACAGGGTGACCATAACTCACCTCGAAGACTGCCAGAGTCATGACTGATTTGAACGCGCCATCCAAACCCTGTTTGGGGGCACTCTTCAGGAGCGCCTTGATTTCATCCAAGGCCACCGCATACTTCTTTCTGGCAACTATCATATGGCCCTGGTCTTTAGTAACATTTGACAGACCAGCAAAGCCGACAGATGAGACTGCGTTAAAGAATGACGAATCACTCGAGACAGCATCCCATAGTGGAGATGAAGTAAGTATGACCTGGCCAGCCGAGTTCGTCGACACTACCGAGACGTAGTGGGTGAAGAAGAACTTGATTCCTTCATCATCCGCGGGTGTCGAATGATATTGTTGTGGCGTCAAATAAGTCGAGTTCCACGAAAGAATATTGAGATTTGAAAATTCTGGTATAGGAGAGTGTACCAAGGCAGTAGCTTTAGGCTTATTCACTGTCTTCCTGCTCCTTTGACCTGCAGATCGCGGTGCTCGCACTCTGCGAAGCACAGTTGCGTTTTCGTCACGAAATTGCAGCTCCGTTTGATCACGATATCCTGGGCAGTCTTTCTCTGCTCGCAAGCATTGGGAGCATGCTGGTTGAACCTGATCGCACTTCAAATAATGTAAGCATTTGTTGCCTTTATCATATTGCATAATAAAACTCAGATAGCCTAATCCTCTTCCGTGTAACCACACCAAAGTACAAAGCCCTACTGAGGTGATATTGAGAATTTGTATTATCTGCTATAGCTTTTATCCGAAGCGCCATTTTCTAAGCTTCATGCCCATCAACCGCTCTCCGATGGCCCTAATCAACCTTGCCTTTGTGGGATGCATGCCACACGGAATTCGATCCCATTTGGAGTTCTGAAAGGTTGGTATGTACTTACTTTGATTCTTCTTGTCCGGCAATTTGCACAACCTTTGCTCGGCCTACCACAGAACACCATGACAAACACCTGTGATCGAGCCAATCACCGCCACCACTGATTTAGACAAGCTGCGTTCTAACAACCAATTTGGGCTTTATCTTTGCGATTAAGTTCAAAAAAGGTATACTACTCGCAGCCTCAGACAATCAAGCTTAGTCTCAGCCCCCGGCTTGCACCAAAGATTCCGAGTTGAGGCTCAGGTACCGATGGATAAATCTTGTGGCAAAAGAATTCTCTTCTCAAAAGTTACGCTCAATTGTCAAGGAGTTCTCGTAACAGTGTCTATCAGGTTTTCTTTTACATTCGAGTTCTATTAAGAATTTCCATCCCTATCTTTTCCGACTTGAGCCTCGATGGCCTCGTCAGCCAGCGAGTGCTTTGATCTCACGCCGCTCGCTTACTCAAACAGCTAGTCCCATTGCGGTATCCAATTCATCTTGCAGGGGTTTCTACGGCGCGACAACTCCAAACTTTATCAGGGCCACTCGCCTCTCGTATTCCTTCTCCCAGACCGAAGGTACTTCTATCCTATGAATCTCAAACTCACGAAAGCTTTTTCGGACGCGTCATCCGATTTCAGTGAAGACATCCTGCTTGTCAATTGTGATCTGATTTCCAGCTACAAGGTTCGTGTTGAGTCTGACAAGTCTTCCTACAGGATATTCAATTATGAGCTACTCAGATTCAAAGATTTCTCCAAAGGTCGTATTTCTCACTTGGAAGCAGGGCATTTTCTCCCAGCCATGAAATTATTCATCCAAGCTCAATTGCGGAACGGAGTATATATGACAGGGAATTCTATGGACGAAATGGACATTCAAGCAAAGTACAACTGCAGGATCCAATCTTACACGTGCTTCCAAGCTTCACTTCCCAGGTGTGCCATATCGTAATATCCTACCCTGGTTTTTGGTTCTTCTGCAATCCTCAACGAGATTGTTTTGGGAGTCTGAATCCAAGATAAGGCAAATACTTACCCGGAAACCAGTAGATGAATAAGACAACGACAGGGTAGATAGTGAGTGCATCGAAAACATACATACTAAACCACTCGGGTTAGTGCCGCTTACTTCTGAGGTTATAGACCATACGCACCACCACTCATGCTGCCCAGTGTATCCAGTCGGGCCAAGGGAGAACTCAACCATGCGATAGATAGACCGAACCTGTCGCCCAGTTTTAGCACATAGCTACAATATCTCAGCCTGTCACTGGAAAAGCTTACCAAAATACACAAGCTAGCCAAATTCGTTACTCTCAATGCCGCTTGCCAATTCCTCTTCAGCTTCTTCTCTGCACCATCGACACTGACGTATTTACCACTCTGTCCCACTTCCAATGCAATGCGCTCTTCGAACTTGTTCTTGAAGCGCTTCGAAGTGAAGTTGAAGCGTACAGCAATAATACTGAAGAGGCCAAAACAGATCAGCTGAACCGCCACGCCAATCTCCGCGATTTTCTTTCCTTCGTCGATTTTGTCAGCTGCATCTTTGTCCGTGGCATCGACGGAGGTGATTTTGATGGCCCCGACCATTTGAAGGAGTAGGGCAACTTTGTGAAACGTTAGTCTTCTAGACTTCTGGTTGAGGGGAACAGGTCTTACCTATATCGCAAACTACAAAGATAGGAGTCAGCCATCTCGGCGAGATCCACAGTAGTTTAAAAGTCCTGGACTCCTCAGGAACAACGTGGAAAACAATACGTCCCTAACACCAATATTCGATTAACCCCTCACCTCCCACGAGATCTCTTCAAAGGCTCGTCCCTCACTTACAAACACAATATAACAACCCGCAGCCATCAACACAGGCGCCAAAATGATAAGTGCGAATTGCAGAACGTAGATTGATTTCTTAGTCTGATCGTCAATGCTGAGGATACGAGCAATGTAGCCTATGGCTTCCATCCAGGCAGCAACCACCATAATAATCCAGACCCAGGATCTGTGGCGAAGCCATTGGTAGGTTGTGAAAAGGGCGCCGAGACAAAAGCAGGCTGCTGCCACCGCGGCGGCTGGAGTCGAAGGATCGTAGTGGTAGCGGGATTTGGCCATCGTGAAAAGGGTTGGAATGATAAGAGTGAGGAGAGTGGAGAGGGTATTGTGTGAAATAGAGTAAAAGGGAGTTTATATCTTCATTTGAGATTAAGCAATGTGATGTAGTGCTTTGGGATGAGCAGCTTACCTAGACGAGTAATCTCTTCATCACAAGGCGCTCGCTTATGTGTACACATCTGATATAAGGCTATGGAAAACTTTCCCTGAACTAAACAACCTGCAATAAATATCCGTATCTTTAGCTTGTTGGACTTTAACTGGACGGTGCACTTGTTGTTTGAGGCAGAGCATTTGGGTTGACTTCCTGATTGGGATAGCAAATCGGCATATCTTGGCATTGCATCAAGCCTAATTGAGCCACACGTTGGATGAGTATAAGTATACTATCTGAGACCGTATTCTCATGTTTCGTTCCCCCTGTCTGAAGCTACCGAAGATATCGCTAGATCTCCTCCATTCTCTTTCTACTAACTATAAGCCTGGACCCCCAACACATTTTTCATCCTCAGCATAAACAAAACTCATTAAAAGTTAATTTCCAGAAAGCTTTTAGATTACAAACCGGAGAAGCGAGCTGGAAGGCTCCCAGGGGCATTTTGGATTCTCTCAGCCGTATGGTCTATGTCATGCTTATTGAGTCTGTCATACCTAGCTACTGTTAGTGAAGATAAAAACTTCCCCAACATGTCCGTATGGTATCGCTTTCCCAAAAATTCTTAGGGGGAATGAAATGTTCATTTGGTTTTCTTTACATTCTGGAACTACAGCCTCGAGGATGCAGACCAACGTCATGCTTTGGCAATACATTAGCTAGACACACAATGTGATAGATTTGCATGTTGAATTTCCACTTATTCTATTGGCTTCAAGTCTATGACTTCATTATCGTCAAGTTTCTTCCAAAAATCATGAGTTCGTGTTGTTTCACCGAGCGAGCTATGAGCTTAAGGTACATGTTCAGATCTGTTAAAGTCCTTGATATCAGAGCTAAGCGTTCACGCGTTTGATGGTAGCATAGTTGATAAATTTACACAGAGTATGATGAAACATGATGGAATATAGTGCTAGGGTATCTGCAGCGGACACAAAATCTTAGTCCTCGCATTTAAAATAGCTTCATCAAATTGCTGGCCAACGAGCGGTGTCTAATTCGCCTGTGAGTAAGAAAATCCTATGTAGAAGCTTATCAAAACCTTGCACTGAGGTGGTTGAAGTTGACTGATGCTCAACAAGCTCTCAAGATGGCCTGTTGGGGTCTCTTGTACTATTTATATCGCACTCCGAATATGGGTGCCGTTACCACAATGAGAAGAGGTCAGTGGTTTTTCGGGTAATTCAAAATTCTTAGCATGTTTTTGAAATCACTCCGCTGAATTTCTTAACAGGATAAATACCTATACGGTTTGCCATGAAATCTCGAATCAGGAACTCAACTGCTTTTCGAACACATCCGCTTCATCAACATCATTTGACACCTTCACGCTCTTTTGCAAACATCATCAAATCGTCTTCTGAACATATCACAACACTCTCTCACTTATGAACATGTTCTCAACCATCACCTCAACTGCCATTCTAATCCTCGTGAGTAGCTTAGCCATGATCACTGTAGCACCCCACACTCCTCACTCCCGCGAAGTTTCTGATTTCCCTGTCCCGTCAAGCTTCTCTGGTGGCGAGATGAATTCTGTACCACTAGCCACCATGGCACTGGCGTGTGTACCAAGCGTACTTTCCCATTCGGGGTGTGCAATAGGTTCCCGAAATGCCCGAAACGATATTGGGTGATCTATTCCAGGAATTATCAATTCCAAACTGATAATGGTCTGAGTTCTGCGATCATAGAGCCGAGGTAACGCGACCTTGGAGGGAAAGGAAAGTAAGATACAGGTTTCATGTGCAGGGGAAAGCACGGACACACCAAGTTCGACCACGAGGTCTCTCCTGTTGTGCGCAACTGCACCAAGAAAGCGAGGGGCATGAACAAGTAGAGCATAATTTAGAACCAGTCCTTAGTTTCACATTTCTGGTGAAAGAGTGCCATTGGAATGCCGCGCTTGTAGTAATGTTGCTTTTCTTCCCTCTTGCAGTCTTTGTGGCTTCCAAAGATCGTTGTAGTCAGTGAAAGCTGAAATCTAGATGATAAATTCCAGCTTTATGAAAACCCAAAGTTCTAGAATATCTCAAAGTCCAGCCGATGGTAGAAACCCTGCCGTGAGAAGCGCGCGTATGGGTTGCGCTAGGAGACGTAGACCCTCGCTTACAGCCCCTCAGCTCCCTTTAAGCGTCCTTGGTAAATCAAAACAAACATTATTTTCTAACATTCACTGACTCCTATCATGTAGGTAGTTAGGGTATTGACTAGCTGTTTTTCAACGCTAGATCAGTGGGGCATAGTCCAGTGGCTCCTAGCCAGGGCCCAACCTTCAAATATACCTTGGTCGTACAGGGACTTTTTACGTGATCCCCAGAGGTTTGTTGAGTTTTGCATTTCATTTCGAAGTTTGCTTCCTTTTCGGGAATGAAGGTATGAGAGGGAAGTTGATATGGCGAGGGAAGTTCGGTGGGGTGTACTTTAGTTTATCTAGTAAAGTAATGCTCTGAAGCTTGATTAGAACTTAAACACGCCACGGGCTTGAGAAGCCTCCATTCCCGAGACAGCACTGAAAATAATTGTCATCCCTCTTTAAGAAGGACTCAAAGACACGGTGCTACTTTGATCATGATATCGAGATGACAAGGCTGTGAGAAATTAAGATGGCGCGTCAATACTCTAGATACACTTATGACATTCGCGAGTAGTTACAAAGAATGCTCGATAAATTAGTAGGGGAGATAACTTATTCTCCGACAATGCCCAAAGTAACCAATCTGAACATGTGATGTTGCGAAGGAGTATCAAACTGACTCTCCAATCATTTATATATCACCAAATAATCGCCATAGTTGGATTGCCCAGAGTTTTACCGCACTGTCCCTCCAAAGATCAGACAAACCTCGAAGTTTAAGGTGGATAACCCCACACAGATAAAGCTGAGCTCGCACGATATCACAAGCGGACCGCTCCCGGGAACGGGAACTAGCTGTCGCTGGCTCATTCCCCAACGGCGGACGCTTCGGCTCGCTGACCATTGGCTCAACATAAGTCAATATTTACTTTGGCGTGAATTGATATTTACACAGTCCCATCAAAAGCCACAACCATCGATCACCGGTGGAGCTTATACCGCAAAAATGCCTCCACCAAAGCGAATGAAACCCAAGGCGCAGGATGGGTAAGTTTCACAAAGTCTAGTATTTCGCAAGTATGGAAACTCACAAGTTCGCAGGCACGAATATTACATGTCACAGGGTCAGTCTCATTGCCAAAACTCCATCTGAATTTTGTTGACAAGTCTAGACTGGCGTGAGGATGAGTCAGTCGCTGGACCTTCCGAGTATGGAGAGAGTGGAGAGAACCACCAAAATGCGACACCTGTCGTTGCAGCACATTTTGGTCCACTCGTCGATCTTGACGATAGGCCTCAAATAACATCTGCTCGAGCATTTGTATCCCATGACTACCGCGCCGCAGCAATTTCTCCTTTACCTGGACCATCTGTCATAGCTTCTGCTTGGCCTCCGGTACCGTTGTCAGTAGAAGCACTTCAACGGCAATAACTAGCGGGCGGCCAAGCTACACTAAACCGTGATCATTTTAGCATCCTTATAAGTAACTATTATCAAGGAGGTAATCGTGGTGAGAGCCTTAATCAGCTAAGGGACATTTTTCGTACTAGAAATTTACATTATAATAATATAGGTGGCGGAGGAGATCCTTATAGGGACGACGCTAATAATTATCACCTAGGAAATCCTCGTGCTACTCGAGCAAGGGCCTAAGGTCTTACAGGCCAGAGAAACCCTGGTCGAGGCTACTAGTATTTACCTTATTAATATAACCGTCGAGGAGATATTAGTAGTTAATCTAGTTTAAGAGAGAAAAATCAACGACGAAAGTCGGTATAGGTACCTAAATAAGACTTGGTCACGACTAGAGCTGCTATCTATACTAATATTAAAGCTAAAGAAAAGGAGCGGAATCTAGCTTACTAGAAACTAATTAAATAGACAGACCAGGTAGCGGTAAAAGTAAGTACTTAAATATCTCCTATACGCGCTAATAGCTGACACACTAAGGGATTTTACCTTTAGCCTGATAAGAAACTTCTACTATTATACTACCTTAGCGCTAGGCTAGAGGATCTCGACTATATAAGACACGAGATAAAAGTCTAGATCGAATAGGAACCTGAAAAGAGAATAGTAGTTATTAGTGCTTTAATTCGAAAGACTAGAGAGAGAGTAGACAGAGGTATAACTAAGCTCGTAGTTATAAATACGATTAACGTAATTCGGTAAGAACTTTAGGATTCGAAAGCACGATAGATAGCCGTAACGCCTATTTATCTACTTATACCCCTAAGTATTACGGTGATACGGAAGTTAGTTATACTAATTAAGTACCGAGATAGACTGACGATATTCGAATTCGATAGAGAACGATTATTAAACGAAGAATCAGAATAATAGAAATTATATCGGAGCGCTCTCGTTAATAAAAATATCGAGAAAGTCTCTAAATATATTATAAAGTATCTTCTTACCTTAGCGCCGATTAAGACATAGATACGTATAAGAGGTTAGTGTTATTTTATTCTATAAGTTTAAGGATAATCAATTAAAATATCCTTGAAGTTCTAGAGAATTAATTCTAGTGCTCTTGAAAGTCTAGAAGAATTTACTATTTCTTACATAGAGGCTCGGAGCATTCACCTATATTTTTAACGGGAACATATACTAATTCGTTAGGCAGTTCACTTCGGTCATCTTAATCTAGGAGATTACCCTTCTAGCTTTGGACGAGGAGAGTGTGGCTTGTCTCAGTTTCAAGGAGCTTTAGGCAACCCTCGTACTCAAGCGGGCGCGTTGTTCGACAAGAAGTATGCAACAACTGTTTCTTCCACTCGCGATGTATCGCGCTAACATACTTTAGACTTCCGATTGCTATGACTGCACTGAGTCTCATGGTAGCCGTAGCCAACAAGCCAGATGTCTTCTCCTCGACGAAGTAAGAACAGCGTTCACAACCTCACGTATTGAGAACCACACGCTAACTGTTTTGAAGCGGCGTCGGCCGGGACATTGATGATACCAGAACCGAGTCTACACTCTGCCTCTTCTTCAGATCGACGCAAGGGATAACTATCCGTGTCGAGGCAGAAATCGAGAGAAACGAACTGTATTATCAAATTGGGACTGTCAAGTTTTTCAGAGATAATCAGAGAAACAAGTGCCTGGAAATCTATGCTATTGACATTGAGAGGTAAGAGTATAGCACAAGAATTTTAGAGGTCCGACTTGCTAACCAACGGGTAATAGCAAGGTTGATTGGTCACTGGAAGTAATCACGGACAAAATGATTCCAGACCCAGATCCAGAGTGGTTTAGACTAGTAGATGGAGCTATAAAGCCAGACGCCAAAGATCGCATAGATTCGCTTGGACTATCTTACCCGACCGTGACCTTAAGTACAGAGGCCAGCCTGACAAACGTTGAAGCTGTGGCGTTGCGATCTAAGAAACTTTACAAATTGAAGAACTCGGGATACATCCTGGAAGTTACCATTTATCGCCAATGGAATTGTAGAAATACAGCAAAAGAACCCGATGTACAGGCAAGTGTATCTATGTACCACCCTGAGGTAAGCGTCACCAGCCCAAACCTAAGAATTAGTATGCTAACGGGGTTAGTGGGATGTCGAAATGACCAATATTGAAGGCACTACATACGTTAGAGAGTGGAATTCGGACCTCACACAATTCTTTAACAATGGCGAGGAGGAGACACATGGGGTAAAAGGTTTCCTCAAGGAAGTTGGTACTATTGCAACTTATGTTGGCCAAGCATCCGAGGAGTTTTTCAGCACTCTGGTTCGCCCGGAGCCTCCAGCTGCGATGACAGCTGAGACAACATGATCAGCAGCTCTCGATTTAAGATATCTACTACAACGTCCTTCAAGTTAGAAGAGAATTTGTTCGACTGTCCTACATTCTTCGGGACAATGTATCATATTCTCTTACTCTCGATAGGACAATTCAAGATGCCGCTAGTGCTTCGACGGTTGTTGTTAGTGTCCCGTATCTGGGATACCTTAGCCTCATAGGTGGATCTGATCAGGATAGTTTTTACGAGGCGGATATCATGATGATGTAGAGGCAGTAGCATTTTGTGCCATAACCTTTTGCCGTAACACTAGAATAGCGCAATAATGTTAGTGAAGTGCCATAATATCGTGCAGAATGTTCTGCTTACCATCTTCAATCAGCCGTAAGCCATCAGTTTTCTCTTGAATGATTTTCTCTAACGCCTTGAGATTGGTTGCGAGCTCGTCCACCTTATTATTATAAAATCGGTTCGCATCCGTGGTTGTCTGTGGATGGCTCATTAACAATGTATTCGAGCTGTAAGCATAGTATAGCTGCTTGCCTTCTCAACATAAAATCCAGTGCCCACATCCACAATCACATTATCAGGATCCGACAAAGTGCCCGGTACGTATAATGACGCAGTCAGCGGAACTAATATTGGCTTGCCTACATAAAACCTCTGATCAGCCATCTGCCTGTGCCTCCGATCCTCGTCGCAAAGCATACCTTTGGTCTTCCCACTGACGCCTTGCTCGATACTCCGTAGGCATTCCTTGAATCTGGCTTGTGCGGCGCGCAGTTGGGAGAAGGAATTTGTGAGGTGGGTAAGTTCGTCTTCGAATTGTTTTTTGACTTGGGAGAGTTGTTGGAGGGAGAGGGATGTAATGTCCACTATGGTTGGTTTTTGTTAGTGGATAGATGTGGTTTAGGAAGGGAGGAGGTGAAGGACTTACCTCCTTGGCCTTTGGGGGACGACATCGTGTTTTACTTGTTCTTGTCGTGGGGATGTAGGGTTGTGGTTGGACGTGATTCAGATGATGGGAGTGAGTGTACAGTAGGAGGGGAGATTTTGGACGGAACGGAAAATTGTGGAGCCGGCGGCGCCTGGAGGAGTTCGATCTATGAGAGAATGGCTGCAAGGCTCTTTTAATACTTACTTTTGACGGTCTCTTCACGTTTGATCAATGTCTCTGTCCCTTGAACTATAGTGAGATATGGACGACTCTAACAAACTTAACATTGCGACGTAGGAAGGTCAAATATGGCTTATGCTGTGCAAAACTCTGTGGACACCACTCCTCGAGTGTCCTAAAAATGAGGATAAGCCCCTACAGTGTCCTCTAATTTTGAGAGAACACGCTCAAACATTTAGGTAGGAAAAGGGAATGATTTATATTCTCTCCCTTAAACAAGACACAACGCTGGTTACTCGGACAGCGCCTGGTATTTTTCATGCCAACATGGAGGAAGCTTGGTTTTTGATTAATTTTTACGCCTCAAGCTAAAGACGCATAAAAATAGCGCTTTTTGAAGAACATAATTAAACGTGAACAAGTATATCATATTCTTGAAGAACGCCCACTGTCAACAGTGGATGAGGCTCAAGTTGTGAAAGGAAGATTGTTCCTTGACAGCCGTTGCTCCCTCGCTAAGCCCAAAATACAGGGGTATACAAACCTCGGCGGAAAGTCGCGTCAATAGCGCCGACGCGTCTTTATGATATGCAAGCACTTTAGACCCCGGTGCTTCAGACAGTGGACAACAGCTACGAACATCCATCATCTTCACGACATGCCTTCAATGCCAACGGCACGGCCGTTACGACAAAGAAGACAAACAGAAAAAGCTGAGTCTGCGAATAAAATTGCACAAGCTGCAGAGGACACCTCTGAAGACGAAGATGTAGGGGAAGTGGAGGAGGTGGAGGTCGAGGACGAAGGAGAGGAGCAAGAGGAAGAAGAGGCTACAGACGACGATGATAATGACTTCGAGTGGATATACGAGAAGAAGCTCAAGAATGGGAAAACAATAGAAACACGGAATATCAAGGACAGCCATAATAAGAAGAGAATCGGTTATAAGAGGTTGAGTGATGACCTCGAATTCAGAGTTGGAGATTGCGTAATGATCGCAGCCTCTGGGAGTAAGAAATGGGTAGCTATGATCGTGAAGTTTGTTGGGCAAGATAAGACCGGGGACGAAAGCGCTGACCTTCTTTGTAAGTACGAAAAGTCATACTTCTAGGTCGCAACTGGCTGACCCGCGATAGGGTTTGTTGACCAAGACGACATTCGAAACAAGAAGAACCACAGATCAGACTATCTTCCCGTAAGTTTCGCATTTACATAGTATTAGGCTGGCATGCTAAGTGAATTAGCAAGAGTTGTACATTACTTCTGACACCGACGTAAATCCTCTGGCAAGCATCATTGAGAAAGCTACAGTGTTATCTCAGGAGAGCCACAAAGCCCAGTTCCCAGTTGCGAAAGTTGGCCGCCACACACCAAAAGACTACAAGACGACGTTCTTCTGTAGACGAGGCGTCTTTCTCAGATCTTCGACTTTCACAGATTGGGAACTTGATTGGGACCAATTTCCTCACCAGACAGAATCCCAGGTCATGAAGATGAAAGAGAAGATAGACGCAGCAAATGAGAGTAGAGAGCTGAAGAAGCCTGCTAAACGGAGAAAGAGGAGGGAAAGGTATGAGGATGAAGTCGATTTTGACGAAGGGGTCGAGGAAGATGAAGTTTTTGGAACACCTCGGAAGAAGCAGAAAACTACCAAGATATCAACACCTCGGAAACCTAGAACGCCATCAAAACTACTTACACCGAGCCAGAGAAAGTAAGCAAAACGTATATATCGCCCATTGATGTTCTGTGCTAACAACTCCAGGATAATCGTCAAAAAGCCCCTTGAATTTACTCCCTTGGGCACCAGGATGCTTGATCCAGATCATGTCCAGTCTCCATTTCAGACAGCAAGATCTAGGCTCCACGTCTCGTCCGTGCCCACAAATTTACCTTGTCGGGAAGACGAATTTGGCTCAGTTTACTCTCATCTAGAGGCTGCTATCATTGAAGGCACTGGCGCTTGTATCTACATATCAGGAACACCAGGGACAGGAAAAACAGCTACAGTTCGAGAGGTTGTGGCTCAACTCAACGCATCGGTTGTCGAAAGCGAGCTTGATGACTTCATTTTCGTTGAGATCAACGGTATGAAAGTTGTCGATCCCCATCAATCATACTCCTTATTATGGGAAGCTCTGAAAGGGGATCGAGTCAGTCCTTCGCATGCTTTGGACCTCCTGGAGCGCGAATTCAACAATCCAAGTCCACGCAGAACTCCTTGTGTAGTTCTTATGGATGAGCTTGACCAGCTTGTTACCAAAAATCAGAGTGTTATGTACAACTTCTTCAATTGGCCTGGTCTCAGACATAGCAAATTGATTGTGCTGGCTGTTGCAAATACTATGGATCTTCCTGAGAGAACCTTGAGTAACAAAATTAGCAGCAGATTAGGTGAGACAATTGCTTCATCAAGAGTCCCTGGCACAAATGGCTAATAGAATCCAGGACTAACGAGAATCACCTTTCCTGGCTACACCCACGACCAACTTATGAGAATCATCCAATCCCGTCTCGAAGGCGTCCCAGGAGACATCGTCGAATCCGACGCCATCCAATTCGCAAGTCGGAAAGTAGCAGCAGTCAGTGGAGACGCTCGTCGCTGTTTAGACATTTGTCGACGAGCGGTAGAACTTGCAGAATCTGACAGTCTAAACGCTGCTCCAAACACTCCAAGCAAGAGCGGCAAGGGGCAGCAAGTATCAAAATCAGTAGGCAAGGTGACAATTGCAACGGTGAAGAAAGCCATCAATGAAGCTACGACGAGCCCGCTTCAGCAGTGTTTACGATGTTTACCGCTTGCGTCGAAAGTCTTTTTGGCTGCTCTACTCGCGAGAACGAGGAGGACAGGTATCGCGGAGAGTATTATGGGGGATGTGTTAGATGAGGCTCGGCGTATGGCGAAAATGGATACAGGAGGCAATACCGCAGAATACCTCCTGAAAGACCAAGCCAAGAAGACGAGCATGACTCTCTCCAACCAACAATCTGCTGGAAAAGCCGCACGTCTCTTAGCTATGGGATTATCAGCTATCGATCTCATGGAAGCAGGTATCATTGGCCTGGAGAACCAGAAAGCAGATCGCACGGGGAAGATAAGATTGAGCATTGGAGAAGAAGACCTGAAGTTGGCTTTCAAGGATGATCCAGAGATTAAGAGTCTTGGATTCTCGGTGTAGTCATGGATATTATAATACAACACATCAAACAATTTTTGAGCCTTAATAAGGCTTAAATATGACCTTGATCTTCCCAGACGCCATATTCGCCGATCCTGTGCAAATTCTCCTCGCGTGATGCTACATGCTTTAGAACTTTTGCCTTCCTAAAGTTGGTTTCCATTCCAAGGGATGTGATTCTGGAGTGGCTGTTTCGTCTTGTTTCCATACTTTGACTATGACTTATTAGCTTGCATTGGTATTGAGTTAGATGTAAGAGTACTTACTAGTTTTGTCCGCCTCTCCACATATCAGACGGAGCCCAGTTTTGTCGTAAGTTGAACTCATTAGACCTGTTTCAGCATCGAGCGAACCAGGTTGTGCAGTTGTCTCCAAAGATTGAAACCTGTGACCTGATTTCCAGTCCCAGAAGCTCATTGATCCATTATCACCTATTATCTCGTTATAATTCGAATCATGAGGCATTGCTTGGCTTATGACTTACCTCCAGAAAACAGAACATTGTCCTCGTTGACAGACATGGTGTTGATTATAGAATTCTGACCCTCAAAATTCTGCATGAAAGCTCCCTCCGGACACTTCCACTGCTTGATACTGCCCGTACTTCCAGTGGCAAAAGTAAACTCCTTGGGATGGATTGCTAACGCTCTCACACCCTTCTTGTGGTGTGTCAGGACACCCATTGTCTTTCCTGCTGCAAGATCCCACAATCGAACTGTTGAGTCCAGAGACGATGTGATCACCTGGGGATCAGCCTCCTGGCATTTCAGGTCCGAGACTGTTCCTTTGTGACCTGAAAGAACGTGGATATTACTCCTCGTCCGCATATCCCAAACTCTCGCAACACCGTCACGACCACCAGTAACCAGCACATCCAGCGTAGGATGCAGAGCCAGTGTATAAACACCACTCAGATGTCCATGGTAATGCCTAATAACCTTATTTGTCTCCAAATCCCAGCACTTCACCATCTTATCCTCACCACACGAGAACAAATATGGATGTCTCGGCGATACCGCCAATCCTCGCACCGTGGAAATATGGCCCGTCAACGTCAATCTCAAATTTCCCGTCGCCAGATCCCAAATCTTAATCGTTCGATCCCCCGCTCCACTCGCAAACCACTTATTCTCCGGTTCGACAGCCAACGCTCTCACCCATCCCAAGTGCCCCGAGATAACCCTCATAAGCTTCCACGGCGCGTGCCATTCTGGCTTGACCTGCACAATCGTCTGTTTCCGCACCAGACTCGACGAAGGTAGATTCCGCTGGGGTGTAGGTCCATTCGCATTCGGCGGCGCGTCACCCGAAGCCCCTTTCCCTCTCACAGTCAAAGCTGTCGACGAAGGTCCCGCATCTCTTGAAGCAACGCCCTCAATCATCTTCATTGTCTTCGCACTTGTAGTGCCATCTTCCGTCGCAGGCGCAGTCTTCGCTTTCTTCCTCGGCCCAGCAGCAGCAGCCATTTTTGCCGCCAGTACTGGCGGTAGCTCTTTCACACTGTCATATTCAGTTTGTATGCGCGATGCTATGGCGAGGCGTTCGGCAGGTTCTGTGACATGGGAATCGTCTTGCTTGGTGCCCTCTGCGAAGAGAGACCGTGATCGTTTGGCGTTTTCTTGTATAAGTTCTTTTAGATGCTCAATTTGTGATTCCACGACTGGCGCGACTTTAGTGGTCATTCTCCTGGTAATTAGTGAGCTGTGAGGAAAGAATGGTTGTTGATGTAGTGACAGCTCCAGGATTTATTTTCGCAGCCTCGCGACCGCTTGACTTCCTTGGTCGCGACAGGAGTGTTTATGCCTAGGATCCGAGGCTTCCATAAACTAGGCTGAGTTATTACGAATGACTTCTTTCCATACAACAAAACTACCTTCTTTAGAAATTCAGAATTAAAAATCACACCTTTCTCATTAACAAAAATGGAGGAGCCGCCAGATAAGTATGCCATTCATGCGGCTGCTCGTGAAGGAAAACGTACGAATATCTCACCTTTGCCCCGCTCATCACACAACCTTGAAGTCAATAGTACAGCTGCTAATCTCAAAATTTGTTAATAGATCTTGTCGTTGAATCTTTGCTAAGTGTAAGCCAATCATCCTTCTCTCTTCTAGACAAAATCTGTAGTAATTATTTTCAGGCGAACCCAAAACTCCGAAATCTCAAAGATGACGATGAGCGTTTGCCGATTCACTGGGCTGCGTGCAACGGGCACTTGATAATTGCCATCGCGTTATCTTCTGCCAGAGACTTTGATCCGGATGTTGAAGTGAGTACATCCAAACTCATATAGTTATGTCAGTTGCTTGTGACCATCTGTTATTTGCTCCTCCGTAACCGATTCTCATACTCACTTATTTCGTATTCACCCACTCACTAACTTATCTAGGACGGCTCAGGATGGACTCCTCTCATGATGGCCGTGTCTCTCAAAGAAGGTGAGGAATTGGTCGACCTCTTCCTTCGTAAAGGCGCCGATCCAAACGCAAAAAGTACCATCCCCAATCCCCATCCCAGCATCACTCACTCCCCTACACCCATTCCATTCCCCTTCACACTCAGACCCCTACCCTACTTCACTTCCCAACTAACACTACCCCGTCAGCACACAACTCCCAAACCGCCCTTCACTTCACTGCATCCAAATCCAACCTTGACATCGCCAAGAAAATACTCTCCAATAACCCCCCCGCCTCAACCCGCGTAAAAGACAAGCGAGGCCAATACCCCATCCACCGCGCCGCAGCCGTTGGCTCTGTACCGATGGTAGAGTTATTGTTGAAGAACAAGAGTCCTCTGGACGCTACGGATAATGATGGACAGACGCCACTACATCATGCCATGGCGGAGGGTCATGGTAAGTGCTTTATTCCATACAGAAAGGGGAGGGAGGATGTGAGGGTTGAAGTGCTAATAATATGGGTTGGGATAGGTGATACGGCTGTTGCGTTATTAAAGGCTGGTGCTGCGACGGATAAGAAGGATAATGATGGGATGTTAGCAATAGACCTCGCTCCCGATACTCAAGTAGGTCCCCTCCCCCCTTCATTAAACTAAAATCCTTGACCTAATCTCGCCAATGCTAGGTCAAGAAATTCGTCCTTCAATCTGCAGAGCGAGAGGGTATAGAATTATAGCAAGTCACGAAATAAATGTGTTCATCCAAACCACCTGCTGATAGTCATACATGTGTGTTGAAAACAAAGCGCTCAAAAGTATCTTGACGCCGCTAATGCTCATAGCTGTCATAATCGTAACTCCAAGAAAGTGCCCCCGTCATTTACTCTCTCTGTTCAAACACCTCGCATCCTTAGGCGGTAATGCCTGGGTATCCATGCCTCATTTCACGGTCCGTTCTACCAACTCCCTATACATGGCCTTGATATCATCAATGTCACTCTGTAGCTCGTCAACCAATTCGCTCTTCTCGCCTAGCATCACTAGCGTTGTTTCGTATCTCGAATTGATCTCCTTCAATTCTGTCTCCAGCTCGGTAATCCTTGCATCTTGGTCCCTTTTCGCTTGCACCTCCCGCATGAGGGATACGATCTCAGCGCGAGCTTCATCACGCTGCGCAGAAAGCCTGGTGAGATCCTCTTTGGTAGCGACCTTTTCACTCTCAAGACGCCTGACTGCTGAGCTCATTCTTTCAACTAGCTGGACTGACGGACCTGCACCTGCAGTCGATACGGAAACCATGTCATTAATGGTTTGATGCGGAGAGGCTGGAGAGGCAACATTTTCGAAGAAGTCGTCCTGGTCTGTGAGTATTGAAGGAGCATGGATCGACGGTGCATCATGCATGTCCCCATTCTCCCTGAAGGACTGCGTTGAGTCCTGTCTGATTGGCGTCCCGTGCCCGGATGACTTGCCTTGGGGCTGTACTGATGGACGACGACTGATTCCACGGTCTGGATTGTCGCTGTTTACGGACCGAGCTGAGGATCTACGTAATTGCAAGTTTTGCAACCCCAAAAATTCGGTAGTGAGACCTCGTCTCATGGAGGCCACCGGAGACTCAGCACGACTGTGTCCTAGCGACCCAGCTTCTTCTTGACATTTATGTCGTTCTTCCTCGACTCTTTGCAACATCTCTGCTTGCCAGCTCTTCTTTTCTTGCTCAAATGAAGCTCGAGTTGCCTTCAAAGAAGCCTCAGCATCTTCGGCTCTTTGTTGTAGGTTTTCCAGTTTCATTTTATGATCAGCAAGCTCTTGCTGGAAACTTGGCAATTGAGACTTGGTCTCTTCAAGTTCATCCTCGTTACGCTTGGCTTTCAGAGTCTGCATGTATGATAAGCAATAGCAAATGTAAAATCGGAACTTTAACTTACCACTTCTCGAGCCTTCCGTCTAATATCAGCCTCCCTCCGGGTGGCCTCATCTCTCTCCTTTTCTAGATTTGTTGCTCGTGCAATCAAAGAGGCTTCAATGCCTTGCCAATTCTCACTCGCTACAGCATACTGGCTTTGCAAAGTCTCAATCTGGCGTAGCAACTTCGCCTGAGCGTCTCCCGTTGTACCCGAAGAAACTTCTTCTGCTCTTGCTCGCATGACCTCTAGCTTGCTTTCTAGCATTTGTTGTTCGGTTTTCATCTCTAGTTCGGCCATGTGTGCACGCTCTGCATTTTTATCGATTTGTTCTCTCAGGTCCTTTACTTGCGCCTGGCTTCTTTCAGCCGCAAGGTTCTTCTCAATTCTGAGATTAGCTAACTCGTCCTCCAACTCTGTGACGCGTCTGCGTTCGACCTCTAAAGATTCATGGACAGCTTTGGTATTAGCTTCTTTTTCTCTGGTCGTTGCTTCATCTATTTGTCTTCGCAGGTCGGTAATGGTCGAGTCTTTAGCGTCTCTTTCAGCTTTCAATGAGTCGAGGTCCTTCTGTAGTTGGACAATTTGCTTCTGCTTCTCTCCCACTAGTTTTTCAGCACCCTGAGCACGTCTTAAGCGATCTGTGGTTAGAGCAGCATCACTCTCGGCCTTTTCCTGCTTCTTCTTAGCCTCAGTAAGCTCCTTACCATCTTCTTGAATCTTGACGCGCAGTTTTTTAATCGTGGTCATTTGGCTGAGCTCTCTCTTAGAAAGCTTCTGCCCTTCCTCCATGAGCAAGGCGATCTGTTCATCTTTTTCAGCTAGCCTCTTCTCCGCACTACCAGATGGGCTCGATCCTTTGGCGACTCGTGCAGATTCAGCGCTCTCTTTCGCTAAGTATTGTAGCTTGGATTGAAGCGCATCTATACGCTCAATGTAATTATGGACCTCCTCTTGTCGCTGTAGTTCAGATGCCTCAAAATCAGACTGGAGCTGTTTAAGTTCAATATCGTATTCTTCAGGTAACTTCGAAGCTACTTTAGAATCAATAGAAGCCCTTGGTTGGATTTCTGTTGAAGACCGAGACACAGACACGGATTGTCTCGCTGAATCCAATGAATCTCGAGGTATGCTTGACCGGCTAGACTCCGCCGAGGGACGAGGTAACGCTTCCCCATCGAACTTCGCCAATAGACCATTACTTGACTCCTGACTACCCTCAGTCGGCGCATCTTTGTCTTCGACAGGTTGTACTTCGATAGAGGGAGTTTCGGCGGGCACACTATCATCCTTCTTGTTCTCGTCCTGCGGCGCAGGTACAACCAATGGTTCGGAATGCTTGGCAGGTTCAGTATCGATGCTTTCCCTAGGACTTTCAGAGATCGTGGCAGGACTCCCAGTTCGTGAGGGTACGCCAGATGACAAAGCGAGGGAATCTGCCTTTTCCGCCTTCTGAGCGTTCTTCGCTGCGACAGCCCTAGCCAGGCGTTCTTGTAATCGATCGTTGGTTCTGTTGCCAGCGGAGGCGTTTCGAGAGGTACCTGAGACCAAGAAATTAGTCTCCAACAAAGACAATGGAAGGTCTATAAACTTACTGCCTTCCGTCTTAGGTGTCGCCGCAGAGGGAGTTGCGATGGGCAATGGCCTCTTTGCTTGAGCTAAATTCTCTTCTCCTTCAGCTAGTATATTATCTAGCCTCGACTCGACCCCCGCAACAGCCTGTTGTAGGAAAGACCCCCATCGCGAGGATTGCTTGGATGGAGCAGACATCCCATCAAATCCTCCCTTCACCTTTCAAGAGAGCTTGTCGCGTCGGACCGAGTTGCGCCAAACCATACATTAGTTGCTACCTGAAAGGCATGTGAGTTAATTCAGCTCCAGAAAATTGGACGCGAAGTGAATTTTGCACACTGAAGGCTCCGCGACGTAGAAATCGCAATATGAAAATATTATGTATGAAGACACATGTATATAGATGGTGAGCTGTTGATGAGCCACATTTCGTGAGAAGCCACGAAACTAAGGGCGGCACGAAGGCCTGATCCCTGCAAACACGAATAGTTCAGGCCCCCACGGCCACGAGCGAGGCTGTGGCATAAGCGGCAAGGCTATGAAAAGAACTTGGTTCCCGAGAAGGATCCCACGGTGCAGTCATCCAAAACGAACTCACTTAGATGGAGAAGTCTAAGAATTTGGTAAACCATACATGCTGCTCTTTTCATTCGGTAAAACTATCGAGTAAAGTATCCTGCTCTACACCTAGGGGTATCATTGTGTATTCTATGATTTCGCTACCCAAACGCACAATTTTCATTGGAAGCTCTATACAGACTTTCTTTCTTCATATCTTGAGTAGCCGTTTGCCTTTCCATTACCATTAGTGTGGCCATTAGCGTGGCCATTAGCGTGGCCATTGGTATAGCCATTGCCATTTGATGTGTGAGAGCGAGGGATGACTTCTGGAATCGAGAAGTAACCTGGCCAGCTCAGCTCATATTCGTCTTGTCTCTCGTTGAGACAATGTCGAAGCCAAACACCCCACACGAGATAGAAGTAGGATCCAATTCCAGTCATTAAATGCCTACTTTTTGTTAGCAAATTTTCCATGACGGTTGCCAGTTCAGTACTAACCACCATCCATGACCTTCTAACAGAATTCCCCATGGTAGCCCTATTTTGTGCCTCCAGACACGAATTAGGGAGCAGTATTTATTGTCCAGTGCCCAGATGCCGAAGCCTCCAAGGAATATTGAGAGCCCCATGACTACCATCAGCCACATTTCATTGAGTATTGCTCTGTCTCTTCTCTCAGTTGCAAGGCGCTCGGATTTTGATAATGTTGGATCAATGGTCTTTCGTGGGGTAGTTGCATATTTCGCCCGCAAGGAGGGGCGAAGATTGACTTCCATGACATACATGGATCGAAAAAGGACAACTGCTGTAATAAGAGCAAATGCATTTTGGTGGAAATCGGGATCCTGAAGATAATGATAATAAAGCTATCAAGAAGGGTCAATACAAAGTAAAAACAACAGAACGAGCCACGAACAGTAATGAATATAGCCAGCGATAACAATCCCGTACCCAGAATTCGGCGAACTGTTTTTGAGCGAGAGAAGGAGAAAGTCGCATAGCACATAAGACAAGCAGTGTATATCATCGAAAGTTCATCGACAAGCTGCATTGGATCTTAAATTGTTAGCATTGTAAAGTTTTTGTCCATGAACGGGAGACATACATTTCAAGGTACTGTGGAACGCAAAACTCCCACTACCCACAAATAGATCTGTCGATTCAATAAGCATAGCTTCTCTCAATCTGATTGTATATATATTTACAGCCAATGAATGCAACGAGGAAGACACTATCATGTTCGTATTTCAAGCAGTTTCGAATTCCTTTGATGCCGAGAAAGACGAAGAGGAGGTTCGTGAGAGTGTTGACGATTTCGGCAGAGTATATCGTGGCATAATAATCCTCTAGAAATCAGGATTAGCACTGGATGCTTCACTTTTTATGAGCTTTTGCCTACCTTCGCACCAGTTGATCGTAGATGTTACAGGCGCCCAGAATCCATCCTCCCTGGCTGGAGGATATGGAAAGCTGAGTCCCATGTTTGGGAGCATTGGTGTCGAAGGTAACCGTAAGTTATCCAAGTAGCAAAGCCGGTGTAGTTAGATTATATTTGCAAGAAATGTTGGTCGGCTTAAGGCTATGCTATTGTTGGAAGACTTCAAAAGTTACACCAAAAGATTCAGTAGAGTATGTGGTACTTTTATTCAGCATTCCCCAGTGCCGGAAGGGAAGGAACAGTCGGTGCTTAATCATTGTCTAAGTGGCCTAGTGGGGAATCATGAGCGACTTTGTTCTGACTATACCCCTGTTGCGATATGATGGTAGTAAAGGGCGACTCGACGCACTTTTACAGCAACGTCATGCGAGATGTTACAAGCTCGAGGCAGCCAGGAAGAGCCGGCATCTGCGGAGGGGTCTCCGTATCGTGAGCCTATCGCGACAGGCATAATTCCGCAGGCATGGGCAATCGGAGCTGTGTCATTTGGTGGGGTGGGAGGCTGTTGATTAGCAAGCATCTTGCACATGCACTGGAGCACTGTAGGAGCTATCTACGATTCATCAATTTGAAGGTAACCTTTTGATGTCCTTTCAGCAGCTATCATTTTCGACACGTTGCTTCTTCCGAATACCCTAATTTTGGCACAAAGAACCAAAGCTTACTTTCTAGAAAAGCCCATGCTGGAAGGGAGGTAGGCACGGACCGCAATACGGGCCGCGCTCCAGCCTCGGCTCAGAGTACCCAGTCACATGATTATTTATCTTAACCTGGAAGATCGTGGCTTCAATTTCTAGAGCTTCATCAAAGGTAACAAATACCCAACACAAACACAGTTGTCGGAACTTTCGTTTCCACAAAGACAGACAATATGTCTATCTCAAATGAAGCCCTCCAAAAGGTAAATTCAATCCAACGACTTCGGTCAAGTCATGCATGCAACTTCAACCTTCATCCCCTCGTCATATACCATATTCACCTGTATCCAACTAACATGGTACTCATCATAGTTAGTCCAGGAGATCGAGACCCAGGCCATACAGTCACAGCAACAAATCGCTACTGTCAAATCGCAGATAGCTTTGAAGCAACGCGAAATGCGCATGCTTCAATTAACCTCCAGTGAGGTCTCCACCTTGCCGACGGATACACCCGTGTATGAGGGTGTAGGCAAAATGTAAGCTTATTTGTATTCTGTACTTGGCTCTTCTCTCTTTCACGAACATTCTACTGCGAAATTACTTGCATCCTCATCAGTGCCCAACTTGTACAGTTAGATCTCGCGCAGTCGCTCATTATTGGCAGGTTCGTTTTCAGCCCTATCGCCGATGTCGACAAAAGGTTAAATAAAGAAACTTCAGAGCTGAAGTCTGACGTGGAGAACCTGGGAAAGAAACTTCAGTACTTGGAGACCACGCACAAAAATAGCCGCGAGCATATCGATCAGATCTTCAAGAGTGGCGGAAGGAGTTGATCTTCAGGAGGATTCGAATGTGGCTGGGCACAAATTTGCCGCTTGGCAACATCCCACGAATTGAATTTGCCAGCTAACAACCCCCAAGAATAGAGCAATTAGATGTTTCACCACCATGAGTGTGGAGTCCTCCATCGCTTGTTGGCATATCAGACAAACAGACAGTCGGGACTACAGGGTTTGGCGCTTCTCACGCGCTTGCTGAATCGTCATGTATGAAGTTACACACTCACCAAGATGACAAAAATACAATTTCAAACGCACAAAATTCCGCTACGAAACACCAACATTTAAGACTTGTGAGCTCTAATGGCCAATTCATCTTGACCAGCCAGCGCGAATGAGACAAAGTTTAAAATCATGGGAGGCATCTTTGGGGGCTAGATCGTTGAGACACCAACACCCGGCCAGCTGAGCGACCTTTACAAGGAAGCAAGCATTAGGATTCGTCATGACCGAAGTAGCTGTTGCGGCGGCGCTAGGCACCTCCAACAGAATCCTCAGCAAAGATGCTCGTACGAATCTTACACTTTGAGACTCTATTACCGTTGCTGGTTTCGTTAATAATTAAAAAGGCCTGGAATTAGTGCGATTGAGCGATACGTAAAGGAGCTCCACTGGGATGCAGAGAGCGGAACCACACCAAAAGTCGGTAAGCGAGACCATAGGACAGGAACGGTAGTGCAGGAACATCACACCCCGCAGAGGGTGATAAGCTGCATGTTAAGTGCGCTGTCGGAGAAGATTTGAAGCATATGGGAGGCTGGATTTACGAGAAATCTGTAGGATGCCAGCCATTAGCAGCCTCCTCGTGCAAGCTTTGTGTCCCCAGCAAAGAGAGGCTGGAAGAAACCACCATACCCGCAAAACACGGATCATATTAGACACCACGTAAGTCCATACGGTGATCCCAAAAGAAGGTGCCATTTCAATCCATTCCTTACATACGGTCTACTTACACGCCTACTTTGCAGTTAGTATCCGAGAACCTGTTTGTTTCGAGCTGTATGGCTTATGGCGTACGGCGTACGGCATACTCTCCCTCGAATAATGTTCCAGCGAATCTATTTAAAAAATTAAGGTTGTTGGACTTGGCACACAGGTCGAATGGACAAAAGTGCCAAGCATCCGTCAAATGATCTGCTAGTCGCTAGGGCTGGAGGCGCGGGAACTTGGAAGGCTTGCTCAAGAGGGTTCCCCTCGACAGTCGAATCAAGTCGGTTCCTCCCTCGTGCATTCAAGCGTCGTTCCGTCGCTTCCAGCTGGCGGCACGGGTCTCTAGATCGGACAACATCCTCCATTGCTTCTCGTCTCGCGCTGTTACACCCCCTTGAAGCCGTAAGATTTCGCCCCCTCGAAGGGCCCCTCTATGGTTGGATCAAGTGCAGCTCTCCGTACTGTAATAGTATGCTGTAGCGATGGCGGCTCATTACTCCAGATTACGAAATCAGAGAATCCTGGAATTGAGTCTTGAACCAACCTAGCAGCTGTCAGTCTCACTTAAAGTCCGCCCATGCCCACTCCTGCTGACCCCGATTTTCCAGCTCTCTCTCATCCTTCCACTCAAACTCGTGCCACTCCCACCACCACCACCACCACAATTGTGTGACACAACCCTTTTCGCCTCTCAGCAAGTCATTGATATTACAGAGCAGCAGGCAACCCTCTAGTCACGCTGGTCTTTTTCTCCAAAGACTTCCTCATCATCTTACTTCCTGAAAACACACCCCTCATCGCGACACTTGACCGCACTTCCCCCCAAATATCTTATCGCGATCGCTTCGCGGGGTCAAACATTCCCACACTGCGGGGTCCTGCTCAGCCCTACAGAAAACCCGGCCGAAACGCCATTCAATCGACATTCGTAGTAGCCTTGCAGAATAAGCCGGGTACTTCAAAATAAGAAGCTTTTCAAAATGAGTTACTTCGACGAAGAAGAAGACATCGATATCAGATTTCAGCGACGAGGTCGCACTCCTCCTGTTGATATTTACCCAGAACATAGCTATCGACAACAACGACCACCATATTATGCCAGTCCTCAGTCCGGCGGGTTCCTCGTTCCAGCGGTCAGTGGAGGTGCGATCCGGAGAGCGAGATCAACTGGACATCGACCAAGTGATCCAGGACCAGCTCCTGTAATCATTAACAACAGGATTTACAACGACCTCGACGAAGATGAGCATCGTCACGAGCATTATTTGGCTGCGCCGAACCGGCGACGATCTCGTTCAAGATCGCACTCTCGGCATTCCCGACGCTCTTCCTATTCACACTCGCGCCGCTCCTCATCCAGCCGTGGTGGTTCACACAAGGACTATGAGATCGAGCGCATTCGCGAAAGAGCTCGCATAGAGGCTCAGATGCAAGTGCAGCAAGAGATTGCTCGCAACAAGGATTCTGGCGGAGAAAGAGCCCGCGCCGAAGCTCGTCGAGAATACGAGGAACTTCTTCGTGAACGAGAACTTCAGGACCGCGAACTAGAAAGGACAAGAGAGAAGACTCGCAGGGACGTCGAGCGTGAAATGTCTCGTGAAAAGGAGAGGAGGGAGTATGAGCAAGAAAAGGCATTGGCGAAGATACGAAAAGAATACGAGCACGAGTCATCCCGCTCCAAGAAGATTCGCGAAGATGCCGAGCTTGAGAAGACAAGAAAAGAACTTGAAGCGTTCAAGCTGGAGAAGGAGAGGGAGGCTGAGGAGAAGCGCATCAAGGAAGAGATGGAAATGAAGCGTCTCAAGGAGGAAAAGAAGAAGGCCGAAGAGGAGAAGAAGTTGAAGAAGGAGCGTGAGCGGGCTATCGAGGAGTTCAAGATCAAAGAATCTGAGAAGGCTGCTAAGGAGAAGAAGGAGAAGGAAGAGCGTGATAAGGAGTACAACCAGAGACTCGAAGACGACTTGCGCAGGTCTGGTGTGAGTGAGCAGCAGATTGCCGTCATCACCAAGAAGGAGCAGAAAGCAGGTGAGATTGCCAGACCAACCTACACCCGAATGGCACGTCGACATCTGTCAATCGAAACATTGAGGGTGAACAGAATTGAGTATGAATTTGACCAGGTAAGAGCACATCCCTAGCAGCGAGCTTGAGCAAGACTAACATGAAACAGGATCCTGATTACATCCTAATCAAACGATGGGTCCCAGAGTACGAACAGGACTTCCTTTGGTCTCACACTCGCCAAATCAGAGAGCACCGACGCTCTGCTTTACTGCTCGAAGGCACGAAGCACCATGGCAAAGACACCGAATACAAGTGGGTCAAGAAGGAAGCCAAGCGCAAGCCATCGCCATCACCTCTTCTACAATTTTTAGCTGGTGGAAGCAGCAGCAGACGATGAAGATAGATCTCAACTCAACACATCACATCGCACACACCCGTGCTCGCTCCACGGCGTGCGGGGATGTTTAAAGTTTGACTTCGATATGTAGCGGAGCTGGAAGAAAGAGGGTGGCGGGGGAGTAATTTTGGAGGGCGGGGCTGGAACGGTACTTTTTGGCGTTCTCACGATTTATGAGTTTGTGTCGAAGCTGCTGCAGATCTCTTTGTTAAATAACTTGAAAATACCCACCCCAAATATGACAAACCTTAAATAAAAGCAAAACTTCATATGGGTGTCGAATGTAGGATTGGTTATAGTAAACTAGAAGCTCTCATGCGATAGCTCCACTGAGATACATATGGTCTATAATATAACAGGATAATTGACGACATCGACTGAGAACAAGAGAGTAAAGATTGATCTTGTCCTAACTTATACTTGTTACTTATATTCTCCGCCATATTTCCAGAAAATCCTCCAAGCCGTCCAAAAGCCGAGAGAGCGTAGGGAATTACTGAGAGGTTGACTCACTCAATCTCCTGGGATCTCTAGGAGATTCAAGTAAGATGTCCTAGATATTCTAGGGGAATGAAGCTGGGTCTCCTTGAAATTAAAGTTGAATCGAGAGAGATAGTGTGTTTTCAGAGTACGGCCTTCGAGATCTTATACAACATAGTCGTGTAACTGACTTGAGCAAGGACTTTCATTGCAACGCAACTATTCAAACCTATACTTCTATACAGAGAAAAAAACTGAGTGGTATCTTACGACAAAAATCATACAACCCTCCTCACCATTCTCCTTCTACTCCATTCTATTATCTACAAGTAATCTTACACCACCTCTTTCCACCTCCCCTCGGCCCTCCTTATCAATTCCTCATAAACCGTCCATGCCAACGCACTACTAACAGCCTTCCTCCCCATCCTCAACCCAAGCCCATCAAACAGACTCTTCATCCCCTCGCCCCCCACCATGAGCTTCGCTGCATGCAGTATATTATGATATTTCTTCGGCTCGAGCTGGATCCGCGTCTTGATCGCATCAAAGGGATTCGTGATTGCGGTCGCGAGGCCCGCGGCGAGAATCCCGGAACCAAAGTTTATGGAGGCTGAGGTGGAGGTTTTCATTGCTATGGGGAGATCGTTGGGAAGTGGTAGTGCGACGGGTACGGAGTGGGAAAGAGTGCTGAGATGTTTCTTGAGCTGTTCGTAGAAGAGAACATAGAGGCCCGCGTATGGCGCATCTCTAATTGCAGTTGCGCCAAAGCCTGAGAAGAAGCCTTTCAGTCCTTCCGTCCTAAGGATATCCCGTGAGGCGCCGGCGATGGAATTATATGCGAAGAGGTTGGATTCATAGCGTACTTTAATGACTGTCATGGGCATTAATATAAACCCCGCAGATGCCCTAGCTATCGCGCCTGTGGTGAGATTCGCGAGGTTCGAGAGCTTCGGGAGGGAGGAGGAGTGGTTGGATATCAGAGTCTTGTCCAGCACGCCAATTGAAGCGAGGAGGTTTGAGCGTGCGACATTTTGGCGGAGGGCGTTGAGTGAAGTGAAGTAAATTGCGGAGCCGAAGCCTGTTCGCAGTGCTGAGGGGAGAGTCCCGCGCCAGAAGGAGAGGATTGAAGAGGAGGATTTCGAGATCTCACGGATCGTGGAGAGGAGTGAACCATGGCCGGATTGCTGGACTCTTGTTTTTAGGAGGTCGGCGGGTTGGAGAAGAACTGCGGAAAGAACTCCTGAGCCGAGTCCTGCTACGAAGTGGAAGGCTTGAAGCAATTAATTAGCTGTTGTTATTTCTCTCTGCAGGAGAAGGAGGACCCTTACCACTCGACGATTTCCCAGCCTGGCTGCCATTTGACATTTCGGCCTATCTCAGAGTCGCATTGTGTGAAGCTAAAGTCTTGATGTCTCAGTGCTATAACAAAGACATCCTTTTCAGTTGTGCAAAGAAAAGCGGGATGTTCGGGCGAATGTTCATCTTTGAAAAGTAATCCTCGGGATAAGAAATGTTCAGGTCGAAACGTCATACAAGCGCGGATCCACCCGAGCTCACGACGCGCCTTCACATGATTTTTGGTAAGTATGCTATTTTAGACCCTCAACTTAGGTCCAATCTCATTTGTCGATCTCTAGCTGTTGAAAAACATCATTTTCCTTCGTACCTCTGTCTCCTTTTCATTTTGGCATAGACTTGGAATTGTTCGGAACGTCTTGCACCGCAGAATCCATGCCGAAGTCGGTCACCTCATACATACACTTCCTTCTGTCGAACATTGATTGAGAACTCTTTCAGGGGTCTCACTGTCTTCGAACCTCTTTATTTTCTCTTAAAGGTGCAAGTCTCAAATTCTTGTAAATATGGCAATAGTAGTAGGATTTTATGAATTCCTCGCTGTGTGTATCTTCTAAGAAAATGTGTAGGCTGTGGGCCAGCTATGTTCCACATCATCTATGAGCCACAACCTTTCGTTGTGTAAATTCCTCGTCAAGAAAGCTGTAGATGCCGGTGCCAAAGTAAGTCTGCTCTCTATACACTTCCCATGTCGAGGTTTCTTTTCTCACTCTTGTTGTACTAGGCACTCTTCCTCCCGGAGGCGACGGATTACATTGCCTCAAATCCAACCGAGTCTATTGCTCTCGCAAGACCGATGGACAGGAGTCCTTTCGTTCTTGGTCTACGTAAAGCAGCTAAAGATGCCTCTATTGCAATCAACGTTGGTATTCATGTACCAGGGAAGGACGGAAAGATCCTAAACAGAAGTTGTTGGATCAACGAGAAGGGAGATGTCGAATCTTACTACGATAAACTTCATTTATTCGATTATGGAAATCTAAAGGAGAGTAACAGTGTCGAGGCAGGAAAGGAGATTGCCAAGCCTGTCGAGAGTGTCATAGGTCGTGTTGGGTTGACTATCTGTTTCGATGTAAGTAACGTGCTATTTATCGTGGACCAGGAACTAATTCGCTTTATTAGCTGCGGTTCCCAGAGATCAGCTTGGCATTGAAACGTCAGGATTCTCAGATTATCACTTTCCCTTCAGCTTTCACCGTACCCACGGGAAAGGCACATTGGGAAATACTGCTGAGAGCTAGAGCAATTGAGACGCAAGCATATGTTATTGCAGCTGCTCAAATTGGACCTCACAATCTCAAGAGGACCTCTTATGGCCACTCAATGGTAGTCGACCCCTGGGGTAAAGTAATTCTGGACCTTCCAGGAGAGGGATCCGAGCCAGAAATAGGAATCGTTGAAATAGATCTGGAGTACAGAGAGAAGATCAAAAAAGAGATGCCACTATTGAGAAGAACGTAAGTAAAGCCCAGCCATCATTCTGGCGTTGCTGACAAGTCTATTAGTGATGTGTACCCCGAAGTATGATTGATGCTGGGAGGTTCAGTTAGATCGCGACGGCTCACGCCTTGTGTAAATTCGGAATCAGTATGTTTTGGTGCTTTGGGAGTGGCTGGATATACGTTGTCTCCTCCGTCTGCCTTTTTTCATTTTGCCCTTATTTTTCCGTCCAAACGCCCAAAATGCATAGGTAGTTGATACTCACGCAACGTCCAACCATTTGTTGAACCACATAACCATGTACTAAACTCTCATACTGCTCATGAAAATGCTAAATGCCGCCCATACCTCCATGCATTATAGTTGAGACCTCTAACAGCCTACAACTCTTTTTTCCCGGCCTTCTTTTGTGCATTGGCTCTCTTTGCGTAGATGGCTCCTGTGAATGGATCCTCAAATCTCAATGCAATCAAGTAAACAACCAGAACCTCGATTGTCAAAAGGATTCCGGCAGGTTTGCCGAACAAGATTGCAGTCCCGAGGAAGCTCATTGTAGAGCCATAGTACATGGGTGCACTACAGACATTGAACGGGAACCCTGTGACCATCCTGTCCATCAGAATGCCAAAGTAATCGCCCAAGTATGTGCCAGTAACGCCAAGTGCCCACATAGATGTTATGACGAGGATATTTCCGCAAGCTAGAAGTCCGTATGCAACATAGTTCGCGAGGGCCGACTCGAGGAGAGGATGTGAAGGTTGGGCACGTAGAGCTCGTTCGTAGAGGAAATCTCGGAAGATTCCTAGCGAGAAGATTGTGACTGCGAGACCGTAGCATGCATTTCGTGAGTTCCCACCGGCAAGCTTGGTGAGAACCTTGTTGTGGTATTCTAGGTGGTACGTTAGGGATAGAAGACAGAGCTGGACAAAAATCCCGTACCTTGGCGAGCAACAGTGCTAGAAAAGTGTCAGCATTTTGTCTCATCTTGGGAGGGGTTGCTGGAGGTGACATACTTCCAGAAGATTGGGTTGAAAGCTATAGAAGCTGCAGCGACTAGAAAGCTGTAAGTATCCTATTGCTTTGACACTCGAGTTCAACACTTACTAGCAAGGCTTTTCTGATCCAGGTCCACAAGACCTTGATAATTTTCTAGAAAACTCGTCATTTTGGGAAATTTAGCCTGGGCGAGTAATGAAACAGTTTTCGTTGTGAAGAAAATAAGTTGACAGAGTTGTAGTAAAGTATTGTTGTTCTGATCGTTCACTTGAGAAAGGTAGGTGGAGGGGATAAATTCGGCGAATCACAAGCCAGAGCAAGATGACGTGCCGACATCGAAGCGAAACCGGGCTTTAGGGTGAAAGGAAGCAGTGAAAAGACATGACTTTCAGAAATATCATCCCGTCCATGCACTGGTAATATGATACCCAGGAAGGTTTATGTGGAATTGAGATTCACTCTTCCCTTCAAATCAAGTCGCTAGAATGCAATAATATTTAGACCCCCAACCAGTATGGATATCATCCCGTAACCTTTCAACGCCTGCGGGAATTTAATACACTACTGCCGTCTTGTCCTCGTCTTCTTAGCTGTCGTCGCTGCATCTTCTTCTTCCTCATCCTGACCTTTCTTAAGGTCTTCATCCAAATTCCACTCCTGCTTGTCATACCAGTCTTCACCATCAGACATATCTCGATTTGGACCACAATGAGCCTCAGCCTTTGACCACTTCATAACAAGCTTTCGATAACGATCGGCTCTAAGAAGTCCCTCGTGTATTCTTTGTGCACCGCGGCATACCTCTTCTTGCTTCTGTATATACAGTTGGAGCAATCGTCGGGTTTCTTCAGCTTCGTTCTGAGGCAGGATCAAGTTTCGGTCTGGGTGTGATTTCGTGGCGGCTAAGAAGTAAGGATGTATTAACGCTTCGTTGCTAAACTCTGGTGATATAGATCTCGTCCTACTGGACGCTGTGTTTTCTGATGCTGCTTGTGCTTGAGCACGGGTTCTCATACGGCGCGGGACAGGAATATCTTCGGAGTCATCAACTCCTCCTTCAACCTCGATGTCCATTTCCTCTCCCGCCGGCATTTCACTCTCCTCGATCTGAGCAGTCGCTTCTTTGACAGCGAATTCGACTTCAATCTCCATAGCTTCAGGGTCTTTGGCTTCCGAGCGCTCGATTTCGGTTTTTTGCTCGGTTCGTTTGGAGTCTCCTTCGTCAATACGTATAATGCTCTTCGAGCTGTCGGCAGAACCGTTTGTTTCGTTGTTTTTGATATCCCCACTGCTTGCGGCGCCATTATTCAGCATGCTAGAGGATTCTTCCACTCCGTTCATTCCAATACCAGACTTCATCGTGTCTAAAGCTGTTTTGGTCGCCTGGGCCACTATATCTAACAGTCCAGCAGGTTCTACATCTTCCGAGGCAAGTGTACCCGTCGAAGCGTGGTCGACATCATCTTTGACAATGGGTTTCTCTATTATGCTCCCGCGAGGTTTCTCCTTCTCGTCGAAAAAAAGATCTACATCATCGTTGGCCTCGACACAATCGCATGGTATCCAGGTATTGTCTCCACTCAATCTTGTCAGAAGGTGCTTGATACGCCAAAGAGATGCCTTCTCCTTTTGTACCATGGCTCCCGCATGCTGTGTAAGCTCTGTAAGCGTTTTTGAAAGGAAAGGTTTTGAAAGGGTAGGGTGGTCTGGTAGTTCTGAGGCAGCTGTAAGCGGCATAAGGAGTTCTACACGAGACTGTTAGCTTTGGCGTTCAAACTCAATTTGTTTTCTTACGCTCAATCTTCACGTCAGAGTATGGGTCAAATTCAGCAGCCGCAGCGATTGCCAATTGCGCTTCCTCGTCGTCATCATCACTATCTACTTCGTAACCGTCTTCGTTGATGACTGGTGGGTTTGTGCTTATTATGTCTCTGTAGTATCCAGCATGCTCGACTTTCTGTTCAAGAAATTAGCTGTCAGGTTTGTTCATTATGCATGGCGATCGCCTGGTACCTTTCTGTATACCTGTGGTCCTGTTGGCGGCGCTAATTGACCCTCGTGGACAAATCTAGATTTCCTCTTCAACTTGTTTCCTCGATTTGTGAGATGTTCGATGGAGTTGTCGGAATCCGAGTCTGTAAATTTGTTAGATACTTCAGTCTACGAAGAATCTGCAAATACTCACCATAAGCTTTCCTCTTGACTGCCTTTTTCATCCCAGCGATGGTGTCCGCAAATATTGCAGCCTGAGAGGCCATTGCAGCAAGATCAACGAGACCAACACACCCAGCAAATCCAAACGTTGCGTGACAATGCGACAATTAGCTGTTCGTAGTTCGAATGATTGTGAAGTGAGCGACCGTCATACGCAAGTTCCCGACGAGTTCTAGCGATTGAGGGGCTTCGAACGTCAACACTTTCTGGCTACTAAAAACGGAAAATAGAAGATAGAAAGTGACCGAGCACCGGCTGTTTTGTTATACTCTCGGGAAACCAAATCCTTTCGCTGTGTTACTGCTGGAGGGTAATATTTTGCGAGGAGAGAAGGGCAAGAGATCATCTGCGGCCCTGTGGCTGATCGCAAGGCTGTGAATCGGCAGTAAGGTTAGCCTGTTAAAAAGGAGGTCCAAGCTCAAAAGTGGGTCCCGACCACTTGTACAGATCGTTATCCGCAAGGCTGGGGCTTCAATAAACCGATACATCACAACAGCAAGATTTTATCTCGCACAACCTGCCACGCCCCATTTGACATGAATATACCAATAACCCGCTTGGAGCTTCTTAGATAAACAATTGCCATAGTAGGATTTCGCAGCAAGACAACTCAGATCGCCTATGGAGCTTTCCAGACTTTATCGCCATGGACGGGTATGCGCCTGCCTTTGTGGCACACAATCTTCCTCTGTTAGTAGTCGCTGGGCTCGAGACCCTCAATGAGACCAGCTCTACAAGTTCCGGGACTCGAATAACTTCCGAGATACCTTCCGTCGAGTCGGACGATGCTCAGGCTTTGCTGCGGCATTTCCAAGCCAAGGATGCCTCTGACCTGGCGTGGAATGGACGCGAGCATAGTGGGAGAAATAAATTTATGGTCAAGACGATTGGAAGGGTAGTCCTCTCATTTGTAGTCTTTTTGGAAATATATTAAAACATAAATAGGAATATACTTTACCGATGCGCCATGCTGCCCCCGTCGCAATGTCCCAACCCACGAGTCCAATTAGCAAGCCAGTTCTACATTCTGCCCTTTCTCCACTTAGCCCAGGATCAGTACTTTATCCTGACGGTTTGATTGATGCCAAATGGATTGAAAAGCATCAAAATCATGTCCCAAGCGCGTATGTCACATTCTACACTTTCACGTCAGACCCAAATTTATCGTCAAAATTGGACAATCAACTGAAGTCGGATATAAACAACATCAAAACAATTTTGAATCAATCTGGCTACAAAATTCGTCTGATAGTTGCATTATTGAGCGAGAAGTCTGTCATCCAGTCTCCTGATGTGGAGGACCGTCTTGCCAATATCCGTAAAAATACTGGTCTCGATTCTAAAACTTCCCTTTTCTTCTTACCACCGCAATCCTCTCCCATCGAACTTCAGACTTTCGTGGATACTATTACTTCTACAATATACCCCTTATGTATTGAATATTATCGAGATCTGAGCAAGCATGCGAGAAGAAAACGCAATCGAGGCATCGTTCCACCTCCTACTGCTCCTCCAACATCAGGCACTTCTCAGACGCTATCTGGCCAAGGCTGGAATGTTCGGTATGATTTTAAGTTGGGTGTATTCGCAGAATTTCGCCAAGAAATGGATGCAGCCGTTCGCTCTTACGAAAGTGGCTATGAGGGCTTGCTCGGCCCAGATGTTCTCGAAGCTATTGCAAGCTGGAGTCCGAGGTGGAACGAATATCGATTACTCTCAGACGTCTTAGCGATTCGTATTCTTCGCTGCTTACTATGGAATGGAAACTCAACGACTGCTGTGCGGAGGTGGCAACAACATCGGGAACGTATTCGGGATTTTGTAGATCGCCGAGGCAAAGGATCTTCTACCTATGGATGGGAAGCTTGGGAAGCTCGGTGGGCTACCATTATGGCTGAAATGATCATAAAGGTTTCAATAAGCGATTTCAGCCCCGAGAACGGTGTCACATATCTACCACCAGAGAAGTCCATTGCAATTGGAGAACGACTACAGCCATGGGAGCTTCTTCACCACCCAGGGTACTGGTTCTTTGCAGCATCCAAGCACAATATATCTCGCCGTAACCTGGCTTTAGCAATGCCAGAAGAGGATCGAGCACCTCCAGGATTCTCTCCTGCTTCGCAAATTGCAAACAAGTCGCATACTTACGACGATTACTTATGCCCAGAGCCTCACGTTGAATATCCACTTCCAGGGCATGACGGATTCGACCATTCTGCATCCATCATCCTTACCCTGTCAAAAGCAATTGCGGAATTCGAGCCAAGGCGTCAACATAGACTTGTTCAAGACTTGCAGCTTCTTTCAGCAAAAGAGAATATGAGACGAGAACTTTGGAATGATGCTCTCCTGACACTGCGTTCTCTTTGGCAGAAAATGTCCTACCGAAAAGAGGGTTGGTGGAATGCCGTCGAAGAGGTCGCCTGGGCACTAAGAAACGCGGCATTGCATGCCGGCGACGGAGGATCTGTTGTAGCCGTAGACTGGGAGCTGATGAACAATAGTCAGTCAATCTCTCGGTTAAGTTTGTTCTGTACTAAATAGTTTTAGGTTTTACTCATCATCCTAGCTGGCATTACGACATTACTAGATCTTTAGAGGGCATTAGTATGTTAAGGAGTAAGCCCATGGTGGTGCTCCATGATGCAGAGGTACACTCATTCTTGTCTGCCACCTTCACATTTGAGCATACTGAAGGTAAAGTTGGTGATGTTTGCCGCTCCCAGTGTGTAATCACTTCGACCGCGTTACCTGCATCGGTCCCAGTGACGGTCAGCGAAATCAAGATCGAATTCCAAGGCAGCATGAAGGAGCTTGTTATTCAACATACATCCGATGGAGAAAATCGAGATCAGTCTTCGAGGCTATTCAGCAAAGTCGCTCTGACAGAGGTTGTCGAAGATGGACGAGCTAAGCAAATAGGCCAGGCCGAACTAACGTTTAGTTCTGGCCAAACGAAAGTCTTTGAATTCAAGAGCCCGCTTAGAGAAGATGGAGAAGTCAAGGCCGTTGCAGCAACTTTCGCCATCACTTCGGATTCGTTCGACCTAGACTATGTTCATACTTTCGAACAAATGAGTACTCCTGATACTTGGTGGGGTGAAAAGGGGATGAAGAAAAGGATTGCTCGACCGGATGCTTCAAGTCTAAGCGTTTTGCCTAAACCTCCTAAAATGGAGCTACGCTTTGTTGGCCTGCAAGGACAGTATTACACCAATGAGGGTATCACCTTGGATCTCGAAGCGTTAAACGAGGAAGACGTTGATGCTATTGCGAACCTCGATGTGAATTTGCGTGGTGACGGGGCCCCGCATGTTCGAATCGTGACCTCCGACTTGTCCCCTACTAGTTCTACAAAAGAGGATGACGATGATTTGCGGGAAGGCATCCAACTTGGCAGAATCGCAAGCGGGGCTTCCTCGACAGTACAAATACTTATACCCCCTATCGACTTGCCGGCTGTTTATGAACTGGCTATAAAAGCATCCTATAATCTTATTTCAGATCTAGAAACACCTGTGTCTCGATCGATAACTTTACAACTAGAGGTCATAAATCCGTTCGAAGCAAATTATGACTTCTCGCCACGAATTCACCCAGATCCATGGCCAAGTTTCTTTGCGCACGAAGAAGCTGTTGATACAATCAACGTGGTGGAATATCCAAAAGCTTATGGGTTATCACAAAAGTGGTGTTTGGCTGCTAGATACGCATCTTTCGCTTCAGAGGATGTGATAGTCAAAGACATAGAAGTAGCCGTGATTGGTGTCAACGGCAACATCATTTGCTCTACCAAGAAACAAGCCTCCTTGCCTGAAAGCGGTCTTGTGGTCTCCCCGCGAACACTAGAAGAGGCTCAATTCGATGTGTGCACCCAGAAGAAGTCACTGGATGACCGAGGAACCGCAACTCTTGATGTATCTCTGGCAATCAAATGGCGGCGTAACGTTGAAGGCTCGCCTATCAACACATCCATCCTCGCGGTTCCACGATTGCTTGTGTCAAGTAGTGAACCAAGAGTCCTTGCAGCGATTTCCTACTCAGAGAGCATCCCCTCGATGATTCATTTCGACGTCACAATTGAGAATCCTTCCAACCACTTTTTGACTTTCGGACTTACGATGGAGCCGAGTGAGATGTTTGCATTCTCTGGAGTTAAGCAATCCACATTGCAACTCGTTCCGCTGTCAAGACGGACGATAAAGTTTAGGTTATTGCCGAGTAAAAGGGGTAATTGGATTGGCCCTATTCATTGCGTGATCAAGGATAGATATTTCCAGAAGATACTGAAGATGGCTCCTACAGAGGGTATGAAAGTAGACAAGGAGGGGATATTGATTTGGGTACCGCCTGAAGAAGAGCCTTAAGTGCTCGAAGTTAGAAATTCTCAAGACAATGTTTGAAACGCTAATGCTAAGTTGTTGATACTTCGAGCGCTATGTACATTGCCCATTGAGCCCGTCATATCTTACTTTTTGGAGGTTTAGCCAATGGACCCCCTATTTTCCTTTTGTATTCCTCCGACAAGGTCTGCTTCTCCTGTAAGGTCGCCTTCGCCCACTCCAAATACTCCTTTGCTCCTGCCTCATACCTCTTTAGTTCCTGACCCAGCCACTGCGCAGACGCCTCAGCGCACTGTTCAGATGCCTCCATCGCTACAAGGTGGCCAACCCTCTTCAGCACAACCTCTTTCACCCTTCCCTCCTTCATACCGCCGCTGCCACCCGGCCCTGTACCTGTCTTTTCTATCTTGATCTTCCTTGATTCTGGCAGAGACATAGGACTTGTCTCCCCGAAGATGAACAAGGCACTGGGTCTAAGGGTATCTATTCGCTCAAGAGTAGTAGGCGGTTCTGGACGATAAAGAGGATACTTGACCGCAAAGTCTAGACTCAGATCTGGGACTAAGTCACGTCTCAAGAACTGGGTTCCATCGGGGCTTACGCCTTCCCAACTAGGTCTCATGAACGTAAAGCATTCTTGATGTTTCGTCGTGGCGAGTGTTACGCTTCCTTTCTCATCAGGATACAGGTTAGATGGATTCTCCCTAATTCCATATTTGCACCATTGCTTGAAGACCCTTGGATCCCAGGAGTTGAAGAACTTCTGCTTCTTGAAAGCGGTGATTGCATCTTCTCGTGACGGCCAGAGATCCCGACGAAATGCTGATGCCCGGACGGGACTTGGTCCTGTGGGTGCGGATGCTTGAGGTTGGATGACGGGGTCTAGGAAAACGATTGTGGAGAGGAGACGAGGGTGCATGTAGGCTAGATTACAGAGCATGGCGCCGCCAAAGGAGTGGCCCATTCCTACTATTGGCATGGGCATTTCGGCGCGAAAGACGTTGATCATGTGGAGGAGATCTCGGACGCTGTCCATCCATGAAGCTATGATGGAGTTTAGAATAGCAATTTGGTAATACAAGGTTATACCTACGGTCGTCTCCAAGGAGCTGTTCATTCAGAACTCCACTTGCACCTTGTTGGGCTACATCTGTTATCCATATACTTCGGATACGAAAGCCGTTGGCCTTGGAACGGGCATGTAGATCCTCCCAGAGAGGTTCATACAATTCCTATAAGTCGTGAGCAACGCTGGCTTTTTTATGAGATTCAGTACATACTTTGGGAAAGGCATTAGCATGAGCTCCGATTATGGTGACGTCGCCGTCTTGGGGCTCTAGGTTATCTAAAGGTATGTACTGTTTGACCGCTAGATGTAGTACATCGTTTTGCGAATGTGAAAGGGCTCTAGGATATTCTCGGATGTGCTGGCATTCTACTACGTGCTCTTTGATCTTGAAGACAGAGGAAGACATGGCTGGATGAAAGAGCGGCCTAAGGAGAATATGAATTGAGGGTGTAATCAACCCAATATATCAGTCAAGTTTATATGCAAAGGTAGTAAATTACAGATAGGTTCTCCTTTCGGTGGGCTTGCTAACATCGGATGCAATGCACATTTGTTGAAGATGAGAGTCTCTGGCTGCGAACCTCGGCACAATGGACCGGCACTTGAAGAATAGCCGGAGTTTAAAGGTTTGAACAATTCCATCTGGCCGTTGTCTATAAAAACAAAGTTGCTTTGACAATTATACGAAACAGTAGAGGAGCAAATGTAGGAAGTACTAAACGATCTTGTGGGGCTATCTTGTCAATTTAGTTAATAGGAAAATTTGACAAGCTGGGTCTAAGGTAAGCAGTTCATGAGCAGGTGTTTGCTGGTGATCCAGATTTTTGCATCCTTCATTTTTTCTACCGTGAGTACATTTCATTACTTCTCCCTTACAAGCAGAGCAAAATAAAATAAAATGAAGTATTTTCTGCTTTACAAGAGATATTGAGTCCATTTTCAGACGTTGAAGCTGAGGAGAAGTCGCCTATGGTGGAGTGAAAAGTGATAGTACGTGCAACTATTAAAAACCGCTTTCAGAGAGAGCGAGTGAGTGCTTATATGGGATGACAGCCAATTGAGCATCGAAGTTACTATACAATATAGTGTATTGAGTGATCTCCCTAAGACTCGTGCAATGCTTAATATCGCCCGAACCTGGAAATTATAATCTTACACGTGATATTTTGATTAGCGTGTTTGTCTTGCAGGGATGGTCCTAGTGAGCGCGTCGCGTAGACTTCACTTGCCTGCCTCGTCCAAGGTAGTAAAAGAGAACCATCTTCAAGCAAAGACTTCTCAAAGTCGCCCCTCTTCACGAATGCCAAAGAAAAGTTTATTGTTATTATCTGTATTGCAATAATGGCCGACCATGGTGCTCCTATCTTCGAGCACTGTGTATTCTCCTTCGTAGAGAGTCGAGATAATCCCGCCGAGCAGATCTCAGAGGTATGCCAGTTTCGTAAACCACTCTGAACCATTGACTGACCCAACCTAGGTGCAGAAGACTATTGAGGACCATGCTGGGAAAGTTCTGCAGCTGAAGCGTGGGAACCAGATCAAGCTGGACGAAGTTACCCACATTATAGCCACAACCAGTGACTTCCCCCAATACTCAGATGCCCGAAACGCGATGATCAATGTTGTAAAGCCTACATGGATTATGGACTCATTATACAAGAATAAAGCTGCCCCCACGCGACCACACACTCCCGATCCGAATCTTATATTCTCCAGCACCACGATTTGCTGCGCCGATATTCCATCTGGTGACAAGGACGCGATAGTGGGTGGTGTTTTGGCTATGGGCGGATCTGAATCCAGTGCTTTGACTAAGTTGTGTACACATCTTTGCGCGCTGACGATGGACCACCCGAAGTGTCAGCTTGTAAAGGAGAAAGGCCTCAAATGCAAGATAGTCTTACCCCACTGGTATTTTACCCCTCCTCTTGACTATCTGAACTAACACCTCCCAGGTTTGATGATTGCCTTAGACTTGGAAAACGTATCAGCGAGGAACCATACCTCCTCCCGAACCCAGAAATCGTGTCAGCTGGGCCCGATGACTATCTGAAAATTCCTTCATCAGACCATATCCATGGCGCCTCTTCTTCGAGACCTGAATCCCTACCCATACTGACAGACTCACCACGGCGTCTTGATGTCTTTAAAAAGAAGGCGGTGATGATCTCCGAGGACCTCGCGATTGGCAGTCGTCTTAGAAAAGTTATAGAGGATCTTATTATTGGTGGTGGTGGTTCCATAACCAACTCTGTTCACAGTGCTGATATGTACATTTGCCACTGGCGAGGGGGAAAAGACTACCAAGTCGCTTCGTACGCTGGTAAAGATGCCGGAAATCTCTCATGGTTGTATCACTTAATCACCCATAACGAGTGGACATCACCATTGAAGAGATTGTTGCACTACCCTCTGCCGAAAAGCGGCATAGAAGGCTTCAGTGGACTTCAGATCACACTATCTAACTACGGCGGCGAAGCTCGAACCTACCTCGAAAATCTGATCATGGCTACAGGTGCCACGTTCACGAAGAGCATGAAAGAAACAAACACACACGTAATTACTGCTCGAAACTCGGGCGAGAAGTGTGCTGCTGCATCTGAGTGGGATATCGAAATGGTCAACCATTTATGGATCGAGGAAAGCTATGCCAGATGCCAGATGCAGAGGCTGACGGACCCACGGTATACCCATTTTCCTCCGAGGACGAATTTGGGTGAAGTGATCGGGCAAACTCCTTTTGACATGGAACTAATTCAGAGCCTATACTTTCCGAACAAGCCAACACCAAGCCCCTCCAACCCTCGATCGCTGAAGAGGCCAATCATGCACGATAAAGATCCCAACCTGTCCCGGTCAAAGCCCATCGAGGAGGATAGTAGTGCTTCAGAACCAGAAGATGAAGATTCTTCGCCACAGAAACCAGTAGTGAAATCCAAGAAGCCAACCGCAGTCAAGTCACGGACGAAATCTTCGCCAGCTGTAAATGTCAGTACTCCCTCGGCCAATCGTCGTGCCAGTGCTGGGAAAGAGAACAACACCCCTTCGTCAACTAATAGCCGAAGTGCGAAAGACCGAGCGCTGAGCAACTTGCATGGGTTGGCACCTGACATTGCACTTTATGAGAAAGAAAAAAAGAGAAAGGGTGCTGTATGGGGTGGAGAACGTGCGCTTAACAAGATTGATAAACAGAGAGCCGCAGAACGCAGCTCAAGTCCTGCCGCTAAAGATGAGGAAGAAATGTCAGAAGATGAAGACAACCACACGCCAAAACGTCAACGGACTGGTCTACCTCCAATTGGAATGCGCCTGCTTATCACTAGTTATGACACATGGGTTGACAACCCGACAAAAGAAGACTCTGACAAGGTAGGAACCCTCCATGCCTTAGTGTGGAAATATCATTAACACCGTAACAGAAAAAGCTGCGAGAGCTAGGTATCCTCGTCGTCCCTGATGCAAGACAAGGCTGTACACATCTTGCTGCGCCAAAAATGGTCAGAACGAAGAAGTTCCTCTGTGCCCTTGCTACAGGTCCCACCGTTGTCAGATCAGATTTCATCGAAGCCTGCGTCAAGAAAGGACACCTGCCGAATGTTCAAAGCTTCGCACTCAAGGATACAGACGCTGAGAAGAAGTTCAATGTGAAGCTCAAGGAAGTAATAGTCCGTGCAAAGGCTAATAAACACTCACTGCTTCGACGCATTCCAATTTACTCCACGAAAGATGTCCCGAGTGGTCCGGAGACTTACAAGGACATTGTGAGCGCTAATGGTGGAACATTGAGTATCTTCAATGGAAGACCTGTTATTAAGAAAATCAACCCCGAAGAGGATGTGACCGGACCAGAGCCAGTGTATCTGCTTTCTGGAGAAAAGCCTGAGGAGAGGAAGTTGTGGCCTAAATTTTTGGCTATGGCAAAGGATGGCAACATGATACCTCGAATTGTGACAACAAATTGGTTGTTAGATGTCAGTATGGCTCAACAGTTGATATGGAAAGAGTCGTATCTGCTTGAAGAATAGTAATGATTTGTACGGCTATAGCCTTTCATTTTGATCACCATCAGGTGGTAAAGTTTCAGGCATGATAATGAATACCCTGACGGTGGAGTATGGTGCGAATCTGAAGCATGCAGATGTGGTTGCTAGCAGTTAACTGTGTACAAAGTCCCAAACTGTCATGATGCGCTTTTCAAATCACTTGGTATCTATATTGCACGCGTGCACTAACTCATCACTCTGGCTTGGCAGCCTCGTCAGCACAATGCAAGGCTGAACTTCACCCCTCCACCCCTCATCAACATCCCTTCAATTCCATACCAACCACAACGCGCACATTTTACAATGTCGACAAACCTTGCCTCAACATCCCCCTTTCCTTTCCCCCGCTTCTACAACTTCCCCCCTTTCTTCTCCCGCCAACCAACTCTTCAAACCCACCACTCCCAGCTGCGCAAATGGTCCACCTTAATCCTAAACTACTGCCGACACCATCGCATCTTCAAATTGTCGCTCATCGACGCGCTGGATACGGAGTTGTTTTATAATAAGAGGTTGGATAAACGGATGGGGATTGGCGAGGTGAGGGAGGTGGTGGAGTTTATGAAGAAAGAGGGACGGGCGGAGTGGATTGGAGATGGGAAGGGAGGGGTGGGAGGGAATGAGGTGTGGATATGGTGGAGGAATCCGGAGGAGTGGGCGAGTTTATTTTATGAGTGGGTAAGTGGGTGACTTTTGGGGAGACAGAGGGGAGGGGAAATGCTGATATGGGGATAGGTCGATGAAACGGCGCAGAAGAATACCGTGTTGACGTTGTATGAGTTGACGGAGAGTGAGGCTACGGTTTCGCAAGGTTGGTGGTCGTCATAATGCTGTGCGAGGAAATGCTTGTTGCTAATGGTAATAGAGTTCCATGGTATGGACCCGGATTTACTGCAGAAGGCGTTGAGTATCCTAGTTAAGAGAGGGAAGGCGCAAATTTTCGGGCAGGAAGATCAACAGGGGGTGAAGTTTTTCTAGGCTCGATGTTATCAATGGATAGGAGTGATGCATTGCGACGGAGTATGGAGTCTAGGCGATAAGGATACTCATAAGGTGAATTATGTTGCCAGCAGTGGGGACTTTGGCATATACCTTAAGAATAACGAGCTATTTCCATCTTGATCGCCTGTATATACATAGAGCATCTGCAGGTATTAGAGCATTATGTACTATTGTCCAGAACGCCCCCAATGCACCCTTTAACATTGCCTGTCACCAAACGCCTATGCTAAACCTTTAAAGCCTATGTTCGAATATCTCCAAATAATACATCAATGAGCTCGTCTAACATTGTGAATACGAGATGTGCACTATAACTATTAGCTTAGCTCAAAGTGGGATTTCAAGTCTGAGTTCAACCCACTTTAGTCGAGGGTTGTTAAAAGTCGCAAATATTCTGCGACTTGCTGCCTGAGCATTGACACGTCCTACCACACTCGCAGCCAAATCTGGAATGAGAGTGGCAAGCATTAAGCTTGCTTCTGTACGACTTTTACCTTTCTCTGCTGCAGATCGAGGTTTGCCGTCTCGTTTGAGCTGGCCATCAGGCCACATTGAATCTTTCAGGAGGCTCACATATTTAATGACTGCCTCTTCTGAAATAATTCCTTTGACGTTATCTCGTACCTTTCTTTCAATAGTACCGCCCAGAAGCTGATGCAGAACAACCACTACGGCTCGGCCTCTCAGCCAATTGTTTCCGCGGTTGAGCTCAAATACCTCCAAGAAAATATCACAAATAGGTTTGACAAAGGGCTCTAACTCTCGGTCCTCGAAAGCATTCAATTCCGCCTCAGCCTCTGCGGCGGTGAGAGGGTCTTCGCTTATCGTTGCTGGCATCGTGACTAGTTGGTTTGTGGCAGCTGAGAGTAGGTTCTGGCCAGCAACAGAAAGCTGGTCGAGAACAGGAAGATTGCCTAAAAGATCTTCCATTCCATCTGTCACAGAATTGTAAAATCGAGTCATAATATCCTTTTTGTCCTCATGGTCATAGAGGCCATCTCCACCAGGTGCAATAGCACTTTGAGACAAGAAAGCGCGTAGTTCTCTGCTACGACAGACATCTGGCAAAAGCAGAATCTCTCTTAGGTAATTCTCGAGCGCCTGTCGCCGCTTAGAGAGGAAGTCGCTCTGTAACTTCATCACCATACGCCTTCTTGGGAAGTCTAGGTGTCTGACAGAGGAATACTTCATACGGAGATGTTGGTGCAATTCGTGAAACTCGCTGTAGCGCCGAGTCACGGTCCATGTAGCCGCTGGCATCTGTTCTCCAGCTTTACGTTGCACTTCGACAACATACACAGCGTACTCTCGCCCATCATCTTCTTTGCCTACCATTATGGACTTGATCCTGATGGTTGACCGCCCATACAAACTATTATCGTTTTCTTGGACCACGTACTGTTGACGTTGCAGCTCTTTACGACGGATCTCACGTTGCAGACTTGCTTTAGATTTCCGAAGAATCCTCAGCTCTGCATTGTTGTTTGTGAGCTCGGCTTTTCTTGTTAAAGAGTCAACCACAGCATCTTGAGCAACAAGCCTGTCAATGTCCGTGGTTAGAACAGTGATAGCCTCCATGAGACCGAGATCTCCAGGGGCGGCTTCATGGACCTCTTCATCTTCCTCCAAGGCTTTGTCTTCTTCTGGATCATCGTGCTCGTCGGCAAGAAACTTTTGCTCATCTCCAAATAAATCATCATCTGTGAAAACTCCAATTCTGGAAGATGTATTCACCAGACCCAGAGATGCTATACTAGGCTTTTCCGTTTTCTCCCCGAAAAGGTCTGCACGCTTGTGATCTATAGAGCTCCGAGTCGAGTTGTTGCCATTCTGAGAAAGTATACTATGACTCGAGGATTCCAGATCTTCATCAAAGAGTGACTTTCGTAAGTCCTCAACATCCGGCTTATCTTCCATGATGTTGTTCAACGCCGCTTCCATGGCTTCGACGACTTGATTGTCTGGAGCAGCATCATGCGGCTCCTGATCAAGGCTTTGTATGGAATTGCTCATCTCTCCAGTCTCGAAGTCATCATCGTCAAAGAGTGGAGACGTTTGCTCCTCGTCCAGAGAGGAACGACGTTCTGATGCCCCGTCCAGGGTAGCGTTCGAGGCCAAATCACCAGACGACATGACAGCACGCCTGAGATCATTTCGCCTTGGTACGAGTTTGGCAGAGATTCGTGAGATTGGCTTTACCTTTGTTAATATCGGTTGTGCTGATATCGCCCGAGATGGTTGTGAAGGTTTCTGGAAAACTGTGTCTACTCTCGAAGGACCAAGAGGTGAAGGTTGTGGCTGCTGGGATTTTGATGCTTCTTGGGACGTCAAACATTTGTAGAAAAGATCCGACTTTCTGAAATTCGATAGATGCTCCTCCTGCATGGAGTCTAAAGCAGCAGACTGGGCTCTGAGGATAGCTCTCCGAGCTAGGTAATATTGCTTAGACGTTGCTTCCTTGCCTGCCTTGAGAAAGTCTCGAACAAACTGTTTAGAGTTATTGGAAATGTTCAGTTCTGGATTGGAGAGATAGGCTTCATTGATCATAGCAAGATCTGTTCTATCTGCTTCAGTCCAAGGTGCAAGTGTAGCAGGAACCTCGTCGCCTTCAGCAGATTCATCTTCTAATGGATTGCGGAAACCATCAACAACAATCCAAAATTGGACCATGGGCATCAGGTTTTGTCGATCCATATATTCCATGAAGTACGACAGACCAGAAGGATCATGAAGCAGGTCTACGAGAGACGCATGCTCTAACTTAGAACTAGATCCTCCTTGACGTCCTAGGTCAGGGGAAGGCATTTTCTCTCCACTGGCGGCCAATTGGTTGACTCTTTGGTCTAGTATCCTCTTGCCAATATCTAAGCGCCGTAGGTACACAGGATCTTGGCCTTCTTGGATGGCATCCCTTTTCAATTGGCTTGAGACCTCGCTTCGAAACCTACGAGCGTCTGATAAATTGTTGACTTTTCTGATAGCTCTTACAAACTTCTCGAACTTGCGTTCATGATCGCCTGGGAATATTCGAGGAAACGCGGCAGTACGCCTTGGCTTCGGAGCTGGTGAAGCATGTTCATCAAGTGCTGCTCGTAATTTACGAACCGTAGAACGATCTTGTAGCATAGTACGCCCCTGTTCCGTTTTAGCACAACTTAAAGAGACAAGAATCTCATCACCTACATAGGCTTCCATGACTTGGTTCCAGGTATCAGGATTTGCAAAAAGTTCCATTATAGGGAGAAGCACAGCACAAGAAACCAGTTCCTGAATAAGAACCACTACAGCCCGACTTGCAATGACTCTCTCTGGCAATAATCTTGGGAGGAGACCTTTCGTCAACTTTCGCAGATAGCCCTGCTGCACCAACTTCATATCCGAGAATGCCAAAGAAGCAGCTTCATGTAGTTTCCCATCTTTGTATTTCGCAGCAATCGCCAGATCCAACTCCTCCGATTCCGTAACATGGCGGTTTAAATTCTTTCCCCTTATAGCCCTCTCAGCCTCATAAAAATCTTTGAAGTGCGCCGTGAGAATAGGAACAAATCTTGTAGTGACAATTTCGGTAATGTCGAGCTCGAGAACGATATCGCGAAGGTTTGCCAGCGCAAGGCGGATAGTTTTGTCTACTTCATTGATGAATGCAGGATTCTTGCTAATATTCCCATACCAAGAGTTGACGAAGTCCCGAAGGATAAACTCCAACAATTCGTCTAGGGCATTTGAGACTAGGAAAGACTCCGGATAGAGGGGTTTCCAATGATATGCCTGACGGCTTCGAAGTGCCACGATTTCCTTCTCCCACGAGGTTGCAGCCAAAAACTTTGGACCCTTCGGACGACTCTGCCTCCTTCTTGTTCCATATTGACTTCCTCTCGATGTCGTTACAAGCAATGCGACGAGGCCCACGATAGGGATAACGAGTCCTAGGATGAAAGCATAGCCTGCCCAGCGCAATGAGGGCACCCAGCTAATGGCATATCCCCAGGCGATGAAAGAAGCAATGCCGGCGAGGATGACATCTCGTCGACTGAGTGCCATAATAGGAGTGACGAGCGAGCGTCCACGGACGGCATGGTCATGTCGCAGTTGTGGTAATGGAGGTGACCCATGTGGATAGAGATGTGGATGAAGAGGCAGGCGGATCGACAGGGGTCCTGAATGGGAGCCATCCACTCGCATGGGAGAGTTACACGTACGAAAGGTACAAAGTTCTAGTAACCACAAACTTTTAAGCATTTCGATTCAAAGAGGACTAGGAACCACCACAATAATACACCCTAACATCGCGCATGCATGAATCCTTCCTTTTTTATTTTCGTATTCATCTTCTCCTACCGCACTATAAATGACTGTGCACAAGTCCCTCTCCAGCACGTTCATAAACACAGCCATTGACAGCTATTATAATAGGTGCATTTCTTTTCATTTGCGAGTTGTTCTTTAGATACTCCTTAAAGTACAAACCACCTAAAGCATCACAGGCAATACCTTGTGGGACCTTCATGTGCGTATGAAACCCTGCTTATCGGTGTGAGTAAGCACCACAATGATGTAAAAGAGCACATGTTTCATAGTTGTTTGGTAGGGTTCGAATTGGAAAGCTTTAAAGAGCGTACAAATAAGGAGTTAATCTGTTGTTTCATGGATATAGAGTACAAAGGAGGATCAAGAGCAGGGAAGGATAAAAACTCCTCTACTAACCATGTAATAGAGTGAGTGGTGGCCAGAGGTTCATTTTACTAAAGATTAATCATTTATGTTAAACTCCACCACCAAACCGTTGTTCTCAACCACGCTAAACATATGTACTACTACTCCTCCGCCACAGGACTTAGAATATGCCCAAACTGTTTTTCATGTCCCAACTAACCTAACACATTGAACTTAACCAAACAATACGTCAATGTTCACTGTCATATACCACTGCTATCCCTCAATGAACATTCATACAATTAGGCGAGCGAGGAGCGCTATGGAAGGTGATAGCGAGTTGTTGCTGAGGTCTAGGTAGATATGTCGTAAGAACTGAGCTGCAATCAGGCAATTACACAATTCATAAATGTAATGACTATGTTCTTTCTGGTCTGAGACATTTGTAATGCAGCAGGAAATTAGGTCCTAGACAGCCCACTCTACGCAGGTCTTATGGCTGAGCTGGTTATTGTAGATTCAAGAATCCTACAAGACGTTTATATTTGCAGAGGTATGAGTTCTTGATGTGAACAATGCTCCGTACACTCAAGGGTCAAATAATTGGCCGGATACACACATACCACTGAATTTAAGTGCCATCTCTCTAGCCCTTCACGAGCAGTGTATTCGAAGAACTAGACGGTCATTCCACCGAGCCAGCCTAAATCGCCAATCAATACTCTAATCCCTTTAAAGATCTACATCTAACACCAACTATCATTGTACGGAGGAATACGAACCGGAGTATGAGTACGTCTGAATTTGAAAGTCCTACTCGTTCCCAAGAATGCGAAATTCAGGAATAAGTACCTGACTAAGCTGCCGCGGACGCTCCCATGAACTCATTCTAATGCTGGGCGATTTTCGCCAAAATGAAGAGCTCAATTGTTGTAGGTAGTCACTGTTGGTGTGAAGCACGTAAGAATATCATAAATAGAACTACAAGAGTAGGAGAAGGAGTCTCAAATTCCTTGTTCTGCCGTCCCAGACGGCCAGAGCTTCTCTATATATATCATATCTCTCTATTAATCTAGCTATATGGAGTTGCCATCGGTACCCCTTTCGAGGCTTCCGAATAGTATATAAAGTGCCCGTTTATACAGATTTTACCGGCTTCTCAAGTACATGTAGTGTCTTCCTTGTTGGAGCACCAGTAATTGCGTCATTTTCAACTTGTGAAGTACTAGGAAAGTAATCGTCGATTAGACCCACCACAGCTTTGCCCTTCTTACTCTTCTTGCCTCTCTTTAACTTCTTCGAGGAGAATTCGAGGAAATCATTATAAGGTTCAGTTGCAACAGCCTGATTGGTTTGCTCAGCAACTAGTACCGATGATGGATGCATCATCCTCTGAATATCGCAGTGTATTTATCCCAACGTTAGAAGTAAGCTTGAAAACCTTTGATTCCACTTATCGTCGCTTTCTGCCGTCGGCTAGCCAAAACTCCCTTGGTGGATCAAAGTTAGTACTACGGTTACCTAATCATATGTTAGTAAGTATATAAGTTCTAAATCTTGGCTACCTTAAGAAACCTGCTTCTTCCTCCGTAGGACTGTTGTCCGAGGATGTAATCTCGATAGTCTTTGAAGTCTACAAGTGACGGCCTTTGATACTTCTATAAGAAGTAGTCACTTAGGAATTTTATTGATTCGGAAGGATAGATAGTAAGTATAGTGTTTGTTTTTGGGGAAAATTGGGCTTGGTACTTGTCAAAATGATCACAGGATGTAATGGTCGCATGATCTATTTCAACAACTTTAACAATGCTTCTGCGAACACTTCAGGTGTAGTCATATACCCAACGTGCCCCCCAGGAGTCCTCTTAAGCTCTTTCCCCAACGTTTGTGCAATTTCTGCAATCGGTCCAACTCCCGGTCCATCCCCAGACTCCACTCCAGCCACTGGCACAAATTTTTCCTTTTCGGCCTCAAGAATCTTGAGGTCCACTGGGGCAGAAGTATACTGCTGCAGCTCAAATTCAAACCAGAACATAGAGTTGGCTCGGATCTCATCTCCACGCTCAGCATCCATACAAGAACGCATCACAGCACCATCGTCGCCTTCCGAGAGTCCGGATGTGAAAACGTTCATTGCGGCTTCTGTTCCGTGTGTGCGATATGTATCATAAATGTGCCGGATGAGTCCTGTACCCTGGGTACGCAAATCTTCAGGCAAAACGGCAAGAGCAGGCGGTTCGTGAGCGATGAGTTTCTTTATGGAGTTAGGGTGGCGTTCAAGGAGGCGCTAGGCAACAATTGCTCCTGAAGAGGTCCCGAAAACGGTTGCTGGGTCATTAGAAAGGTGCTGGATGAGGAGGTGTGCATCGTCGGCATCTGTTGACAGGGGATGGTTGAAATCTTGGGGGCCTTTCAGGAAACTCTTGGAATAACCACGACGGTCCCAGCAGACAACTGTGAAGCATGGCGTAAGGAGTTTGGCAACGGTGTAAAAGATGCTTCCGCGACCATCTGCTCCGGGAATGAGCGACAGAAGGGGCCCACTCCCAAAAGTCTCATAATGGAGTGTAGCTCCGGGAACTTCAATTGAGGGCATAGTGGCCGTAGAACCAGGACTTTATGATATGGTGGCTAGGTGAGTCTGCAAGACGGATCGACAATAGGTTTGATGAAGATTAGGAGGACAGGACCTACTGCTGCTAACATATATAACAACAACTTCGGAATGGATTTTCACTCTCCCCGACTAACTTTCCAGTTGAGACAGGCAATGGAAACGGCACTACCCTCAGGAACTCCCAAGTCGCGGAGATATGTATATCACGTGATAACATACGGAGCGGGGCTTCCAAGTTCGAGTCAGTCCTGGGGTTTGGTGAGAATCCCATGGAATAGGTATTTTCGAAGGTTAAAATTGATAGCGTGACTTTAAAAGGTTTCTATGTCAATTGTGTCAAAGAAGCTGAATGCAGTAGCATCATATGGATCCCACGGAAAATTTGAGACCGGCAAATCGGGCGACCCATCTATAAGTGAGTTTATCTCTGTTGATCGGTGTGCTACTCCTATTTTAACGAAGAGATCGTATTAGTTGTGATACCGTCAAGGGTGTCGAGAACGAACCTCGCGCTGCTGCGATCTTTGAAGCCTGGCCACGGAATGTTTTGGGGTTGTCAAGCGCCTCATGTATCGCATTGCTTTGAGCACTGTTATAATGAAAGACTTCTAATGCTTTGTTCCAAGATGTGTCTCCTAGATCGGAGGAAAATTGAGTTCTTAGTTCGGAACAAAGTGGTGCTGCCACGATAACTGTAACAGCAGCGAAGGTAACTTAGATATAGAGTTAGCACAGTTACTTTGAAGTTGGAATGGGATTTAAGCTCAGCCGAAGAAAATGGCGAGTCAATCAGTGTCTCACAGTAAACTGCGTGCCAACTCGTACTTTGATTCGACCCATGGATTTGGTCGTACAGATTGTTGATGATAGCATGTGCGGTAGACAAGCAAAGTTGAATGAGCTCACTGTTTACCCGCTGCTCAAGGCCGGATATGAATTCCGAACTCGTTGCTACATTTCTATTACACTCATGTTGAATTCTAGAGAGTACGTACGGTCTAAGCAATAAAATCCGTAGGAACAGACACCGAAAGTGGAGTGTTCGTGCTTGGAGCTCAAACGTCCCCGCCTCAGGGATTCCACTATACTTTATTTCTCTATGGAGCTGAAGATGATGTGGGAGATTGCTGAGAAAGCCATCCAGCCGCGAGTTTAGGGCGAGAGTTGTGGAAAGAGAGGATGAGGGCTGTATTTCTGGACTCTTGATTGATCTCAATTGCACCTCAAGTGGCATATAGAAAGTGCTCAGTACATCACCAAGCAAATCAACAAACCCAAGAGAATGGACAAACCCGTCTAGCTGAGAATGCGCTCCACATGACTGGATTCCCTCGCTCATCTCGGACAAGACCTCATCATCGATGGCAAGAGGCAACGGTACAGGCCAGTTTCGTGAGAGAAGTGTTGGCCGACCGAAGGTTGTCGCTGTAAGTCTGTGCGAATTTGGGTTAGTAGGAACCCCTTTCTCATTAACGACGTTCTGGGCCATGTATACCTGTCCATCATGACACAATTATACCAAACTCGTCGTCGCATTTCCCGTTGCTTTTGAGACTCGGTTGCCGAGATGCGTTTATCAATGTGAAGTCCGAGCCCTTGTGCAATTCTCAGTGCAAGGCCATTTGTATTCCAACAGCGATCTAGGTATTTTGTTGATTGAAGGTATATGCCCGTCAGCAGCAGTAATTGGACAACACTGAGAGAAGAATTATCGACGATTTCATCAAAAGAAATGAGTTTCTTCGATCTTTGGTAGAATAGATCTGCCATAGGAAACCTTTGCTGTGGAGTAAGAGTGTTGGAGTACTGGCATCCAATGGCCAGGAGAATATTCAATGTTGCGTGAAACATGGGTTTGGAGTAATCGCAGTAAGGTGATTCTGAGTTCTGTCCACGGTTTGCAATCCAAAGTCGTTCATAGCAATCTATTATAGATGGCCGATGGAGAACTGGGAAAATTGGGTGGACATTTTCCCAGAAGTTTGCGAGTAGATCATCTGCGAGGTGGCGTTCAGGGAGCACTATTGCGGCTACATCCCAAGAAAGCCCGTCTTTTTCAGGAGGAGTAATTCCAAAGACATGATCAGCCTGATTTTGAAATTCGTCGGATGCCAAATGCTCTAGGTATTCAATTAACTTTGAAGCTCGAACAACATTTTCCAGAAACGAGATATTTGACGAATTCAAACTGTCTACTCTTGACTTGTCGGGTTGAGAATACTGGTTGATTTCGTGTCTTTCCGATTCATTACCGGATAGGGGCACTGGTGCAGCGTGTTCGTTGTCATTCCCAGAAATTCTCAATGGATCCTTTGGTGTCGCACAGGCATGTATACTTGGCTGACTTTGATCACTGCCAGGGAACTAAAGCCATGAGTCAGCTTATATTTTACTTTTTCTGCTTTGAAATAGAGCATATTCAATTATAGGAACTCACGACTGAGATGTCAATCGGCTTTGTTCGTAGATGCATTGCATTCCACGAACAGTGCAAACAGTACAATGGGGTCGATGTCCATCGCACCGTGTTTTTCTACTTCGGCAAGGATTGCAAGCTAATAGGGTCTTCCGGCGCCTCTTCAGCTCTCTTTGAGGGCTCTTGGACTTTCTACCCTGCGTGGTTTGCATCATGGAAGTTTTTCATTGATTTCGGCTCGTTTCATACGCTTAGAGGCACAAAAGTTAGCCATCAGACTCCAAGTTTTAAGCGGCGGGAGGTGGGCCTCCTGAACAGCTGGCACGTGCTTATGGTGGTCACCTACTTAGGTATTCTGAACTCTTCCTAGCCTCTGACATCTTGATTTCGAAAAATTTCCATATGGCTACCTATACGTTATGATCAACACTGGAAACACTCTGTCACTGAAGAATAACGGAGGTTAAAGTGGATAGGGTGTTGGATCCACATTCATGCACAGTAATGCCTCTAACAAGTACCCAGCGCATATAGAAGGAACACAATATTAAGTTGTCCTTTCATGTAATGTTATGAACTACCAAGGAGGATCTTCCAGTCGTCGAAATAATGCGACGAATTTCTGACCATTGTTTCGAGTAACCTTTTGTCCCTCCTCCGTCTCTGTTCTCATGACTCCAACACACTCGTCTGCCTCTTGCTCCGTTTCAGAGACTCTCTCGAACGACAAGTGCTTTTCGAAATGCTCAACCATCCACAAATGCAGATCCTCAACATCAGTAATGGTATAAACTATTCCTCCTGGCCGAACTACATAGGCGTACTCGGAATTCAGAGTTGTCGAGACGATTCGAGCTTTGTGCTTCCGAGCCTTGAAATGAGGATCTGGAAAGCATAGGAATATCTTTGAGAGCTGGTGTTTCTTGAAAAAGTTTGGCAAGAATTTCATGCTGTTTGCTCGTAAACATGCAGCATTTTGATAGAGTCCCTCGCTTGACTTCTGGATCCGTAGTGCTTTAATACGCTCTTGAACGTATTCGGTCACTTGCGTCCGAATTTCCATACCTAAATTGATGTCAGCTTAGTATTTCTCCCATCCGACAACGCCTCCCACCTAGTAGTAAAGAATGTGGGAGCTTTGGAGCAAGAGCCACGAGCAGTCCACCAAAACCACAACCAATGTCTGCTACTTCTACATCTTGGGCCAACTGGGGAAAGGTCACTCCATCCAGATGTTGGTTCTGGAGATCTTGGGCTAGCTTCGAATCGCCATTATTCTCATCCTCTGCCTTGAGTTGCTTGTCATCGTATAACTTGTGCTCCTTTTCCTCTTCTGATTTGAATATCTCTTCTTCTTTCAAGGCACTGTCCATCTCATCTTCTAATTTGACTTTCTTCTCATCTTCTGAATTGGCCTTGGTTTCCTCTTCAATTTTAGCAACTTCAGTCATTTCAACATCTTTCGTTAATGGACTGGCTTTGGAATCTGAAGGCTTGACATATGCTGGGTAGTAAGGCGCCCAGTTCATATGAGATGGACTGATCGGACTGTGAGGTATTAACATCAAAGTTCCCAATCTTCATCAGTAGACAAGGCACTCACTAGACCAAGTCATGATCAGAGAAGACATTTGCATGAGCTCTCTGTCGGTAGAACTTCTTCTTAGGTAATTCAGTCGTGCCACCGCCTTCTCTCGAGCTCTTATACTGCTCTCTCTTCTGCTTCTTATTCGGAGGTCCAGCCATTTTTTAATATGACCTAAGTGATTCCGAATGAGTCGACGAGTGGAAGATCGCAAGGCTCAACTTCGAGGCTGAGATTTTTCTCGTCTGTCGGCATGCTTTATCATGACCAATCACAGTCCCCTGCACTTCCAAGCCACTGTCAAACCCCACCCCCTGCGAGTCCTCGTCATGCCTGAACACGAGAGCCGAGAACCAAGCTTCTGCATCTCACCAGAAGCGCCTGAAGACTAATAATCTCGAGCATCCAACATCTCCTTCGATATGCTAGCGTACAGTTCTCAAAATCCACAGCCGCGTGGGACTTATTCCAGAAAGCGTCGATAGCTCAACATCGCTCGGAAGCCCTTGAAGCACCGTCAAAGTCAGCTCACTCCTTGCTACTCGTAAACCTATATCTTGTCCCCCTTCCCTCCACGATACCCGAGCTCGGCAACAGCTTCAGACATGTCCTGGTCGTCGATTTTGCCGGAGAGCTTTATGTTCATTGAAGTGTGGGCTGTGCGATTATTTGTAGGGCCTGCCTCATGGATTATGTATGACATTCTAACAAGAGATCACAGCTTCTGTTGGGGTTTATCGCGATCGGACCTTGGCTCTTATTGATCGTTTACGACGCGCTACTCTATATATTTCGTGTCTCAACTTACGAAATTCCATACATTGGTGGAAGAGCGAGAAATAGACCACGGCCCAGAGCACCAAGTTTAAGTGAGAGACCAAGTGGAAGGCCTAGAAGGCTGACGCTACCTGGAGTATCAGCAACCGGGGAAATTGCAGATACAGACCCGGACAATGGACTGAAAAGAAGGGAGGGAAGACCTGGACATCAGAGAAGCGACAGTAATGCTATCGATGAATAACAATTTTTTGGGTTATAGCAGAAATCACAAGCGCTCAAGGACTCTGATAAGATCGCCAGTCACACCCGCTGCTGTGACATCTCCTCCCGCGCCAGCACCTTGAACGATCAAAGGTGACGCATATCTTTTTGTAGTAAAGCTGATGATGTTATCACTCCCTTTCAATGCCGCAATTGGATGTGATCTGTCAAACTTCTCGAGTCCAACCTTGACCTCATTCTTGGCAACATCAATGCTTCCAACAAATCGGATAACCTTCCCTTCCTTCTCAGCAGCATTCTTTAAATCCTCCATCTGAGAATCGAACTCAGGGAGTTTCTGCAAGAACTCATCGCCGCTCGCGACACTCTCTAATTCTTTGGGGATCAAGCTTTGGACAGGGAAAGATGTAGGCGACTCGACTGGAAGTCCTGCCAATCTTGCTAAAATGGTCAACTTCCTTGCAACGTCTAGTCCATTAAGGTCGTCTCTTGGGTCTGGCTCTGTGTATCCGAGCTCTTTGGCCTTGGTCACTTCAGCAGACCACTTTCCTCCAGATCCTTCTGTGGGTGCGAAAGAATTGAACAAGAAAGACATCGTGCCGCTGAACACACCCTCTATCTTGGTAACCTCATCGCCAGTTTCAACTAGATCCTTCAGGGTGGAAATGACAGGAAGGCCAGCTCCAACAGAGCTTTCGTGGTATACCTTTGCCCCGGAAGAAGCAGCGGACGAGAAAATATCCTGCCATAGTTTGAAGGAACCAGAGAACGCCTTCTTGTTAGGTGTGACGATGCTGATTCCGTTTGAAAGTACCTGTGGATACTTATCGGCTACCTCCTGGGAGCTTGTATTATCGATGAGGATAGATTTTGCGGGCGCAGCAGCTAGAAAATCTATAACCTCCGTGAGGGACAATGTTTTCTGGGTCGAATCCGCGAGCTGTGTTGAGAGATTGTCGAATGGTAGCGCAGAGTACTGAGGGCTGTACAGAGTCTTTGTGCTTCGGGAAACAAGTACAAGGGACAATTTTGGAGAGGACGCTTGCGTGGCTAGCCGTTTGGAAAGACCTTCAAGCTGTGACAGGAATGCTTTCCCTACCCCGCCAGCACCTATGAAACGTTAGAATATGTACTGAGCCATTGGAGCAGGGGGACACTACCGATGACACCGATGAATACATCTTTAACTTGCGCCATCTTAGAGTAATTTCACCTTTGGGATATGAATTGAAGTATAGTTTCAGTTGGAAGAGTTCCTGTATTTGATGGACATGTATTCGAAAGAGGTGATGCAAAATCTAGGATGGCGGGGTCTTTGCCCGATATCGCCAGCCCCACTTTCCTGCATGCTTTATTGTCAGCCTTGCCTTACTCTTGCGAGCATATCCCGAAGCCATAACTCTTTAGATTTTCTTAACGAGTCTGGAGATTTTACTGAATGTTCAGCACCACTTTCGGTATATGGACATCTCGGGGTCTACTGGCAGATGAAGGGATTTGAGGCTACTTACATGCCTTATTCACTGGCTCCCTCTTCTACATTTTCGTTACCCAGGATGTGCCATTGTCAGATACCTCCTCGGGAGTGAATGTGAATGAAACGAGGATGTGAAAAGAGGATTGGTGTTTCAACGCTACAATTTTAAAGTTATTGAAAGGCTCGTGAAAGTTTACTTACCAATTGGAATGGCTAGTAATAAATGGAACCGAGATTAATGTACGAAAAGAATAAAGATTCAAGAAAAGAAATAGCTAGCGCTGTAGTATGTGATGAATGCCAAACTTATTCTAGAATATTAATGCGGGTTGAACTTACCCCGAATTTGTTGATGCCCCCCACTAGCGGCCTGCCCGTCAGCCTCGTGCAACCCGAGCCCCCCAAGCTCCCTCAATCTTACCACACCTCCTCTAGCCACTTCCTAACACGAGCAAAATGACCTCTCCAACATCCCTCTACGGAATCCGCAAGCCCAAAATCCAATCCAAAGAAATTTCTTCGTCCACATCCCTTGCATTCACCTCCACTCTCTCTAACCTCCTGTCCACAAGCTCCTCGCGCCCCGCGCAAGGAAGACCCCGCCCTCCAAAGACAAACAAGAGCGATATCTTCACCTCTCACAATAAAAACACCAAGAAGCGCGCAGCGAAAGACCTTGAAGATGATGACAGCGATACGGAGGGACGACGGGCGCGCGGGAGCACGAGAAAGGATATAGGGACTGTAGATGATGCCACATTACACAGGAGTAAAAGAAAGATGGCAGCGAAGGCCAAGATGTACAAAGAGATGAAACGGCGGGACTACATCCCACGGGAAGGCGAAGAAGACCTTATAGACTTCGATCGCAAATGGGTCGAGCGCGACGAGAAAGGGGAGGTAACATCCTCAGACTCAGACTCAGAAACCAACGACACCACCAACCCCAATGAAGTCGTAGATTACGAAGATGAATACGGTCGTCTGCGCCATGGCACCAAACTCGACGCAGCACGCATGGAACGTCGAAAAACAAATCAAATCCTTGGACAAGAAGAACTAGACCGTCTCTCCGCGCGCCCCTCGCAACCCTCCAACCTCATATACGGCGACACGGTACAAACGCTCGCGTTCAACCCTGATGAAGATATCACGTCGAAAATGGAGGAGATAGCCGCGAAGAGGGATCGCAGTATGACACCCCCCGAAATGCGGCATTACGAAGCGGAGCGTGAGTTTCGGGTTAAGGGGACGGGATTTTATAGCTTTAGTAAGGATGAGGAAACGAGGATGGGGGAGATGGAGGGGTTGAAGAGGGAGAGGGAGGAGACAGAACGAGTCAGGAGGGAGATCGGGGAGAAGAAGGAGAAGAGAAAAAGGGAGATTGAGGAAAGGAGGAGAGTTGTGGGGGAGAAGAGGGCGAAGAAGCAGGCGGAGACCTTTTTGGAGGGGTTGGGGGAGGATTTGGGGTGAGAGGTCGTTGTGGATTTTGCGATGTGATACCCACACATTATAGCTCTTGATCCTTCAGTTGACATCCTTGGAGTTTACGAAACCTCGAGCCCTTTGGTATACTTTCACGGTACCGGACTGATAATCCATGATCTGCGTGGTCCTCACGTATATCAAGCTAATTAACAGGCTACAAGACGTACAAACTTGGGCAATAAACCTGCTGCCTTCCAGAAGCCTCAAGATCCCGTGTCCAGCCGGCCTTTCTTTCAAGGATCTGTGAGGCGTTGACAAATGCCATCTTACTTACAGTCAGCAGAGGATGTTGTCGTAAAATGCCACGAGCTTTGGCACACTTGACGTCTAGTTCGGAGAATTACTTCTATCGTCTAATAATCAATGCATGTCATGTCGGTAGGCATACCATTATACACATTGCACAAGGAAATGTCTCTATACAGCCCATCCCATCAAGCTCTGATATCATTGGATGCTATATGCAGTCTATAGAAGAATTTCTCCCATTCCCCTCATAGAGGGCAGAGTCAGAGCCCCATGCCAACAAAAAATGCACACAAAAAAAAAGCTGGAAAAACAACGTAATTCGGATATTAAATTTTCGACTTCAGGACCTCTCGTAACAGCAAAGTTTTTCGCTGATAGTCTATGTGGAGAAAATGCAAATATGCACGGTCTATGCGCAAAAGAAGAGTACCCTAAACGCCCATGAAATGCGTTGATATTTATGCCTTGATCTCGTATTTTCGGCGGAACATGTCGTCTACGTTAGTGAGATAGTAGACGCCTTGGGGAATCGTTTCTGAGTTGCCGCTGGGAGTGTAGCTCTTTTGAAGATGAGCCTTTTTGCGCAGGTCGCACATCTTGATTTTGTTAGCAATACATCAATAGATTGAGCAAGGGATCTCTTACCTCGTCATAAACCTCTGGAGCTACTGTTCGGCGAGCATCAAGTCTCTCTTGGAGGTTCAAAGCCTTCTTGATTTCCTCAGTTGAGCCATTGATCTTCAAAGAGAACAAGCTTGACGCCAAACCACTACCGTAGCTGAAAACACCGATTTTCTTTCCTTGCAAAGTCTCGCTGTCAACAGTAGCCAGCAGACTGACGAGGCCACCGTAAACGCTTGCGCAGTACATGTTTCCACACATGGTTGGTACTTGAATGCTTGGAGATACACGCTCGTTGAATCTCTTCTTGGTCAAACCCATGAAGGTCTTCTCAACGACCTTGTCGCTCAGAGATTTGTTGTACTCCATATCTCTCAGCTCAGCAGGGACGTCAGCGAATGCTGACGAAGTAGGGTTTGTGAGGAAATCGTTGTAAAGGAGGCGTGCGTATGATTTTGCAACCAACTTGCAAGTTGGGGCGTGGAAAGTCATGTAGTCGAATCGATCAATAGCAGTCTTGCCGTCGGCTGAAGGAGCGACGCCATTGCCGTTCGCATGGCCATTGGTCTCTCCATTTGGCACAGACTTCAGAGTTGTCTCTCGTTTGTTGTATGCCTTGTAGCACGCATCCACGGCCTCGGTGTAGCATTTGAGAGAGAAATGGCCATCAACAATAGGATATTCGCTGGTCAGATCTGGCTTGTAGAAATCATATGCGTGTTGCATATAGCTTCCTCGGAGGCCAGCCTCGACTGTGATGGGAGCATTAGGCCCAATCAACATTGCGACTGCACCAGCTCCACCAGTTGGGCGGGCATTGCCCTTAGCATAAAGAGCAATATCACCGGCTACCACAATGGCATCCCGTCCGTCCCATCCTGAGGATTCGATCCAGTTGACGGCGTTGAACACGGCGTTGGTTCCACCGTAGCAAGCATTGACCGTATCAACACCCTCAATATTTGTGTTGTCCCCAAACAATTGCATGAGAACGGACTTGACCGACTTCGACTTGTCGAGGATCGTTTCCGTACCAACTTCGAGACGACCGATAGAATCCGTATCGATCTTGTACTTGCTCAGGAGCCGCGAAGTAACAGTGAGCGCAAAGGAGTAGATGTCTAGAACAATTGTTAGAGGAAACTAATGAGAATTATTTTGGGGCTTCTTCTCACCTTCTCTGTCATCACAGAAGCTCATTTTGGTCTGGCCAAGACCTATTGTATATTTTCCCTGGCTAACGCCATCGAATTTCTCCAACTCGGCTTGGTCGACACACTGTCACACGAGCATGTTAGCAATGGCACAAAACAGACTGCGTCAAGTTGGGTGCGCCACATGGCTCAAGTCTGTCGTACCTGACTTGGGAAATAGATCTCAATGGCCTTGATGCCGATGTTCTGAGGGCGCGACATGATTTGTGGCGGTGAAGCTTCTGTTTATTGTGTAGAAGAGGGGTCTTCAGGGGTGTATTATCTCTCAAAACTCGAGGGTGAAGATGGTGGTTGAATTTGCGCCTGCAAGAGATCGAGGTCAGAACAAACTTGCAAGAGGGGGCACAACAACTTATAAGTGAAGTACAATATCAAGCTAGTTGTGGAAATTTACAAAGAATAATTTGAAGCTTCTCGCCCTAACCCCAACAAAAGATTGGCGGATTGGCTCCGAGCGTCGGCGGCAACGGGAAATCAACATACCTGGATGAGGGACTTATTACCAACTTTGTGATCGGGAAGGACTCTTGGTCACAACAAATTGTATGAGCAAGACGCAGATGATAGATTCGTGAAGTAGTTAGAGAGAAAGGGAAGTCTTTTGAATTTAATACGGAGGTAATGAAATTGTGAAAAGTACTGTTACCGTGCCATTATCGACCAGTGACGACCCTTTATCGCAGACCCCTGTCAACGCCCTCCTGGCTCTTGCCCTCTTGCCCCTCGTCGAGCTGAAGAACCTGGTTGGCTGAATGTTGTTGTCAACGGCCCCGATTTGTTAGACTCGCAGCATCGCGCGGTGTTCGCGCTACTTACTACCAGTCGAGCCACTCTACCACAATTCGCCATCTGCAAGGAACGACTTTGAATAAAAATTCCATCTCCGTCCGATCGCCTCTTGAGAAAGATGCATCTCGCAAGATATCACACCGCATTCAACAAGTCAAGTCGGCAGAGCAGCCCTTGAGCTTCTCCTCCATCTCTTTAGAAGAAAACCACCTCTTCATGACCGGTAGCCACACACCAGATTGGAGCCAGCAATCAAGTACCTCCCATTTTGGCCAACAACTAGGTACTAGTGGTGCAGATATCTGCCCATCCCCCACCCACTGCATGAAGGCATTCACGAATGGGAATATTATTGGTGGCAGCCTACCAAGTATGCATGTGCTGCAGCTGTCGTACACACTTGAACTGCCAGCACGGCACGAGCCCTCGTGTGTCAAAGGCACATTTCCGTGCGTACATGCTAGACCGCCATTCTCATACGAACCCATTTCGACGAAGATGTCGTTGCCAGAAAGATACGACGGCAAGTCCCGCATAGGTAACACTCAAAAAGAGTTATCATGCTGCCTACTCGAGTATTGCGGTTGGCAACGCGTCATCGTCCCTATTCTGTATCCTCTCTGCTTGGCGAATGCATTTTATCTTCTAGCGAAAATTACCCCTGAAATTTTCGGTTCCTTCATGTCGAGATATGGTATATACTTTTGCACATCCACCTCAGACGTGGTCAAGATTTACCCCACGATGGGCGAGAGAGGAGAATTTGTTAATCAACCGCGAAGTTACTCCTCTTTTGCTTCTTTTCCTAGGTCGTTTCATGGCTTTCGTCGCCGTTGTCGGAGGTTCACAACACCATTGCGCAAGGCATCGAGAACGATATCGGGAAGCAATTCAAGAGTATTTTACCTGGAGTTTCTCCACAGCCCCGAATTCTGGGGCCATCTGACTAGTGTTGGTGCCTTGCTTATGGCTCATGGACTAGCTCAGAAACTCGTTGCTTTTTGCTCTTGTTCAGCTTAAGCAGGGTGAAGAAGTGTGCCGAGTACATCGGGTTGGTTATTCTCCCAAAAGTAGGAGTCGCGGAAATGATTTCATGGCCATCTCCATCATCATCAAGACGCTCTTGGTCCCAAAGTGTTCGGTATCAATGCACAAACTCAAGAGAGGAACGCTCAATTACCACATATTATACTGGCAAGCTCGAGTTTCTGAGTTTCTTTCGGAGTCTAAAACGTCTTAGGATAAAGGTGTCAGTGTCAAATGCACTGCTTGAATTCCAACCTTTGACAGGATATCGAGATGATCTAAGCCCGGCGCCGCTAATTAGATGGAAGTACACGGAAGTCATAATGCATCTAATCAGTTTCCTTTTTACTGATTGGGTATCACTACTCGCGAGATGTTGCCTCCATAAAAGTATTGGCTCGACGGATATAACATCTGGCGCCATGAGGAAACAATGTATGTGCCAAGCCTTTGTAGTTCCGTCTCAGATTTATGCTTGTCTCTTCATCTGGAATTTCGAAACTCTAGATGTCTCTGATAACGGCGATCTTGGGAGAAGTTTCCGTCTCTCCATTTCTATGAGATGAAACGATTTGACGCTGTTTTAGAACCTATCGTCCACTGCTCCAATGTGGACGTTGCCATGAGCAGTGTTTTAACCTTAGGTTTTGTCTCTTGAAAGCGCAAGGTGGGGGGTTGAGTTCAGAACGTTCGATCGGGAGCTTATGATGAATTATTTTACGCGAATTGTGGCGATCCGAACAGCCACGGTCCCTCTGCAAAAAAAAAAGGCTGAATAGAAAAGATCTCAAACGGGGTGGAGAAACGGATACAGCCGCAATTCGAGGTAGGTCAAGTGGTCTGGGCCTCAATCAAATTATCGGATTCTGACTTTACACATGGTGCAATTGAGTCTATAAATCATATCATATGACCAGAAGTATTGCAAGCAGAGGTTGAAAATGATTGATGGTTGTGATCGTGCATTAGCTATTTCAAGGGCCAATTAATCCACTGGTATGTGATTGAGGCTAAACTTGTCAATGATGAAATATCCTACCATCGAGGATGTGCTCCGACCTTTTTGCAGAACAGCAAAAGACGTCGAGATTGAGAAGAAAACATGATTTATTGGTCGTAGTTAGCAAGCAGTTGTGGAGAGTGCAGAATCTGTACCGCCGATCCAAGGTCCGTTGTGATTGTGATTGGGTGCTGGTGCATTATGGATGCAACAAAGGACCCCCTACTTGCGTGCCTTTCCCGTGGCGTCGCGCCCATACAATCCTGATTCCTGGATGGTTCGGAGGTGATCTTTATCGAGCAACTTCATTGCTGCCGGTACTTATGGTTCAATTCAAGCTTTAGGACTTTCCGTGAGTCGTGACTACTAGGAAGATCCACTGAAGCTTCTCTACTGGGAAGTGTGCAAGTTTTATTGGGGGAGTCACAGGCCGGACTCACTATGAAAGTAAAAATTGAAAGAAAGGCCGAAAAGTCACAAGTGTTACTAAAATCTCTAAGAAGCAATAAAGCGAACGAGTAAACAGTACTTAATAGCAACTCGTCAGGGATATAATAATATCATATACAGTGTAGATCATATAAAGGCATTTCTTTATCGCGGAGTGTGTACCTAAATTGGGTGAGCGAGTCGACACAAGCATTGCAGGTTTGATGCAAGAGAGGCATTCAAAATTGAAGGGCAATCTAACGAGAGAAACAGGAAGCTGGCTAACCGCATAGCCTTTTTTGCGGTGTTATCTCCTCGACTCTTGCAACCTCATTTTATCTCATAATTGCCAAGCTTTTGGCGAAGCCAATATCGAGAGTCCGGGGAAATAAGACCGTTCAATATTCATGGTTCGAGATTCAGAGAATCGAAAATAATGAATGACTCTCGACATATCGGAGGAGTACAGGATTTCAACTGATAAGATGGGCAGTAACTTCAGTATCCTTCTACTGTAGCCTTATTATCTAGACTAGATGGAAGTTATTGCCGATAGAATTCCCCTGTATATAATCCAGGAAAAGCAGTTATCACAATGTTACAGCCATGAAAACAAGGACGGTCATAGCCAGGTCGTGATGGTGGTCTGGTCGTCAGAAGCAGAGCAGTCCCAAAGCGAGAAAGCGTGGCGTCCATACCCGTACTGCCAAGTTCCAACCCTATTTGCCCAAATGTCGCGAGGCCTATTTGATTGGCTCGGTTGTTCTTCTTTTCTCCCCTGTTGACCCACCTCGTCCCCCCTTGTCACCCCCTCGAACAACTTTGTCTCACTGTCGAACTTGCCAAGACTCTAAGAGCCCGCCTCCTCTCGCATTCCTCGAATCAAGCCCCCAATCGAACCTCCGCAGCTTTGATTCTCGAAAACAACACCACAACCTCAACGTCCACCACCACCACCATCACCATCGGACTTCGCGATACTTGCCCATCGTAATCTAGCACGTCCGATACAACTTTCCAGCGCATGAGGTACACCATTGATGAGCAGGATTGAATGATCGTTGATCTCTCAGGCCGGCGGACAGAGATCGTTTTTCGGAATCCTGGAAGGGAAAATGGCTGCTCCCAACCGTCGAACATCAACTGGAATTGATCGAAGGGCTTCGATGCGAAGATCTATAGACCATCAAAATAGTGAAGTCGATGACGATGACTATGATTTGGAAGCGATGGGAATTTCAGATGGCTTCAGGCCGTCGAATAGTGGAACAACGGGAAACAACGGAGCGATGACCCAAACTCCGGACAATAAAGTGCCTCCACCCAGACCGTCCAGCACAACAAAGCCGAGTGCAATCGACTCTTTCGCCTTACGACACGATGGTGCGATGGGAACAGATCTGAGGAGGGATTCAATGAGTGCTTCTGGAAGTAGTGCAAGCCGTGAGAACACAGTACCCACCAGGGCGTCGAGTATCTCGACGGACACGGGCTATGTCAGACCAGAGAGTCCGTATAGAGGCCCTACAGGTCCCTCACATCCATATCAAATGTATCCTCAGGAATCTCGACTCGCCAGGACAGCGAGTATGGCGACAACAACGACGGTTCCAGTGTCAGAGAGGTCGTACGCAGGTCCGAGCGGCCCAACACATCCATATGGAATGTACCCCCAAAATATTGTTGAAGGAGACAATGGCGAGTCGTCGTCGTCGTCACAAACAGCCACACCCCCTATTCCAGTTGGCTTCCCGGGGCAAGACAACAATTATCAACGACGACTCGGCCCTGATGGCGAAGAGATTGCGGACATAATTGGGCCGGATGGGCATACCGAACAACTACCACCATACACTCAGTATCCAGATGAGGCTTTCGCCCGGAAAACACGACCAGCCGTGGCTGTCACCGTCCCCAGTACTCCACAGTCATCTGTATCTCCCGTTTCCTCTGTTCCCGTTGTTCCAGGGGCAGGTGGGATTGGATTGGCGACACGAAATCCAGAATTTGCATCCCAGGAGAACCTAAACTCACCAGCATCCCGGAGAAGCATCATGTCGGATGATGTGAGCAGTCACCAGGTCAACACAGGTGCTGTACGAGATGCAGAGAAGCCAGAACTAAAGAGATGGCAAAAAGCTGCCCGGAGGAAGGTCTGTGGAATAATACCAGTATGGGTCTTCTTCCTAACCGCAATTGTTTTCATCTTATTCGGAATTGTCTTGGGAACTGTACTAGCAATTCTCAAACCGAAGCATCCAAAGGGTCATGGCAAGAAATATTCCAACGATATTCCAGCGTAAGTCTAAATAATGCTTCTCTTAGTTGGCGAAACTAACATTCATTAGCGAGGGCGTGTTCTACACGACGGTCATGACGACCACATACGACGCCACCCCTCTTACATCTGTTCCAACTGGTATTCCCGCTCTCCCCACTGGAAATTTTGTTGTTCCTATCAGTAGTCCATCGCTTAACCAAGCCACATGCCTTCAGAACACAGCTCAAAGCAATGCATGGAGTTGTAACATCGCTATGGCACCCGGCCCCCTTCAGATTACCATTGAGGCAATTGTCAGCTCAGGTCCACTTGAGAATAACGAGATGATATTAAACTATGGTAACCAAACTATGAATTCCTTCACATACGGTGCCCAGGCTCCTACCTTCGCTCAAGAACAAGTCCTCAGACTTGTCCACGATGCCGACGAGGTTGCCAGAGGCCCTGCGTGGTGGTTTCAGATGCCATACGACAAGATTGTTGTAATCCGAGAGACAGATCTCGCACCATCTTCGAGCAAAAGAGATGGTGGGGGTGGAGGCAGACCTGAAGTAGGCGACTTTGGTCGAAAAGGGGTCGCTCAACCAGGAGAGAAGCCTTGGTTTTGTTTTTGGAATGGAACGGTCCTCGAAGCATTCATCTACCCAAATCAAACAAGTGCATATGGCAGCAAGATAGCGGCCCAGGCTGCTCTGACAACAACCTCAGCATATGGCACTGGTACCATCACCGGTAGCTCCAGTGTTCCGACTTCGTCAGGCGGCTCAGGAGGCCAGTCGTCCGGACAGCCATATTGGAACTCATATCAACCTCCCATGATCCCACCTTATGGAAAGGTCATCAAAATCGAGGAGCACCGAATGTCTAGTGGACCACAAGTCATTCCACCATATTGTATTCAAAAGAGCATCAGCCCCGATGGCTCCGCGTCACCCATCCTGAACAGCGCTAAACAGCCTGTCACTGTGTACTTGAACGAAACGGAAGCGACCACATTCGTGAAGCGGGTCTTTCTAGACTTTGAAGAGAGAGATGTTATCCTGACTGAACGGGAAGCTGGGGGTGGCAACAAATGCGGCTGTGTTTGGCTTTACTCATGATGAGGGATAATATCTGCAAGTCATAGTCGCCGAAAAGCGATCAACAAGTTTCTGTATTTACAGGGTTACGCCATACATATGTCCTCTCGGATCGGGGGCCAAACTGGAGTTGGGATTACGGGCTGGAAATTTATTTACGTGTACATTTTGATGGTGGAGCCTCGGCGTTTTGTGGGATGCATATCTGAAATGCAACAACGAATACTGGCTCAGTGGCCAATTGTAAAGGGTGTTATTTGGGAGTCATCTACTGGAAGCATTTAAGATGTGACGAATACGGAGTGCTAAAAGAAAGGAAGGAATCATTTGGGGATTCAATGAGCCGAATCTGGATATGTTCGGAAAATGGAAATCCACCTCCCTTCCAACAAGATGGTTAATGCATTTCTTGTCATATAGCTAGCATTTCATCAATTGAGAATATATTATTATTGAATCATCTCGTTGATTGTGGTGATCAGATAGCCTTTGATGAAGTGTTTCATGGGAATGAGAATCTGGAAATAACTCGAACCGAGGGGAGGGTCTGGGTTCTGCCTGTGTAGTGTGAACTTTAAAAGCGCAGACCTCAACCTTTGTGGGGGAGGTCATATATGTGAATCTTACTATAAAGTCCGAGTATACTTGAGGGGATTCGGCGTCTTGGGATATCAATTCTTCAATCTCTGAGCAAAAGTTAGAGTTATGGAGGGTTTCGAGTCTGACTTTTAAGTTTCGATCCGGAAGACTTGTGTGGTTGTTTAATGGAGATTGGAGAATAAGGACTGAGCATGCAGTGGCAAGTGGGTTTTGTGAATCAGGAGGACGGGGATATGGATTGTGGGTTTGGGGGATTGGTGATGGTGATGGGACGGGTTGAAGGATTTCGTGGGAGAGATAGATTGTAGAATGGAAGGGGAATCTTTGGGTGGCGATTTGGGTGACGATTGAGCTGGGAGGAAAAATGGATTTTGCCGTGTTTAATTTTAGAGGGATGCGTTGTACTAAAGTCGTGTAACCATTGAAATCATTCAGTAGATATTCTGACCATTGATGTATCGCGGATGTCTTTCGGCATGCTTCCTTCTGGGAAGGGGGTGGCGCTTGAATTGGGTTTATGAGGAGATGTCTCGATGCTTACTTTGAAATCATAAACATATCTCGTCGTCTTTACTTTCATACCCTTGGATTGTGCTTTGAGCATAGAGAGGACCCGAGTAGATTTAGACAAAGATCGGACGTTATCATCGTTGCTCTTATCTCTATTAGTTTTTGCCATATTCTATTGGAAAGAGCAGTTAGTATCCGAGGAGAGGAAAAGTAATGTCCCCGTACCGGAGGTGGGGTCAAGTACAAACTGTCCCTAGATTGTGTGATGTGCAGAATTCTTCTTCATTCTCCGAATTTGCTCGGGCTTGGTTACTCCCATGGGCTACTACATCCTGGAACACTTGATCAAGAGTTGGTTAGCAGTAAGTTTCGCAGCCTATGGCATATGGAAGCGAGAAATACCCGAGGAAAATTGAAGTAATTTGTATATTTTAGGTCTTCGCAGGTCAGGACATTGCTAAAGAGATGGTTTCCATTCAATAAACGTCATAGGAGACTTACAAGCGAAGAGTCTACCATGAACCTGGTGCCTCAATAGCGAATGACCTTGCTACAGGATAATTTGCTTATATCAATAAGAGCATAATAATTGATTAAGCAGAAGATGGATCTCAATCCGGAGCTTGAGCGTAATGTCTAATTACATCCTATTGCTAATAACAATTCTAATTTGTATGCCATTTAGATGCTTACTCCGCCTCACCTACAATTTCGCGATGGTATCCGGATGCTTAATCGTCATCTTACTCACCCTAGCCTCCATCCTTCCCCTAACCTCCTCATCCTTAAACTCACTCAACCCCTCAACATCAACAACCTCCTCCTTCAAACTCTTCGCAAAAATCTTTTTCCCACTCGTCTCTACGCCTTCCCCCCTTGCAACACTCCCAATAAACCCCGCCCACCTATCAAAAAACAACCTACTCGCCGGCAAAGTTTCCAACACCATCCCAAAACAATGCGGCATAGCCTCATACTCCTCATAAACAACGGCTACCCCTTGTCTCGCGGCTTTACACGCCACATATTTGTCCTCGTCTGTCAGCAGCTCTTGTCCGGTTTGAATATACATAGGCGGACTTCCCTCCCAGCTCTTCGCGACTATGGGGCTTACGAGCGGATGGCAGAGCACCGCATCGTCCGCGTATAGATTCTTTCTCGGGGGCTTAGAAGGCCAGATCTCGCAGACGGGATAGGTTGGACCTTCTTCGGGGACAACGTCGCGCGAGGGGAGGTAGTCGTAGTAGCGATTCGTCTCGCAGGAGGGCGAGGAGTGTGTTATATCTGCCCAGGCGCTGCAGGTTGCGACGCCAGCTGGGAGGGGGACCTCCCTCCTTTCGCCGTTCCATAACGGCTTTAGACCCTGACGGCGAAATTGGAGGAGCGTCTGGAGGAGGACGAGGGAGAGGTTGCCACCTGCGCTGTCGCCGGCTAAGACAATGTTGGAGGGGGAGACGGCAGTATGGAGGGAGCCTGGGGGTGGGTAGAGGAGGGTGAAGTACGATATCAGGCCGTCGAGGAGTTGGGAGGGGAAGGCGGCTTGAGGTGCTAGTCGGTATCGTATACTTAGACATCGTCCCTTGGTGATTTTGGCGATCTTCTTACACGTAGGTCGATGAGAAGCAGGGTCCAAGAGGTAATATGCCCCGCCGTGAAAGTATAGAACTGTGGTTGGAGAGGTTGCCTCCTTCATCATCTCCTTATATTTCTCCTCTTCTGATATGTTGAGCTCCGTAGAAGTTTCTGTTGCGCCTTCTCGGTAGCCGGTCCATTCTGCTTCCACTGGTAACATTTCTGGTTTTGTGTATCCGCCTTCTGCTTCTCCAGGCTCTTTCATAGCTTCAATTGCATTGAATAACGACTGTCTGAGGTCGTCCTCGTCTGGCTTTAGCATAGTGACTCTGCTAATCCACATCCTGCCTTTGACGCCTGGATCTTTTATGCTCATCTTTTGAGTCTTGGATACGGGTCTTGGTGGGGTATCGATGATAAGTGATCGAATGAGATTGACGGTCATGGCCGTTCGCAAATCCCACTTGCTAGATTGCTCTGAGAGGCCAAGTGTATGAGAAAATGCCATCTTTCCAATCATAGGAACTCTGGGGATCAATGTCCTCATTAGAGAGGTTGGTGAGGTATCCATTATAGCTTTCGAAGGACCTCAGCCTAGATGTCGAGGTAATTATTGTATAGAAAGACCAAGAGAAAGTATGAAATGATGTATAGAAATGCCACAGTTACTTGACTGTCCCTAAATAAATAAACAAAGATGAAAAAGACAGATATGGAAAACGGCAAATAATAATTGCCATCATTTTGAGGAGGAGCTTGCGAATGTACTATTAGTCTCGCGCCACCGTGCTGGTGGGAGAAACCGATAGTCACAAGAACTTGCCGAGGCCCGGGAGGCATGTTCCCCGCGTACCCGTCTTTGTGAGCTCTGTATTGTCTCATGATGGTGACGATTTTGTAGAAGTTGTGCCGCTGATTCGCCAATTGTTCAGAACGGTGTCGGGAGGGTCGAGGATTTGGTTGTTTGAACTGGTAGAATATCAGACGTTAGGTATGGCTGCGGCGCCACCAATGAATCAGTGCTTTATTGCAGGCATCTTGCGAGCGAACCAAACCTAGGCTCCGCAGTACGTGCTCTTCAAACCTTGAAAGGCGCTCTGACTGTAGTGAGGCGAAATTTATCGTGACAACCTAAAATATTGCATATGTTCCTTACGATGTCGCTACAAAATAGTCTGCTTTAAATAGTTGTAGGATATCAATCAGTCCTGTCTATATCAGATTACTAAGTCATATCCGCCCGCCATTTCCGTAATCGATACACCCAACCCAAAAGCGCCCATCATATGCAAATAATCATTACTTAGAGCTCAGTCAATAACCCCTTTATTCAAGCAGCCCCAGATGCATCTTGCGGCGCACTTACTGCTGCAGGTGTACTGCTGGTTGGGGTCGAAGGTTTGCTAGACATAGCTAATTGCCAAGCTGGAATGGCAGCTTTCCCTGAAGGTGCTCCGGTGTTGAAAGGACTTGCGCTTCGTCCTTGAACTGATGCAACGGCTTCTGTGCTTGTCCCATTACCAACCGATGCTGGCTTTGGTGTAGCGCTATCAGGAGCAGAGTTGCCATTGACATTACTGAGAGCTCCAGCGGGACGACTGTAGGTACTTGGACTCGACGTCGCTGTTGGGTTTAGTCTTTGACTCATGAGCGTCTTGAGACTCTTGAGTTCGTTGTTGAGTTCCTTCAACCTGGAGTCTGTACTCTCCTTCTGTCCTTCCATGGCTTTCGGTATCAAGTCCTTGAGCCCCCGAACTTCATCAGTAACACGCCGAGATTCTTCCTCCCGTCTCCTGCTGGCAGTCTTCAGCTCGGTGATAACACTTTCAACCTCCGTCAAAGCAATATCAAGTCTTTCTGTTCGAGCCTTTTCAGAAGCTTTGAGCTCATCGGTATCTTTCGAAAGCTGGTCGAGTAAGGAGAAAGCCTTCTCAAACTGTTCATCGATCGCTTGTTTGTCTTGCTCCAATTGGGGAGCCGTCGGAGGGGCGATTATTGGGTAGACATATCGCTACCAATTCGTTAGCACTTGATGCGCCTTTCAAAAGTGAAAGTATTACCTTGGCAACGAAATATAACCCATAACCAACTCCGCCCATCACTGTTGCCATTATGAACCAATCTCGCCAGTCGCGTTTCGGCACTTCTGGGGGGGGAGGTTGCTGCCATGGATACTGTTGATATCCCCCGTAGTTTTGTTGAGGAGGTCGAGTTACTTGTTGTTGGGGCGCATAGTTTGCCTGGCTTGGAGGAGGTATAGACTCCCCACTTGCCCTTGCAAGGGCTGCGTCGACCTCTTCCTGGGTTAGATTCTTTGATTGGAGAAAAGCGACTCGATTTTCGATTGGGGAGGTAGAGACGCTCGGATCTTGGAGGACTAGAAGGGTCAGCGAAGGTGTGTATATTCTGGATCCATGGTATCTCACATGTCACCTGGATACGATCAGCGCAATTCTAAGAATGAGGGCAGATTAACTTACGGCTGACGAAACTAGATCTTCGCGGATGCCCATCTTGAGTAGAATTTACTCCAAGAGCCCACCCATCAGTAAAATGGTAGTTGTAGCGTGGATGCTCGTGTTGATTCTGACAACTTCAAAATCCGGGGAACCTCTAGAATAGGGTTGAAATCAAAAAGGCGATGGCCGGGCCGGAGCCGAGGCTGGATAGTTGTCACGTGATAAAGATCATGGTTGCTAGGCTCCTGGTGCTAAACGGATGTTAGCTTCATGGCTTTGTTTACTTTACGAGGTTCCTCCAATGGAGACTTGCGCCCGCCAAAACACCACAACCGTAACAACATTATCTTCGTGGAGCATCCACTTTCACTGCAGCTTCACATCCTAAGGAAAGGATCAAAAATTTTCAATCATATTATTAAACCCACCCCGTTGCTTTCACCAAATTATCGCCGCGTACGCGCGATCAGAACAAGATGTCGCAAGACACAGGCATATTTTCTGTGCGCCGGCCACGAGAAGTATGTTTATAATACATCTCGTCATGTAGTTTCAATGCGCATATGCTCACTTTTTCTTACAGACTCTTGGAGGCATCAACTACAATTCTAATCTTCCCCAACCTGCATCGGCCATGAAGCGCTCCAATTCATTGTCGGGAAATCACAACGCGCCCTTCACTGCAAGCCATGTCCGCTCAATCTCAGGCTCACGCGCTTCACTTGCGCCTCCGCGTCCGAGTCAACCTCAATTCCAAAGATCATCATCCGGGAATAACTTAGCGGACTTGGGCTTGTCATCTGTCAAAAGAACGTCTTTTCAGAACAGTGCTGGTAGAAAAAGTTTTGCACCGAGTGGGGGAATGGGCCAGTCTGTCGATATAACGGAACGAAGAAGCAGTATATACAGATCGCGAGCATCATCAAGCGGTCCTATGGCACATCAGAGCTTCTTTCAACAAGCTCCACAACCAGCCGGAGTACCAAAGGATCCTCGGCCACTAAAGGATCGATCATATCAGGCGAAGATCGGACAGGAGCTTCTAGATTACATGTCAAACAACAGCTTCGAGATGGAAATGAAGCATACACTATCACAGAACACTATCCGATCTCCAACTGGAAAGGACTTCAATTTCATGTTTCAGTGGCTCTACCACCGAATTGACCCAAGCTACAGATTCCAACGAAGTATTGACCAAGAAGTACCGCCCATATTGTCACAGCTGCGATACCCTTTCCAAAAGAGCATTACGAAGAGCTCCCTCGCTGCAGTAGGTTCTCAAAACACATGGCATCTGTTCCTCGGACTTCTCTACTGGATGATGCAGCTGGCTCAAATGCTAGATGGATACGGATCTAATCGCTATGACGATGCTTGCGTTGACGCTGGTATTGATGTTAGTGGCGACAAAATCATGTTTGAATTTTTGGGCCGCGCATATCAAGATTGGTTACATATGGATGACGATGCGGGAGACGATGACCAAGAACGTGTCCTAGCACCACATGTCGAAGCAATGGCACAGGAATTTGATGCTGCTAATGCCAAATATCTAAGCGAGTTGCAGATGCTAGAAGCCGAACATCAGCGTCTTCAAAAAGACATTGAGATTCTGGAAAAGTCAGGCTCGGATGTCGCAACTTTGGACCGGAACTTCAAGATCATGGAGGAAGACAAGGTCAAATTTGAGGAATTTGACAGCCGCATGAACCAGAAATCTGAAAAGTACGAGGCGAGAATCCAATTCCTGCAAGAGGAGCTAGATAAGGTTATGCAAGAACTTCAAGACGCTGATGAAGAGCGCTCGAATTTGCAGAAGGCGGTTGATGACTTGGGTATTAGCATGGCCGACATCGATCGTATGACTTCTGAGCGAGAACGGCTCCAGAAAGGAATCGAGGCAACTTCTCAGAGACTGGAGGAAACTAAGAAAAAGGTTTCCGAGAAGGAGGCTGAGGCAAGTCGAAAGCTTGACGATCTAGAGAGGATGGTCGAGAAATACAACAGTCTCGGGTACCAGATTGGTCTGATTCCGTCAACGGCACCAAATTCAAAGGGCAAGAACTACGAACTACAGGTCCTAGCCAATCAAGGTCCAAACTTTTCCTCATCACAAATGGGCATGTCAAACAGTGGGGCGCCTGACAGTGACCGATTACTCGCAGATCCCGTCACTGGATACCAGCCTGCGCATATGGTCAATCTTGATATTCGTGGTCAGATAAAGTCTAGCTTCACGATCTTGAGAAAAGAAATTTCCGATCGACGCATAGTTGCAATGGATGAGATGATGAAACATCATGATCTCCTGGACGGTATCAAAGAGGCCATCGAAGACAAACGAGGCGAGGTTGAGGCGCTTGAGCATCGAGTTAGGGCTGCCGAGGAGGAATATGAGAAAACCAAAGAGGTGAGTAATTTTCTGCTAAACACCCTCTGTCGCTCGCACTAATATTCTTTAGGTCACCCATACTCAAAAACTCGCATCTGATACCCAAATCGAGAAGATGGAGAAAGAGCTGGCAAAGATGCGAGCCGGTCTTACGGAAAACATCCAATTCATGGAACAGCGAGAGATGAACACAAATATTGAGTAAGCTTCCACTTCATGATGATGAGGAAACGAGTTCTAACACATCAAATGAAGGTATGAACAGCTGTCTCTTCGGGCAAACGCATTGCGTGAAGAGCTGCATACCGAAATTGAGAAGATGTTGAACGATATCATCAAATTCAAGGTTCACATCCAGAAAAATCTCGAAGATTATGAGGGTTTCGTGGTCGACGAGGTTGAGCAGGAGCTTGGAGGCAATGACGAAGTTTTAGATGATACCCAGGATGTGGAGATGAGGTGAGAGAAGGTTGTAGTAATGGTTTGGAATTGTTTGTTAGTGCAAATGGTCGGGCGTAAAGCCTTGACTTGTTGACTATATGGAGGAGCAAGGCAAGGCGTTGTGGCGCTAGATTGGGGGTTTTGGTCCTGGATGACTTGAAGCGATTATGATGAGAAATGAATACCCTTGAATGCCAATATTGCTATCAAGCGAACTCGACCAGATCGGTGATAAGTCTTGTGAATACTCTCTCAGTAGCCTATACATAGACCGGAGGCTCAAAAAGTGGCTGGGGCACCGGGCGTAATGAACGATAACCTGCTTCAGATTCAGGGCGAACGGCTTCAGCTCGCCCGTTCAAATTGCGAGACGCTTGACTAACCTCGAAATTGGTTAATGGTATAAAGGGCTAGAAATTTCGCCATCTGAATCTATCTTAGAATGTGGACCTCATTGACTTATACTTGTTTCAGATTATCCATATGGACGGCCTCGAGTTCTGAGTGAGCCAGCCTTGCCAGCCAGCCTAGCAACCAGCAAGCCTAACTTGCAACAGTAATGCGCGGCGCGGGTCGATTAGTCACGTGACTATCGCGCTAGCCCGCCTCACTTGCTTCACCTTTCGCATCCAAGGTTCCTCCACTTCTCCAGGCTATTTGTCGCCATCCTGCCTCGCGCATACATTTTTACATCCCCTCACGTTGTCGGTCATTGACGACAAGCATCGCGAATACGTGTCAACGTAATAACGATACTCGCGACGTACTCGCAATCACTGGCGCAAAGTTCTCGAGCCTCAACCCAGCTCCGCCGTCATGACAGAGGTTTCTTCCACCAGGCTCTATCTGGGCAACCTCCCCCGCAATGGTGAGGCAACACAATCCAAATCATCGCGCTCTGCCTATGTCGCACAGGACTTGACTCAATGAAATCGTGCTGACCGGTTCGATAGCAACCAAAGCGGATGTCGAGGCCCATTTCAACAAGCATGGCACCGGTGAGATCACTGAGATCAAGCTTATGAATGGCTTTGGCTTCATTGAATACAAAGATGCGATGGATGCGCGCGATGTTGTCCCTGGTAGGCCCTCCACACCGCGACCACACTGGAGTTGATCTGTCTCGATGGTCCACCCGTTTCCCGATAATATGCTTATACATTTCTCAGCCTTCCACGGCTCAGACTTCATGGGTGAACGTCTAACCGTTCAGTTCGCACGAGGCACTCGCACTCGCGATGGTCCTTTTGCCAATAATGAGCGCACCGCTCCTCGTCCAAGACGTACTCCGCATCGCATGCAGATATCTGGACTTCCAGGTGAAACCAGCTGGCAGGTCTGTTTCCCCTGTTCCTTCATCCGGATTCTTGGATCTTGAATCTTGCTATTTGGATTCTGAGCAACAATAACTTTGGACGGATTTACTGTTCTCAGACCACTAATGGGCAAGCTTTTCTTTTGTCCAAGCCGGCATCATCCCCTTTTCTGGCATTCGTGGTCATTTCAGTGTGTTAGTGCATTTGCCTGAGTAGCCTCGGACTTGGAGCACTTCATACCCCCCCCCCCTCCTCCCCCTCCCCAATCTGGCCTTTCTTATCCTGTCGGCTCTTTCTGCTGTCCTTTATTACTTCTCCCTTGCGTATCTGGACAGCAATCACTTTGCACAGGATGGAGCTTACCGTCGGACCATGTTGCTTTGACCAAACGGGACATTTTGTACTGGCAACATTTGGAGGGCAACTATCCCAGCTTGGCATTTTCGCATCAACATACCGGGACAACGACTTACATGGATTCTGGATTTAGGACCTTAAAGACTTCGCCCGTCAGTCTAGCCTAGACGTGGTATATTCCGAGACAGGTCGTGACCGTGACGGCAAAGGGTCAGCATTATCCCTGGATATCTCTTGGTCGTCCTAGCTAACCAAATTCAGGAGCTTTGTCGAGTTTGAGACTGCTGCAGATCTCAAGACTGCAGTTGAGAAGCTTGACGGTCGTGAGTTCAAAGGTGTCCGTGTGACTTGTGTTGCCGATGTATGTATTCATCCTCCACAAACATTTCATTTCTACTAAAACTTTACAGACACAACCGGATGTTCCTAGGGACGCGCGCCGCTCTCGTTCTCCCATGCGTCGACCTTACCCAGATGATTATGGACGCCGTGGACCTTCCCGTGGATACTCTCCTCGCCGCGAAGGTGGCGGTGGTTACCGTGACAGAAGCCCACCACGCCGTGACTATTATGATGATGATCGTGGACGCTATCGCTCTCCTCCCAGAGCTCGTGGTCCCATAGATGACTATCCACCACCACGTGGAAGATTTGAGGATCCTTACCGCCGCGAATATCCTGATCCATATATGAATGGCCATGGCAGACCACCATACGACAGAGGACCAAGAGATTATCCACCAAGGGAACGCCGAGGCTACGGCGAAGATTACCCACCCAGCCGCTATTAGTAAGAATATCCATGGATCCTCAATCGGCTTCATTCTCGTTCTAACTAGGCCCAGATTTGTAACCCAAAAGGCGTAGCTTCGACTACTCCTATCGTGTGGGGACTTGTTTACGTTGGCCATTGGGGATTCCTAGGAAACATAGTGCGAATGATTTTGATGCGGACATACGACCTCTTTCATAATGCTTTGCGCCTGTCATTTCCCTTACTAAAAGCCCATCAATTCGGATATGTGGTTTGAGAATTGGCGGCATGTAGGATGTAAAATCAGCGCTTGAAACTAAGTTTCTTTGTAGAAGGAATACGATCAGTGTAAAGTCCTTATGACAGCAATGCTAGTTGACATTTATGGCATACTCGCTTTGATTTTATACCTTGTGCCAGACGTGATAACTTTTGCAATCTAATGTCCTACAGTACTAGCCTGCGCCAGTGGAAGCAATTTTCTAGACATATTATGTTGTTCGTTGTAGCTTGGTTTTTTTCACCAGGCCCAAAGTTACACCGAAACTAACAAGTCTCTCAGCTTAAGAGACTCTGGGATTTAGTTACTTATTTTTGTGCCATTGTTTTCGGAAACAAATGGGGAAATAAGACATGTTTACCCTCTTCTAACAAGATCTTACTTCTTCTCCTCGCCGCGTTCAACCAAAGGAAAAGGCACGAGCAAGTCAATGCCACGACGAAGCAGGTATCCATGCATTCTATGACGTATTTCCCCCTACTTAGTATGTTTCTCGAGATCAAAGGCAAGGATCTGAAGTTGAAAGTGTATGTACGTAAATTTTCTCTATTGATAGTACGTAAGTTCGTTGATGAGATCGTTATGGCGTTTATTGTAAGGTGGAGATATCTTGGGGGACTGCGCGAGAGTAACATGGGTTGATTGCCTTGAGAGATTTGGAGTAAGAGGGAGGAGGGTCTTTCTTCTTTGGGGGATTTGATGGTGGGATATTTAGCTAGATTTTAGTGATATTCCTTAGGATTTTCTATGGGGATGTAGGATCGAGTTAATTTTGCAATTGCATATGCTAGAGGGAAGAGTGTTGATCTATGAAGGGGTATGGTTTGAGATCCTCACTTCGAAGGGGGAGACAATGCTGCCAGTTGATTGAAAAGGGTATGTTTTTATTCAAACTCTCGACGCTACTATATACGATGTAATGGATAATTACAAATTTAGTAAATCCAACACATATACCTCATCTCCCCTCTCCTTTCCTCAAGCAGCACCACCTTGAACTATCTTCTTCCCCTTGACACTCTTCCATTCTACAAAACACGCCATCACCGTGGCAATACCACCTACTGCAATAGCAATGATAAATGCCTCGTTGATCGCCCTCATATATCCTATCAGTAGCCGTGATAATGCACTGGGATCAATCGCATTGACCGCTTTCCGCAAATTCGTTGCACCAGCCATGACGACGATATCGACCGGGATATTAGGTGCGTACGCAGGTAAATTCTTATACAGGCCATTCGAGAAGATATTCTGCGCGATGGAGATAGAAACCGCTCCACCTAGCGAGTTGAAAAAGATTGCGATAGCGTTTCCAGAAGGCATATCTTTATTATTTAAAACGACCTGGACAGCTACGAAGGGGATCTGAACACCTGCCCCAGCACCGATACCGCTGAGGAGTTGGTAGCCGATCCACTGACCTGCGTTGGAGTTGACTCGGAGCATGTAGATCATGCCGGCGCCGACGGTGAAGATGGCTGCACCGACTATCATGAAGGGCTTGTAGACTCCGATGACTGTAATGCCGCCACCGACTACCATGGCACTAAGGATGATTGATGCTAGGTATGGGATTGTTCGTATGCCGGATCCTTCTGCTGTTGTGCCTTTGATGGCTTGAAAGTAGAATGGTAGGAAGTAGACGTGAACCTGGTAAACATCAGCAATGAACAACGTAGAAGGTATATATGACGAACATAAAGTCCCATGGAGAGGAAACAAGAATAGAGACTGGAAAAGAGAACAGTTCTCTGTGCAAAAATCCTTGGGGGTATAGTCGCTCGATCACCTCGTCGGAACTGTAACCCAATGAAGATTATAATGAGAAGACTAAATCCAAGGAGAAGTCCCCAGATCTTTGAATTTTTCCAGGCATATGTGGTTCCGCCCCATTGAAGAGCCAAGAGGAGGCAGACGATAGCACACATGAGAAACAAAGCGCCCAGAAGATCGATTTCTAGGATCTTCTTCTTGATACTGAGGCCACTATCCTTTCGAGGGGGTGGATGGAAGAACACGAGAAGAGCTCCAACGGCTATAGCGCCGAATGGAAGGTTGATCTATAACCTCATAAGTAAGTGTATACACGACATAAGGAGTAAGTTAACTCACCCAAAAGCACCACCGCCAAGAAACACGATCTGTGAAGGCACCTCCGAGCAGAGGGCCGATGACGCTGGCAATACCAAACATACTTGATAGACATGCGATGAAGAGTGGGCGTTTCACCAGAGGTACCGTCATGCCGATGATGATCATACCACCAGAGAACAAACCGGCAGCCCCTGCTCCTGCTACGGCCCTACCAACAATGAGAGTCGTTGAGTTCTGCGCTGTGGCACAGATTACTGAGCCTACCTCAAATATAAGAATAGCTACCAGGTAAGTATTTCGAACGTTAAAATAAGTGTAAATTCGGCCGAACGAAGGCTGCAAAGCAGTTGTTGTAAGCAGATACTGTATGAATCAGTTGAGTTCAAGACGTGCCACTAATTGTATGACTGTATAAGAAGTACAAAGAGACCACCGCAGATGGTGGATCAGAGTGATACATACACTTGAGCCATACCAGCCTACATCCTTTAGCGAGTTTGGAAAGACCGTGGTAATCTTGGGAATTGCCGTGGCAAGAATCGAATTATCTGTATTTAAAGTTAGATAATCAATAATAGAGAGAAAAGGAAGAAAAAGTGAAGAACGCCTAAGGAAGTGTCATCCAAGACAGATATAACATTAGTAGAAGGATTGGAATACTGAACGAAGGAAAATACACCAACCTAGGGCGACTGCAAGATTTGCTATACAAAGACCAAATGTCAAGAGACCCAGCGCAACTCCACCTGGATATATAACATTATCCTCATCTTCTTCTTCTTCTTCATTACCATCCTCTCCCTTCTCTTTCTCTATCACGCCGCTCTCGTTCTTCTCGTCTTTTTCGGGACTCTTTCCAACAACAATTGGTTCTTCAACTGTAGTGACTGAACAATTTTTTTCTCCCGCAATTTGCCTTCTATCCGGACTATTATCTTTCGCCGCAGTAGACGCGCTATTTGTAGAAGAGGACGTCGAATTATGCTTCTCGTGCTGTCCTGGTGGATTCAGGGTTGAATGCGCCTCGGCGGAAGAAGCCGTTGATTTGGCAGTCTCCATCTCGTTGATTGGTGGACCAGCATGAAAAGATGGATCAATCTTGTCAGAACAGGACTTGCCAGGAGTAGAGTGGATTGCCGAGTCCTTCAAAACCTGGGGAAGCCACACGGACCCAAAACAATCGTCAAAAATTGAATGTCGACAGTTAGTAAACCTCAAAACACTCAAAGGTTGTTCGAAAACGAGAAAGTCTTTTCACAAGTTTGGAATTGGGAGGCCATGTGGTAAATATCCGTTGCACTCACACCTGCCTTGCCAGAACAGTTGCCGGGGGCAAAAGCTTCCGGAACCGAGGACATCTTCAACCCTCCAATCAAAGCGGAGAGAGTGATATGGCTACTCCACTAGGAGGCGTCTTTGGTGTATGGGGAACCCGAATACGTGAGACGGTTCTTGGAGTTTCTGGGTGAAGGATGGCGAGATGGGCTAAAGTGGCAGAGTGGTGTGTATCCTTACACACAGCCGATGTTCCTCACGAATGAAAGGGGCCCAATCGTTTATGATGCTAGTGGTGCTCGACAGGAGACTTACTCGTCCCATCTTTGTTTTTAGCAACTGCCTTGCGATGAAATGTTGGTTAGGGTGGCTAGCCCTGCGAGTGGATGAGGCTACTCTTTGTCTGTTGTACTCGTACAGTTCCTTTGACATAGTCGATGTTTGGTTGAAGATTGATGCTTTTCCGATTCAAGATTGTTGACCCAGTCTCTTCATTCTCCATGGGAGTCTTCTCGAAGCCGTTGTCTCTGCCACTTCAAAAACCAAGTGGATCAGCTCACCCACAAGCTGAATGTATTCAGAAACACATAGAGACATGGATCGATGGCCCTTGATCCTTTTGGACACCGATACTTAATGTGCGAATCGAGCACTGTTCCAAGCCAATGGGCTGGATGAAGCCAGATGCACTTTCGTGTTCGCATATGCAAGAATATCCAGCAGGCGAACTTCTCTGTTACACAACGTCCGAATAGAGCGTACTAGGTGGTGGGTGTTCACAACCGCCAGGCCAGGCTGAGGTTACAATTTTGAGTTTGGGAACTGCAAGAACAGATGATCTAGTCCCTCGGAGACTACTTCAGCATGAGGTGGGACGAGTGACGGCTATGCAACGAAGACATGTCTTGAAAACCTGCAGCGTTGGTTACTCAGGTACGCGTCTGCAAGAGTTTGGAAACTAGACTCCAGACGTTGTTTGAGGTGAAGCGGAGTTTTACCAACCACTTCTTGGACTTGAGGATAGGGGAGTTTTACATCAATCTCATGCTGGGTTTTCTCTAGGCTCTGCACATGAGACAATGTACCTGGACATAGGTAGGAGCGGAAGACCTCGACACTCGTACGGATGCTATTGAGCAGTTGACCAAGATCTCATTGAGGCTCTCGAAAGTGTTTCGATTCGATGCTTTGCTTGACGTGCCGACTAACTGGTGCAGCACTTATAGGCCTCGGCAATTTTCTGCAAGTGGACCCAGTTCGCATGGAATGGAGGCCAAGAGGATGTTTTCTAGCATGACTCTCAACCTACATAGTCATGATTATACTGCCAATTTTTGAGCTCAACCGTCGTTCGTTTCCAGGCGTAGAGCTTTACACATCTTGAAAATACGAACACGAACACACCGAGTCATCCTGAACAGTCAATCCCAACCAGATTGTGCTTCGAATCATGACAATGTCCATTATCAGAGGTAAAATACAACACGTCACCGTCTAGACATTTGCGAAAAGCATGACGCCCTGTCATGCTCATAGCCCTTAACAAAGTTGCTCCCACCATGCATGTTTGCGCCAATATGATTATGAAACAAGGATCGAATCTCATGGATCTCTTATACAACTCGCTTAACCTAAAAAAACCCTGGATAAGCCTCAATTCAGAAGACCAACCATCAAACATTGCTCTTGCCTACCTCGAAAAATCTCTTCAGCCACCACACTTGAAAAATGCCTTCACCGATCAATACGCCCATCTGGAAGATGCTCCACCACTTCACTCTGCCGTTTGTGCTTTCTGCTGTGTTTCTGTGGGTACGCTCGCGGACAACAATGTATGATTGTTCGTCTTTTACTTGTGCAAGGAGTTCCGAGAGTTGTCGAACTGGCAGAACACGTTAGCAGCGGTAATTACCCCATGAAAAAGATTCCAATTATACCTTCAGCCTCCAAAGGATCCGAAGGAGCCTCAGCTTCAGGAACATAGACTATGCCGTGCACATTGAAGGAAACGTCCTTGCTCGAGGCCGACCAGTGCTCATTGCTGAAGCAATATTGATATCGTCCATCATGGTTCGCAGTGAAGGAATGGTCGCCGTTCGAGACTGATCGCTCGTGTGCCTCGTAACCTTTGGCGGGATTCTCAATCTGCAAGAATTAGCAATAGAAAAGGAGTAATTGCTTCAGGAACCTACCCAAAAGTCCACATCCAGATTTCCAGCACTTCCAAATTCCCGGTCACCCACTTGGAAGGTGACGGTCATCTTGTCATCCTTGTGGAGGTTCTCATGGAAACATTCTCTGCCATGCGCTGCCAATTGGATGTTATGGGCGATGGCAGACCCTAGCAAGCTGCTGGCCACCAGCAGGATTGATGATGTGGTGAAACGCATATTGGGGACTGATATTGTACTCTAGACTCGAATAATAGTACTCGAGGGAGGTAGAAGCGTGGCTCTATGGCGTGCGAGTTGATCGTTGCTGTCGCGCTCGAAGCCAGATTTCAGGGTGTCAATTCCAAAAGGGTCGCGTTGCGGCGAAATCTCCGGCTACGATAGGCTTAGCGTCAAATTCTTTTTGGGCCCACTATGCCCACTCACGAACATCGCTGTCCTGTTCTCACCATCTTACCGACTATCACTCTCCTCGCTAATAACATCAACAACATCTCCACCTGGTCATTGTCGACCTCGCCGAACTGTAAGTCACCTTTCGATATATCTTTCACCTGCGGTCGCTATGACTCCTCCTTCTGCTGTCCTTTGGATCCGCCGCGCGTGTCCCTTGGAGGTGTCTCGAAAACGAGACCGCTATCTTCAATCATGGCAGCCTATCCAGCTGCGGATCACTTCTGACACCCGAAGAGAATATGCATCTGTCCTGTTTGAGGATTGTATATAATGCTGCTTTGTCTACTGCTATCGCGCATTGTCCTACTAGACTAATCGCTGCTTTTCATAGAATCATCCTTCGCTCGTGCGACTTCCACCTCACCCTTTACTCAACAACCACATACCGCAATCATGGGTCTTACGTTTTCAAAGTTGTTTGACCGTCTCTGGGGAAAGAAGGAGATGAGAATTCTGATGGTTGGTTTGGATGCCGCCGGAAAGACCACAATTCTTTATAAGCTCAAGCTCGGTGAAATTGTCACAACCATTCCAACAATCGGTATGCTCATTATCTTCCATCCTTTGTTCAAGCTTTGAGCTGTGTCTAATTATTGGGATTCCAGGTTTCAACGTCGAGACTGTCGAGTACAAGAATATTCAGTTCACAGTATGGGATGTTGGTGGACAAGACAAGATCAGACCTCTGTGGAGACATTACTTCCAGAACACACAAGGTATCATCTTCGTTGTTGACAGCAACGATCGTGACCGTGTTGTTGAGGCGAGAGAGGAGTTGCAACGCATGTTGAACGAGGATGAGCTTAGAGATGCTATTCTTTTGGTCTTTGCCAACAAACAGGATCTTCCAGTACGTAACCTTAGCTTTTGTCGGACATTTAAATTTTGCTAATTATCCGCAGAATGCCATGAACGCTGCCGAGATCACGGATAAGTTGGGTCTTCACAGCTTGAGACAACGTGCCTGGGTAAGTGACTCGAGCAGCCTAGAGGTGGCGACAAAGTTCCTAACAATCCCTCTAGTACATTCAATCCACTTGCGCTACATCCGGAGATGGTCTTTACGAAGGTTTGGAATGGCTTGCAAGCTCTCTCCGGAAGGCTGGACACCAGTAAATCATTGCGCCAGCTCAATAACATACCAACCACAACTTTCTCGGGTGTCCCTCAGATCAATCAACGTCCATGTCACAAAACTTCTCCTCCATATCACCCAATGGTGCTCCATCTCATACATTCTTGTCTCTTCAGCAGTCCACGTTCATGAGAGGCGCAAGGGTGGTATTTGTACGATGAACACGGCTCCTCCGGTTTTTCTGGCTTCTGCATTCGCCTCTGGTTGCCTGGAGGTCATGAGGTATTCTCTTTTTCTCGCGCGTTACGGTCCATTACCTTTTCTACGTCTGGCCTTGCAATCTTGTGTTTTCAGCATGGTATAAAAGCAGACGGTAGATGGAGGATCATGGTAGTCTAGTCCAAATTGATCTTACATTAGAAAAATACATGATGGTATTTGCGTAGCGTGCTCTCGAAATCCCGAGCTAGGCGGTGTGGCGAATACTAGCCAAGAAAACCTCTTTGTTGAGGCTCGCGCAAGGTTCCAGTCAGCCCCCTGAACCCCTATCAACTGCTTGCACTTTGCCTTACCGTATCTGCGCGCTTAAGGCGCAAAGGTGTGATTAAGAGCCAGTGCGATGACAAGTAGACTGTTTTGACAACGACTCTCTCAATTGCCATCTCTCCTTCTCTATTGTGTCTCGCTATTATCAAGATCGTCATTTCGACGTGCACCCCGTGTTGGAATAAGAGCGTAGAGCAAGAGTATAAGTGTATTTCAATCTGCTTGTCTTGACAGAGAAGAAGCGGATATATCGTCTCAAGTAGAATAGAATCATTACAAAGCCCATTTCAATTTGAAAATTCACTTAACTTCGTATTTATTAGTGGGGGATCAATCATTTGGCTAATTCTCCTTGAATCTTCTAGTGAATCGCTAGATCGTGAGACGATTGTATCAAGCCCACGACATCATTGAGAGGTAGGATTTGGATAGGAAATTTTACAATACTATGTACAATATCTCATACAAACTTGGGGATCTCTCCATTCCCTCAAGGCGAAGCATATTTATATCCATACTGCTCCTTCGCCTTCTCCGCCAAATCCCTCAACTTCTTCTCCCCCTCCGCAAACTCCCCATCCTCCTTAACTCTCACCACATACTTCTCATTCGACGCCCTCGGCTCCCCAGGTACATTTACGCCCTTCTTCACTGCAGGCCTAGCCTCAATTCGCTTCGTCCACGCCTCAACATTCTTAAACTTACTCAAGTCAATCCCCGCGAAATACGCCCAGTTCATCCAACTGAAGCACGCGATGTCAGCGATGCTGTACTTGCCGCGACCTGGGCCCACGATGAAATCGCGGTCGCTGAGCTGGGCGTCGAGGATGCCGTAGAGGCGCTCGGATTCGCCGACGTAGCGTTGGGTGGGGTATGGGATGCGTTCTTTGGCGAGGCGGTAGAAGTGATTTGCTTGGCCTTGCATTGGGCCCTATTTCTCATATATTAGTATATCAGACTTTGGAAAACGTGACTTCATAAGATCAAGACATGAGTTTGAATAGAGGAGAAAAGAAATCAACATACCAAACCGCCATGCTGCCATGCAACCCACTGCTCCGCGCGGCTCAGATCATCCGGATCCTCAAAACTGAACTTATGTTCCGGATCGTAAAATCTAACCAGGTAGGCCAGGATCGCCGCGCCCTCGAAAACACTGAAATCGCCTCGGTCATGATCCACGATAGCGGGGATCCGGCCATTTGGCGAGAATTTTGTAAACCAGGGTTCTTTTTGAATATTCTCGCTGATGTTGATGGATTGGTAGACGTAGTCTTTTCCGTAGGCGGCTTTGAGCTCTTCGAGGAGGATGGATATTTTATGCCCGTTGGGCGTGCCGAATGTGAGGAGTTCGATTCCGGTGGTGGCGATGAGACCGCTTGGGCGGGTGGAGGAAGACATTGTGGATGGGGGAGTTGTGACTTTGAGGAGGTGTTTTGTTGTTTGGGAGATTCTGAGGATGGGGGAACGGAACATGGAGCAAGAGAGAGGAGGGGGAATTAGAAGGGAAGAGGGAGTGAATTGAGTGCTTTTATAAGTAAATTGATTGGTTTTGTGTAACTAAAAATTGCATAAGGAAGTAGCGCTTTGAAATCTAAGTTTGGGGAAAGGCTATGACGGTGTTGATCCTACTTTAACGAGTGGATTTGTAAGTCATGGTCCATAGAGCGGGGAAAGCATCAGGGATGGAGGCTAGCATTATTGGACACATAATCTATTGTTAGAGTTTCGGCAGCCATTGAAACATGGCTGCTGGAAGTACTGTGATAAGCATATGTGAAGGCATTACAAATGTGATGTAGAAGGGGCCGTTTGTCAGGTCGTGGCATAGAGAGCAATACGCGGTTTTATCGATAGGCTAAATAGAAGCAATGGGATTACATATACAAGCAGGACAGCCTTCCTCCTATATAAGCCTCAACTACCACGGCTTGTTCACTGTTTTCTTGCTTTTATCCTTTCTAAGATTTATAACCTTTCGTACAATCTCACAGCCGTTCATGAGCTCACCCCCAGACATGACGGACTTGCATCCTAGCTCCTTTACAATTTACACACCCTCCCCTTCGAGGCCCTTCGAGGGTTCCAAGGAGAACAGAGATTTCACAATTAGCTAATTGAGTAAAATAGTACCAAAAGTCTTTACGGTGAGATTCTGATACAATATCAAGGTGTAAGGTTTCTGAGGTTACGCAAGTGAACGGGACCTGCGCTCCCTCGGCCTATGAGATCTCCCCGACTCCGTACCAGTATTTCAATGACCAGTTCAAGCCTCCTTTTCCATTCGCGGACATTCAAAGTTGGACCCCCTTAACTCCGCTCCAACATCGCGATTCGCATTCGCGTCAAAGGACAACCTGATATCTCCCTGGCTGACCTCACCTGTCGCATCTCCAAGCCACAGTAAGACTGCCCGTATGCAGGAAGATTTATAAGTGGTCTTCAATTCCCTTGCCTTTACTCTTAGCTCTCTCTCCTTTCTTTTTCGAATCAATGCAATCATTCCTCCGTTTCTTCACACCTCGCAAAATAGGAAAACCACCATTTAATACTTCCAGTATATTGAAGAGATCTGTGTCTGGTGGGATGGCAACTGCTGCTATATATGCGTGTAGCATGACGAATCCCGCGGCACTAGGTGCAGTGCCGGAGGATTCTGCTTCCAAACCGCATCATCTGAAGCATGGGAAAGGGTTCGCGAATCCGTGGGAATCATGGCGAGATCAGAGTGCGATGAAGATTGGTTTGAATATGATGTGGTATGTCCCCCGACCGGTTTGCGGAATGCCAATTGACACTTCTCGCAGGAAACAGGTATCAGGACAATTGAAATGGCCGGACACTACACCTCCAACAGTCACAGTCCGCAAACCCGAATTCCTTCCCACCCGCAAAGCATCTACAAGCCTGCGCGCGACGTGGTTAGGACATGCGTGTTATTATGTAGAATTTCCGGGCGGTCTTCGAGTCCTCTTTGATCCTGTCTTCGAAGAACGCTGTAGTCCTTCCTCATGGATGGGGCCCAAAAGATATACCGAAGTGCCATGCGTTATAAAAGACCTGCCAATCGTGGACGTAGTAGTAATAAGCCACTCCCACTACGATCATCTCTCCCACCCTACAATCCTCGAACTTCACAAACACCACCCCAACGCGCAATTCATGGTCGGTCTCGGCCTCAAGAAATGGTTCAAGGACAGCGGAGTAAAGAACGTACAAGAGCTGGATTGGTGGCAGGACGTAGACATCACTCTCTCCCCCTCAACGGGCGAAAAACGCCTATCAACAGTATCCTCCGAAACCCCTACACCATCCACCTCAACCTCCGACATCACCGCCCGAATCTCCTGCCTCCCATGCCAACATACCTCCGCGCGCACCGCCTTCGACCGCAACGCAACCCTCTGGTGCTCTTGGGCCGTCACCTCAGGTGGGAAATCTGTCTGGTTTGGTGGGGACACCGGTTACCGCGCTGTCCCCGAACTCCCCAAAGATGTCGACGACTACGGCGAAGCCTATGCGGACCTCCCCTTCTGCCCAGCCTTCAAACAGATAGGTGAGCTTCGCGGCCCTTTTGATTTAGGTCTGATACCGATTGGTGCGTATGACCCAAGGCATATTATGAGTCCAATGCATGCGAATCCGTTTGATAGTGTGAATATTTTCGTGGACACAAAATGTAGGAGGGCGATGGGTATTCATTGGGGAACCTGGGTCTTGACGGTCGAGGATGTGTTGGAGCCACCAATGTTGTTAAAAGAAGCGATGAGGAAGAAGGGGCTGGAGGAGACGGGGGTGTTTGATGTTTGTGACATTGGGGAGAGTCGGGAGTTTTAGAGGAGGGTTAGGATGAGGAGCAGATATGTAGTAATAGGATAATAATTCAAATGCCAAAGTGCGATCGAGCTGGTTTGCTATATGCTATGCTATATGGATATGGCTTGTTACCTTGGGTTATTGGGCTCGAACAACTGACTTCTTCATTGACTCAAGCGAAATAAGGGGATTTCAGTCACGGTATATTTTTGCTGAGTTCCCGCAGGTTTGCTAACCTCTCTACAAATACAGATCTTGGAAGCGACATACTTCCCATACTGATAGAAATTGCAAATTTTGCTAATAAAGTATAATTTCAGCGAGCTTCAGAGGTACAGTTCGTCTGAGAAAGGGAGGGTGATTGATGAATGGATTTGAGAAGCCCAAACTTAGGTTATAATAGTTGATGGTGTCAGAACCTATTACCTGTTTGGCGAACCGCTTGCTTATGGTATTTAATTTCTAAATAAGTGGAGACTTGATATGTTTAGCGTGTTTACCACTTTCCTGGTTCAGCTGTGAAATCATGAGGAGAATTCATCCCTGACTCCGGTTTTGGATCTGATGCATTAAGAGTTAAGTGCAAGGATTATAGGCCTACATGTCATTCATTCTAAGGTATAAGTGAAGCTTAGCAAGTTCAAATTACTTTTGCGCTCATGGAGGGCTATCATCGACAGGTTGGCTCTATTTTCCAAGGTTCTGTTTTCTGCCTTGGAGTTGGAAAAAGGGCATTGGAATATTTTGATTTTTCGACTCGTTAGGATGGTGCTTATTGGGTTCTGTAGGGGTGAAATTGGTGCACCTTTTGTTGGAAAGTTCTATGGCGGTTGTGGACTTATGAAAGAGGTTGGATGATAGAGGATCTTAGGATAGTATTGTGACAAGCTGGTGAGTAGTTGATAGATGATAAGGGATATTGTGATTTTGAAGGGTGGTGAATATACCAGAGCGCTAGTTCTCTTCTTGAAATTGAGCGGTGGCGTATATTAGACTTTTAGGTATACACAACTAGGGAGAGAAAATGTGTCATTGCTATGCTAAGTTTATATATAGCACATGTCAACCGAAATAAGCTTCGATGACTATGCTATGAGGAACAACCTGAACTGAATGCAATTGTTCGTCTTAACTAGGGCACTTCATCTTGACAGCCCAACCACAAATCGTGAGGATAGTTTAGATTTGCAAAATCAATTACCCTACGAGGTAGACTATTGGTTTCGATAACAGTGCATAGACCTTTGTGAAGCTAGATGTAAGTCACCCGGAATTTTGATGACTAGCATAGGTTCGGGTTCGTCTCAGAGTATCTCAATCTACATGCCTACGATTAATACTGATGCAACGCAGCAAAGTTTCGGGAAATGAATATCTTCCCCCTCTTTAAAGTATAATTTCCCTGTACATACTTTCAAGAGAACCAAGAAGATTAGCTAGAAAGAACTGTAGCAAGCGAGCAACCCCACAACTTTAAAAATTGACTCACGCTTTCATAATATAGTATTTATTCTCCAAAAATCGTAGAAACATAAGCTAATGTTGAATTTGTTCGCTTGTATTTAAAGCAGGTGAAGGAAACGGAGGGATTCGAAATGCGAGAAGGGGTTTGATTTAAGCGCTTGATAGCATTTTGGCAGTCATAGTGAGTATTATTGGGGCCACGGAATTCTTGGGCGGGCTGGGTGATAAGATGAAGGTTGATAGCCACGTTTTAGTAGGGATTGGGTGCGTTGTATTGGATACTTTAGTCGCCTTAATGCTTTCATTGATACATTAGGGAAGTTCATGACGATTTTTCTCTTCGGAAGATTAGAAATTGAACTATGTTGGGCAATAAAGCAGAGTAAATGATCGTGGGAAGTTCTGTGAACCTTTCCCTTGTGTAAAACCAGCTGCTGGGCTATTATTTTGTGTAAAATAGCTCTGGTCGTTTGATACTCTATAATTTGATATCGACTATTATGTTCTGGACTCATTAAACATCTTCTGGTTTTCCTTTTCCACCTCCTCCTTTTCCTACGCTTTCCCACAACCCATCCCAAACCGTTCCCAATGCACAAGATGTCCCCTAACCCCCCTCACCCACCCAGCATACATCACCGTACTCACTAGCACACTCCCGACACTCACGCCCGCGATCCAGCGGAATTCCTCGGGCTTCTCCCAGATGATACCTAGGATGTGTTCTATATGACGAAACGATTAACTATTGCCCGAAGCGAAAATTTGCGCTGGGTCGAGGAGTAGAAGTGGAAATGGGATAGGAAGAGGGAAGGTGGGAAATGGAGAAGAACTTACGGCATAGTTCGAAGAGGGAGATGAAGGCGTATTCGACGCCGGTGAAGGAGGAGAGTGTGGATGGTGGGTTGAGGGATTGGGTCAGTTGGGTGGTTGTTAGGTCAAATGTCCAGAGGCCGAGGCGAGAGAGGGACAAGAAGGTAAAGAGTGGTATGGTTAGAAGTGGACGGGGTATAGAGGATAGTGGGGCTGAGGTGAGAATACGTGTTAAGAGGTTAGGTGAAGTGTCAGGACTTGAGCTGGTTGGAGTGAGCGAGTAGAGGACCAGGAGGACTGGAAACTATTTTGCCATTAGTCTTAAATCGCCAACAGGACATCAGGTATCAAAAGTTACCAGATTCAATATCTGCCAACTCAACCCCCAAAGTCCCAACCTCTCCAACCCCGTCTCCGTCCCCAATTCCCTCATCACCGCTCCATCTTCCTCCTCCCTATCCCCTAAAAGCGCTCTCCCAGAATCACCACTTTCAAAACTCCTCTCCCGTCCCCTAAATCTCCCATGATTCTTCGCCCTCCCCAAAACCCTAACACCAACAGGCGTAACAACCGTACTCCCAATCTCAACCACACTCCCCACCGCCCTAGCGAACGTAATAGTACCAAGCGAGAAGCCGGAGGCCAGTAGAAACGTGATGAACGTTGCGCCGTATGACAGCGCCGAGAGATGCAGGAGGGAGAGCGACAACGAGGGGATCCAGACGGGGGATGAGAAGTAAGATTTGAAATCCCGAGAATACTGACTCAGTGTGTGAGTGATCTTACTCCAGCCTCCCGATGTCGAAGAGTTGGAGAAGTCATCTAAAATATTAGTGGCTTTGAGAACGCGGACCTTGGAATTACAATCCCAGACTCGCTTAGCACACCATAATTCCACGCCCCAACTACTTACACTCATTGCCCCAACAACTAGAACACCGATTTTCACATTGGTGGCTGTGATGATAAAGGAGATAAGTAACGGAGCGACGAGCTTGCAGATCAAGTCAATCCGTCGCATCACCGCGTTCAAATTCGTTAAATCGTATGAAGACCCGTCTGGATCGGCGGCTGTAACGATGAAATCACGCTCCATGGACAGCATGTTTCCACTTGCACTTAACTTCTCCAATATTCCCAGTATCAAAATGATACTGAACATGGCATCTTTTACTGGGAATGGTACCGCAAGGTTCGGGAGGGACAGATGTGGCTCAACGATGAAATACCACAATGCCGAAGCTGCAATGACAGAACTCCTGTTCACGGATATCGTACGCGAGAGAGTCTTTAGACGATGAGGCGATCTGTCGACCCATCGGCCGACTGCTGAGGAGAAGCATATCGATGCGAATTGACGAACGATACCACTTCACATACATAGATTAGCAACACGTGACTTCCCTCGAATTTCACATTATAGCATCTTCAAACGATATGGGAGAGCATACCGTATCGAACTCGCATATAACGTATCCGGGTACGCCGCAGCGGTAAAGATTATCTACCACCCATAACTCACAGATCAGTCCTCCACTCTCCTACAACCATAGATTAGGTAGATAGAGAGTTTCCTCACCGCCGCGAATTCCTACACAGAAAGTTAGTCCACCATCCATCCCCCTTAAAAATCAAGAAGACGGAAGCACGTACATAACTCCTCACATTCCACGTACTTAGAAAATGACTAGGTACCTACGTCAGTCTATATTACCCCTCCTTTCTTAAACCTGATGCTTTTGGCGGGATGAAGGGGAAGCGAAAGTCAAAGCACGTCCGAAACGTTCGTGGGGAATGAGAGAACGTTTCATGAATCTTCGTCGGAAAACCCTAATAAGAGTTGAGCGAAGGAGAGGGGAGTTTACCTGGTATATAGGTTTATGGCCTGGGATCGAGTCATGCGGGAGGGTTGGGCATCGTCGATTTGGAGGGAGGGCTGTGAGGGCGTTGGAGTTGGTGATGATGGGGGTGAGGATGTCTGTGCGAGATCGGAAGGAGGAGACATGTTGGAAATTCGGTATTAGAACATAATTTTAAGATCTTGAGGACGTGAGAAGAATAGGAGGGATTTTACTGCAGACGATGGTGTGATGCTAAGAGCTTGGAGCACTCTACGTGAAAGAAGTATCAAGGTGCTAGCGGTGGAGTCCTTCTTGCATGGTTCTAACCTCAATCCCGCTAAAGACTCGGCAATCCACTCACTCACTTTTCTCACTCAGTTTCTCACTCGTCAAGTGAAGATAGCATATTTCAACTTTTGAAAAAATAATATTCCCGAACAATAAAGTCTCTAAGAATCCCCCTCTCTTCTCCTGTTCATCTCACTCAGTATTCCAACATCCCGGCTCTCCCAAGCCTAAAAAGATAGTATGAGAGAACCCCAACCCTTCCCTTCAGTGCGAGAAAATAGATACGCATATATACGCTTCAAGAAAAGAACAACTCCACCTTCGCCAATAATAAGTTTTCATCCCATGATAGACATAGTGTCGTCTAACCCATGTTGTATGTGTGTTGTGTTCCGAGCCGTGTGAATCATTTCAAACGCCATAGTATCGTAAATTGTTGACAAATCGAACCCGCCGCAAAAGTCGTTTCCCAAAATAACAAACCCAATAAATTCCCTGTGATATCCCATCACATTCCCCATCCCAAAGCAGAACACTTTCTTCACCGAGTTGGAAGAAAGGGATGAGAAGAGTGAGAAGAGGGGCTTAGCGAGAAGCCATTCTCTCTTCCATACCACCCCAATACACAATTGGTCTCGGCTCCAAGATCTCCAGGCCTGTAGCAAATGACTTCTTCTCCTCCTCCATATCGACCATCGAAGGCTGGCGTTGCATGATAGCCTTGATCTCCGAGATGGGGTCGGAGGTGGAGTGATAGGAGTCTCTGTTGCTTGAAGTGATGGAGGAGTCCGAGGGGGAGCGAGAGCGAGAGGAGCGGATGGAGCTGCGGAGGCTGGAGAAAGAGAGGGATTGGAAGCGTGTGGTGCGCATATTGAATGAGTTGAAGAACTTGGTGGTGGTGTGGGTGAAGAAGTGAGGAAGAGGCTGATAATATAAACAAGGACGACCGTGCGAAAGATGGAGACGGAAGAGCCGAAGAATTAAGTTCGAAGAATCGTAGATGGGTATATATGTTGATGCAGATGTTATTGCGAGTGGGGTAGATTGTATATATCAGGAAGTAGGCACAGCCTTAGTGGATTAAAAAGTGGTGGATAAGTGTGAACGAGTGACGAGTCTGTATTTAGACTTTTACAGTGTGGAAAGAACTGTCAAGGGGGGATGATGTATTCGATCTCGAAGGGATGAAGAGACGTGGAATTGAGAGACGGAATCAATGCGAAGTTGCGTACCTCCTTCGTACTTAAGTGGCACCGATGAGCAACCTACTTACCACGCCATTACGCTAGGACCTGGGGCCCTTGCAAAGAGAAAGACGAGGTTTGGGAGGATGGATGATCGGCAAGGAGGTTGCACTCCACCAGGCAGGCATCAGGTTAGTTTGAGCCCTTGGAAGTGTGATTCTGGACTGGGTGAAGGAGCCGGGAGTTCCAAGGGCGAGGAAGTAGGAGGGGATTTTCAGGGGTTAGTGAGAGGAGAAGATTCCCCATTCAGAGTGAGAAGAAGGCGTGGCGGGCAGAAAAGAATGCAATAAGAGACGAACGAGCGGCAGCCGGGACCAAACATTCAATGCGCTACGACGGTGCCTCTGTTTGCACCCTGCCTGAGGGTGGCTTTTCTCAATGCGAGGAGCGTGTCTTCTCTGTCACAGTGAGTCTCAGTCTCTTAACCTCCTACCACTTGAAAGGAAGGAATAGCCTAAAGCGAGGAAAGTTTGATACCGAGTCCACAAACACGAAAAGGAGGCTCATCACAGCTTCACAACTTCACAGTTGAGGGGCTCGCTAATGGTGTGTGGTAAGGAAAACGTTCTGGAAGTAGAGCTACTGAATAGACGGATTCCAGTCACCAGTAGTGTAACAATTAGTGTAGGGATAGCGTGGTGAACCGGATCAGGGGTACGACAACCTCTAGGTAGCCACGCAACCCTGACGACGACCACTAACTCAGCCTTTTCAGCCTCCTAACCAGGTCGTTGGACCCTATGACCCCAAGAATAGTGTACCCTCCTTGCCTCTCATTCTTCGCATCAATTAATTCCTCCCACGCTCTCCCTGAAAATGTTGGTATAATATTGCGTACATCATGCGAACTCTCGGTGAAAACAGAACTTTGTCCCTCACTCACTTTCGCTTCATCCTTCGATGCTTACTTACCCTCCTGCGAGTACCGAAGCCGAATGCACGTCTAAATCCTACACTTCTTCTAAACCTCAATCTCAATCTCAATCTCAATCTCAATCTCAATCTCAATCTCAATCTTCAGCACCACCAGTCACGAAACAACTCACAAAACCATCTATCACACCACGGCAGCTCCCAAGTTTCCAACTTTTCTCATATGTATCTTCAAAACATCCCACTCAAAACACCTCTTTTATCATTCCCATCAATTCCTACCACTGCTCATCAAACCCCTAAACCCCCATCTCCCACGTACCCCCAAGGATCATGAACCAAACTCGCGACACGACCGCTAGTTTCAGACACCTAAAGCGTGCTAGCGTCGTACCAGCATAAGGGGGTTTGACACCTGCCAAGCCATCTGTGCACGGCTTCCTCAAGCGAGCCGCATATCTCCCAAACCTCGAAAAGTCATCTGCTCCGAGAACAAAGTGTGATGTGGACGAGAGAGGGAGAATCGATGCACAGATGCTCCGTCTTGGATGCGTTGCGTTTGGACCTGTGTATCAAACATGAAGCCATCGTGGAGAAGATGGTGATCATCGACTGTTGACGGGGCGATCTGGGACAAAACATTCGAATCGCACAATTCTGCACCGTTCTACCAGACTTGACTTTCCACTTTGCCTTTTAACAAGACTTCGTGTTGAATATCATCCAAATCTCCGTACGATATTACCTTCCAATTCTCCGAACCATCTTGTCGTTTCACATTGACAACTTTCCGAGGAATGTGATAACGCTATCCTCACCTTGCCGCATTCGATCATCAGCATCATGCAAGTATCCCACGAATAAATTGAACATGCACATTAGTAATTAGGTTGAGAATATTCATTTGTTTATCGGTTGTTTCATACAGATAAGATGTATTAACTATTGCGTGTGTCAAGGAACATCACATTGAATGCCCGACATTGTGACGTGCTCACCACGTTGCTCGCCTTTAAGAGTACGAAGAAGAAATAAAACTCCCTGGCTATGCATCAAGTGACAACAAAAAGGAAGTCCTTTGCCCCCCTCTGTTCCTTTCTTCCTTATATCTAACTCGTCCTAGCACCTCGAAAGCTCGAAACATCCCCCCCCAATATAAAACTTGAAAAATGGTTCCAGGGAAACAAGAACCACCGCCATCGAGGTGTACACTACATCGTCATAATACATCGCAAAGCCCAATCGAGCAGGCATCGCTCTCTCATTCCCACCTTTATGTACACCCCTAATAATCGAAACAAGAAATATCATCATGATGAGGCCGTGGATGTCCATTAAAACGCCACTCCCAAACCCCAGCCCCAATTATGCTGCCCATACAGACCGATGCAACAGATATCAATCCTCCTCTACCCCGCTCACTTGTCTATTGTTTCGAGATGGAGGACATTCTCTCACCTGACTTCGAGCTGATTTGCTCGAACCATTTCAAGTATTGTCGTACACTTATTGTGTTCCTCCTCCACGGTTTGGTCGTCGCACCGTGAAACTCTTCCTGATACTCTCTCCCCATGCTGAATTATCAAGAACTTCAAGTACATTCTCAGCACTGACTGCACTTCCGCGTCTACTACTTGACGCTGAGTTGTGTCCTGAGAGTTCGCCTTGCTCTATACTGATATTGGAATTCGTCGGTCGATGTGGCGAGAGTTGTGGTGATCTCCCTGGGCTCGCTGGGGACAAAGGTCCTCCAAAGCCCGCAAATCCTCCGAAGCTGCTTGTTGATGATTCATGTGGGCGATGGCGTCTTGCTCCATCTACTCCATCTAAACCGTGAGTGATGAAAGAGGCGCGAGGATCGACAGTGCCGTCCATTGGTGATAATCGTTGAGCTCCTGTTGGCCTTGGTCTAGCTTGTGATGTAGCGTCTTCTTCATAATCAACATAGACTTCTGGTCCGAGTTGAGGGACGTCAGTCATTCGTCCGGATCGTTTCTTCTCGAGATGTCTTCTGAATCTTCTTGACCAATACCTTGTTTTTCGTTAGCTTGACACATAAACCTTCCACAGGTCCAACTTACATTGTATCAAAAAAGCCGAGAACAACCCGCCTGCGGATCTCTTCCTCAACTCGTTGAATACGTGCACGTCGCCGTAGAAATTCTTCGAGTCTAGTGAAAATTGTTAGTTAAATCACTATTGCAACCTCAACGAGACTTACTTTAAGCTCTTACTATCACTAATGACATTGTAGTGAGCTAATATCATTAGGACAGTTGTGAAGGAGATGCCACGGTCAATATCTGCAGAGACCATGACCTCCTCAAAGAACAGATTATAACGTGCTCTTGCTCGCCGAACCTCGGCTGGGTCGATAAGAGCTAGTCTTTTGTTAAGGGCTTTCAGATTCACGCCACTTGAGCCACCCGTGGCTGCCATGGATGATATCCGTCCAGATGTTCCCTCAGTTTGAATATCCTCCAGAATTCTTCGGACCGAGTTTTCGTGATCGTATATTCTCATCGAGAAGACACCCGAAAGTTCTCCAAGTAGTCGGGGAAATTGCTCCTTAGTTATATAACCAGTTCCTTCTGGATCGAGTGTTGCCCATGCTTGCTTGAAGCGACGTAATTCCTCTCTACTGACTTTACCAAGCCCGCTCGAGTGCTGGTACACATAACTGAAACTTTCGTAGATCAGGGAGACGAACAAACTGACAAAGATGTACATGCTGAGAATGTTCCAAGTAATGAAAAGTGCATAGGCCCAGTTAGTGCTCCCACAATCGCTCTTGAAGAAACTCTCATCTCGGATGCAGAGTGGAGGTTCTATTGTTGCGAAGTCCATCATAATTTGGTTCCAACCTTCACCAGCAGACATTTTGAAAAGTAGAATCAGGGCCTTTGGCACACTTCTAAAGTTGAGATTGCCCGTTTCGTCTGATCCAAACCGAGTGAGTCCGAAAGTCTGGGTTAATGCGATGGCAAATACAAGGAAGAATACAAACCAGGTTGCCAGAAGATTTCCAATGTTCGTCAAACTAGCAGCTGCCGTCTTGAAGAGCTGATCGAGAGCATCGTTCCGAGGAATCAGAAGAAGGACCACGCTGACGAGGAATAGCTTGTGCAATTGAACATAAATCTGCAGCTGTTTGCCATCCGCCCCATCGACCAAGAGAATGATTGTTGACACCAGTGTTCCACCAATAGCGAAGATTGAGAAGACGTCCCAAGAGCTTCGTCGAAATCTTGACCAGCTGAGTCCAACAATGCGAATAATGATATTTGCCATGTAGAAGGCAGTAAACACCACAAACACCCAGTTTCGAGCAGTATCCAATCGGCTTGGTTCAGGATAGTATTCGACCAAGAGCAGGATAAGATGGAGGACGAGAATGATTGTCATGGCCCTCTGCCATTTGCCATGCTTTCTGACTGCTCGTTTGTAACACCAATCTTTCCATCCTCGGCTGATGGCAGTAGAAGGACGTTTCGATGGCGATACTTGCTTCAGAAGCTTTCTCAACTCCAGCCAGGATCTTTGGTCGGCGGTCAGAAATGCTACACCAGTCTGCTCCGTATAATTTCGCATAAAGACGGAGATGAACAGGGTCAAGACGAAGACGGTAGCAAGGAGGTTGAATATGACGAAGAAGATGGCGTTACCCTGAGAAGCTAGGGGCCTGGGTTGAAAGCCTAGGCTAGTAATACTCTCTGCAGCCCACATCACGTCAACCCATCCTTCCTGGGAGGTCAATTGAAAGAGGAGGAAGAGAGAACTCCCAAAATCATCAAAATTGAACCATTGATTTGATGCAACTCGGGGTGCTACCATGGGCCAGGCGTCATTAAATGGCGTAGCTTGGTACTCGCCAAAGCAATCGTTGAGATTAGTGATGCCTGAATTGTCACTACAAGCGACCAGCTGACCGTTGAAGAGATTGAGTCCATATATAGCAAAAGGTATCAGGAGGGACAGAGAGACGAAGGCGGCCTATCTTTTGTTAACGTTGTTCACAATGTCGCAGTGCGTGGACTTACGGAGAAAAACTTGCTACCACCAACAATGATCAAGGAGTGGAAAGTCTCCCTAGCACTGTCACTGACATTAAGCAATCTCAAAGCTCGTAAAGCCTTGAAAGCCCCAACGGCTCTCGATACTTCACCATCATCTTTGAAGGAAGTGATGACGCTGATCCAGAACGTAACCAATACAACTAGATCGATCATGCCCCATGAGCTTCTAAAGTAAGCATTTGGGGTCCAGAATAGGCCATCTGCAATGACTTTTATCAACGCTTCCACTGAAAAAACCAACGCAAACGACATGTCGACCCAGACGAACCAGTTACGTACGCTGAAAGTGTGTTTATCAAAGTATTCCTTTTGATAAAGCGGCGTGGTGACACAAGCTAATAAGACCATCGCAACGATCGCAGCATAGATGAATGCGGAGAAGGCATACCAGACAACTCTATGTGGTTCCACCCCATCAATCCGTTCTGAACCGCGACCAGGCCCAACAATTCGTTGACAAACCCGTCTTATGGGATTGCTAGGCTTGAAAATGTAGAGCGCGTTGTTGTAGGTAGGATACCGGGCCAAGAAATCGCGTTGCGCCTTTTTTCGTTGGGAAGTCGCTGATACAGCCTCTTTAGCCAATGTTCTAGCATCCGTCGTATCATCAGGACGGCTAGAGAATTGTATGTTGGAATAGAATGGGTTTGGCTCCCTATTAAAGACTCTAGTAAACTTTCCTTGTATTCCACCAAAAGTCCCTTGCTTGGTGGGTGCAGCCGGTGCTGGCGGTGTATCTGGAGTAGGAGTAGTTTGCTCAGCTGCGCGAATTTCATCGTCAAGAAAGTCTTTGACCACAGCGTCCTTCAAAAGCATTTCCATAGTGGCTGGTCCATAATCCAAGGGGTCTTTCGTTGTCCTCGATTTACCAAAACGAAAGATGGCTGACAGGGAAAGGTTGCTAGATCCATCCCCGAGTTCCTTCCTGTTTAGAAATGCTTTGACCTGGTGCATGCGTTTTTCATCCTCGGAGACATCAAAATTTTCCTGAATGACTGCTATGAACATGTTCACCAGAATAAAATTCGCAAGAATGAACCATCCGATGAAAAAAGCGGCTCCGATCCATCCTGTATCTCGGAATCTGCCAACGCCTGTGACATTGTATAGAATGGAGGTCCAATCCTCGCTGGACAAAACTTGGTACATGCCGAGGAAGGCATTATATATGGTAGCAAAAGTGGCTATCGTATCGTCGCCATTGGCATCTTGTGCTGCCAGCTCGCCTCGAAATAACTGCACCGCGAAAATAGAGATGAGGAAGGTTATCAGAAAGACGAAGAGCATCAAATTGGCAATACCACTCGAGTTTCCAAGGACCAAGGTGATCAGTTGTCTTGTGATAGGGACTGCAATAATGACTCGGTATATCCTCATCAATTGAAACAGCGTGAGCCATGCATATGGCCTCCCGGAGTTGCGAATTGCAGGAATTAGGATAACAGTAGTGATGACAACAAGGCCAAAGTCGAACCAGTTTTTCTTGTTTCTCGTAAAGCCTCGCCAGTCCACGGCGAAGCGAATGATAATTTCGACAAGGAGCAGGAATGTAACTACAAGTTCTACATTATTTATAAATAGCTCTCGATTTTTAGACATCCTCGCGCTCCGGCATGCTTGACACACGAGATCAAACGCAATGGCAATGATCCAAAACCAGTAAGTTTTGTCGAAGATTCGCTTGAATTTGCCGAGGCGAGGTGGTGCTTCTGGGTCATGTGTAGGTAGCATACCCTTAACGTGGGCTGCGAATGCACTGGCTTTTCCTTCCTCTCGTATAACCTGAAAGGAAGATGTGATGACAGCGATGAGCAAATTGAGCAACCACAGCATCATGATCATGATACCACCAGCGAAAAAGAGAGCAGTCGCCAAATAGTCCGAGTCCATGGTGTGGTACATCAAATCAGACCAGGTATTCGCAGTCATGACGACGAAGACCAACTCAAGTGACTGAAATATGTTGTCAAAGCTGACAGTCCCATTATAGGGAAGCTGATTTGGTAGGAGCTGCAGGCAATAAGATCCTTCTGGGCAAAGGTATCCTTTGATAGCCGAACCTGAGGATGTAAGGTTGTCGATATGCTTGCCGTCGAGGGGCCCAATTCTCCAAGTTTCATGTCCTCCAAATGCATTGTTGACGAACTGCCCTCCACAAAACTGGCCGGTGTTTATCCAAGCTGTCCCAGTACTATTCGTAGGGTCTGTTGGATCGACCCAGACACATTGTCGATCGAAGCTCGATTTAAAACTTTGTACCCCAATGATTGCGAATAAGAGCCAAAAGAAACCGATCAAGAAAGAAACATTAACTAGTAGTGGCGCCGCTTTCTTTAGACTTCGAAGGATAATCTACGTGAAAAATTAGCAGGCGTGAAAAATCATTCGAGAGGGCACTTACTGCAGTGCCATGTGTGAGGGCCAACAATCTGAGAATCCGAAGGCAGCTGAGCATTCGAAAAACATACAAATGCTGTCTATGTTCTACTCCAGTTACTCCTAACACAAACGCTGCCCAAAAGGCGAAGACGGCAACGAAGTCGAGTCTGTTAAAACCATGTCGAAGAAATGCACGCCTTGCGAGTTGTAGGCGTTGTGCTTGTTCGACAGTCTTGACCTGGTCCCCCTGAATGGCAGTGAAAGAACGAACGATGGTTTGAGCACTTATGGACGGTGAAGGCCGCGGTGCTCTGAGAGACGAATTCCTCTGGGGTTTGAAAATTGTGTGATATCTTTCCATCACCACGGCCTTGACTCCGCCCTTGCGATTTGACGAGCTATACTCAGGCGCATTCATAATAAGCCCCGACACTATGATTCGTGCTACTAGCTCCAAGGTGAAAATAATGAACAGCCCAAGTATAGCATAATCTATGATGGATCCACCCCAGCTCAAAGGACGCGGATGTGTGAAGACATCTTTAGAAGACTCGACGGCAAGGAGGACCGTTTGGACCATAATTAGTATCAGAATCACAGGCTCCGTAAGGGGGTACACCAATAGGTCACATAACCAATTTCGGATTTTGCTTTCTGCAGAGAAAATGCCCAAGGACTTTCCTCGTAATGGATTAGGCGGCTTTTCGTCCACTTCGTTGATTGATGGATCTGGTTCCCCTTTCCCAAAGAATTTCATTGCCTTTTCAACAGGTGCGGTAGGAAGGTTAGCTTGAGGATTGGGACCAGCAGCTAGTGGGTCCTTTTTGTGCTTTGGCTGAAATCGAACCTCTTCTTCGTCACTAAGACTTGCCATGGTGGGCAAGCTAGATTCTCTAGACACTCTTGACACCCTTGTGGCTCGCCGAGCGCTGGCCTCGATGAATTCAGCCTCACCACTTATATTGACAACACGCTGTGACATGGCTCTAACAATCGATCCTGCCCTCAAGAAGGCACCGGATGTGGTGGAAGGTGATCGTGATCGATTTCGACCATCTGGAGTAAGAGCATTTCCATAGCTGTGGGCTCTGGAGCGACCGCTACTGGGTGAAAGTCCATGCCCTGAGCCTCCATAACCTTCGCCCAGCCTTGAGCTTCTGCGTCTCATAGCTGAATCAGAAGAGTCGAAATTAATACTGTGAAAGCTTCCTGATCTGTCGTGTCCTTGTCCACCTGAAGTGTACCCTGCTGCCCCGCTGATCGGTTGGAGATGACTCGCGTCTGTGAGGGGAATGCTGTCGGACTCCGTTGGAAAGTATGTTGAACTGTAGCCAATATCATCTCCACCGCCGTCCCCATACGGAGAGGGAGACATGAAATCGATATCTTGCGACCCATACGTGCCAAATGGTGAAGAAGGATATGCCCTTGATACTGTCGGAGCATGTGAAATATTGATATCCGGTACGGAAAGCCCAGAAAATGACGAAGCGATTGCGAATTCTAGAGGATCTACTGGCGAGACTGCTTCTGGCCCATCGTTCCCTCTACCTTGGCTTGGAATTGCTAGAGGGGTAGTCTGACGTGCTCTTGTAGTCTCCCTCGGGGTTGGTGATGCATTCCGCAGCCTTTCATATTGAGGTCCATCACTATGACCACTCGTTGGCCTGGAGAGGCCTCCCAGCAAACTTCTGCCCCGTGTATGCTGCCGTCGTCCATCTCCTATATCTGCAGATTCTGGCGGGGGCCCAAGGTCTCGAAGAGGGATCGCACCAGGCGGTGTAGATGGATGCGGACGATCTTGCGGATTGGGGGGAGGCATCTTGGCCTATGCCAATGACCCGAAGGTCTTCTTCTTTTATCGTTGTAATCTGATCGACGGGCTGTTCGACTCACAAAATGGGTTGCGCGGGAAAGTTCTAGGAGAGTCGCGCGCGGCGGCCGAAAGCGATTCATTAAGCCATCATTATCACAAAAGAGTGGATTCGAGAATTGAGCCTAGTGAACGTTGGTTCTGCTTTTATGCCTCTCCTCAGCAAGCAGTAGTTGTGATTGTGGTTGTAGTATTCGTAGTTGGTTTGTCGTTGGAATAGCGGAATTTCTGTAACATCGGTTCTGAACGCGAGGCAGTCTGGCAGAACCTGAGAAGTGAGATGCGCAGCCACCAGCTAAGCAAGGGTCATCTCTGCGCGGCGAGTACCGCTAGCGATGTTTGGCTGCTCGGGACCTTGAAAAGTCAAAAGTTAACCCCCTGGTAAAGGTGGGCTGTGCTATTTCTAGACAGGGCTGCGGTTGTTGTCCTTCAACCGTTATCTTGAGATGTATTCCATGAAGTCATATCTTCAATTTCATACTTCCTCTCACTCAATGTTCGTAAATTGTCAATTAACCCTTTGAGTATAAGCTATTCTCAATGCCCTTTCTAAGGATCGCCTGGGGTGACGCCAATCGACTTGCGTTATCTCGTTTCCTCGTACCCGACAAACCCCAGTACCGGCACTTTAGTCCTCCAAGTCCGGTGCAAGGCTTAGTCATACCTCCTTATATAAAGCCCCCTCCAAGGTATTAGGCCATCGTATCGCATCCTTCAGGATGTAAATCTTACTGTCAAGCTTTCATATTACAGGCACTAATATTGGTAGCTGTGACCCCTAGATAGCTGCTGGAGTGATGGAGATCTGTAACAGAATACAATGCCATGAAAAGAGACATAATAAGAGGCAAACTTTGCGATGTTTAACAGGGACATTTCCCCTGGCCCAGTCATTATGAAGTTGCAATAAGGTGCTGAAGAGGTAGACTAAGGAGGCCAAGTAAAACACGTCATTTTGATCAGACGTCGATTTTGAGATGAACTATATTTTGAGATCGAAAAGCTCCGAAGCCTTCTCAATAATCTATTCACAAGGGAACAATGTCTTCCAACGATTATGGCTTATAGACTACTTCCGGGTCTCAATATAAAATCTGCTTCAACTTGATAGTAATCAAACCTGGTACATATGCATTGACATCCGGGCCACAAAGCAAAAAGTCTGACACAAGAACAAGACAAAATGAGCCTCAGGCTATGCTATGGACAGATTATTTCGAAAAACAATTCTAGATTCCACAATAAAATACAGCCTTAACAAGAGGGGTGAGTATTAAGTAGACTCTTTTGCTGAAGCTTGATGAGGACAATTTTCGAGAGGCACAATTAGAAAGCCCACGGAGGTAGATTATGGAACAACAACACTTCTATACGATGCTTGTATAATTGCCTTAAGACCTTCTCTCATATGACTCGTGGTATCTGCTACGTGCATTACTTTGAGCAACAATGGGTGCCAGATATAATAGTTCTTCAGAGCCATATGTTCGTCTAATCGCAGATTAATTGAGAATAGTAATTGACGAAAAGTGATCAAATTCGAACCATATCAATGGTCACATAAGTAGATTTTGCTGTGATCAAACCGAGCGAGCTGTTTTCTCAACATTAGGCAAGTGGACGAATATTTCACATTGAGAATTGTGAGGCATGAATCGACTAGATGAGTCGAATTGCACGACCCCTGAACGGCTGATTTCAAAGTGGATACATTATGAACACGTGACTGTTAGCGCCACTCGCGGCCCGCGAGATCTCGCGCGTCCTGAGTTGATCGCGACGTCCAAATTATATTAATGAGCATCAATCGCAAGTGCAACCTTTCGGAGACATTCTAATAACCACAACCAAACTTCAAAGGAATTTACTTCCACGAGGAACCCAGTTTCCGATTTTAAACGTCCTCGCTGAATCCACATGCGCAACTGTCACGGCACGTTCTTCCTACGAGTGCCTCGACCCTCCAAGTGTTGTCACCATGGCGCCGTCTAGGAAGAGAGGCAGACAGGAAATGGAAGCCGTCGAACCAGCGGTCGAGCTACCTAAGGAGCGAAGTATGCTTGACCGTGTGCGAAATATGTGGGAATTTGCAGCTCTGACACAATGGATCTTCACTTTCGGCAAGGCTGTGAAAATTGATGAGAATATGGACACGGAGGTATACATTCCCTCTCGTCGAGTAATAACTCGCCTCACTCTCCGATACTGACTGCGCACATAGGAGTTGGAGATGGAATGCTTAACTCCCAATTCTACAGTCCTGCGAGATATTGGCCTCGCCCTCCTCAAATTTGTCTCCTCGCACCGAGGACTAACGTATGCTGTTACCTTGAGCTGGTGTGAGCCATGCTAACTTTGTATAGCCATGAGATCTTCGACGAATATACCAGGCGGCAGTATGTGGCGAAAGCACCTCAACGAAATCCTTACGGAGTCGATGAGGAACCTCTGAAGTTTAACGAATTTGATACGTTCACCAAAATCCGAATTCTCCAGCAGCTCACGCAATGGACTATGATAAATCCGGATCGCATCCGTGAGAGGATGGAGGAACAGAAGGACACAGAACAGACCATCTGGGTAAGCTTGATTTACCTACTAAGAGAACCGTGCTAATTTCATCAAATAGCGCATCGAGCCTTTTGGATGGGACTCGGAGGACCGAACATATATCGTTCTTGATGACAACCGGCTCTATCGCCAGACAGCAGCACCGCCTCCACCTCCACCCGCGCCAAAGCCTAAGAAGAACTCAAAGAAGGCAAAAGCTGCACAGCGAGCGAGCAAGCGTAGAAAGGTTGCTGAAGCTGTAGAAAGCGACGCAGACGCAGACGAGACAATCCTGGGCGACAACACAATCGTTGAAGAGGAAGATGACGGGTTAGGTGGAATGAAATGGGAGTGTCTCTGCGTAACCCTTGAGGAGTTCATGAGATTTTTATCGACAATAGAGAAAACCCGAGACCCAAACGAGAAGGTATTACGGAAACGACTTGTGGATGAGTTGTTGCCGATCCTGGAGAAGCAAGAAGAAGCTCGGAAACGCAAAGCTGCCCAGAAAGAGCGCGAATTGCTAAACCTGGAGAAGCTCGCAACCGCCAAGAGATCGAGTAGAATTGCAGGCAAAATGGAAGTGCAAAAGCAAGAAGATGAGGCTCGCGAAGCAGAACGCAGGAGGCAAGCGGACTTGATGATGGCCAAGAAAGAACAAGAGAAGTGGCTTAAGCTCGAGAAGGAGCGAGAATCTCGCATGATCACGAGAGAGCAACGACTAAAGGAGAGAGAGGCCCGGCGGATCCTTCATGAAGAAGAACTTGCCAACCTTTCAGAAGATAGCAGGAAGATTGATGTTGGTACAGGCCGTCTGTCAGAACGTCACCTGAAGGCCGAAATAGAAAAGAAAAAACAGGCTCTTGAGGAACTCGCCGAGGAAGAAGACTGGATCTTTGACTGCATCTGTGGTGCCTATGGACAAATCGATGACGGCACCCATAGTATCGCTTGCGATAAATGCAGCATCTGGCAACACAGCAAGTGTGTTGGAGTTAGTCAGAAGGAGGCCGACAGAGAGGACTTCAGCTTCATCTGTAAAACATGCCAACGCAGAGCGGAAGATGAGGAGAGGGCAAAGACACGACCCCCGATCAAGATCAAGCTCAATCGGCCAGGATCCTCGTCTTCAACTTTACCTGCAGCAAGCACCAGTACACCAGCCGTGGTAATTCCGGTCTATACCAATGGGAATTCCTCGTCTCCTTTAGATTCGCACACAAGACCCCAGAGCATGCACGGATCTCCAGTGAAACCCAAGCACAGTACGCCTAAAATGGCGACCTGGCAACCAGCGACAGGCACAACCTCTTCAAATGGTTCAACAGGTCAACATCCACCACGACTCGGTCAGAGCAGTCCTATCTTACCACCACCCAATTACGCTGCCAGACTCCATCAGGGCCAATTCAATACTGGACTACCTACGTCCTCACCTCCAAGCAAAAATGGAATTTCTCAGCCACAACCGAGCACAGTAAGGCCAGCGAGTGCACATGCATTCTCATCCCCGCATCCTAATAGCCCAATGAATCTACCACCTCCAGCACAACCGCCTGTTTACAACTTTACTAACGGCAACGGGCTCAATTACAACCAAACTCCGCAAATCGTCTCTACTCCACACAAGTCTCAAGGATCTTCACAGATGCCTACTAGCAATTTGACAAACGGGCGACCTTTAACGAGTGATGGCAACCCTTTCAGCCGCGGTAACGGTTCTTCGCCATTAGCTGGACCTCCCGTATTGAACAAAGCCAATACGCCTGTCCTTTCGTCACCAGCAAGCAAGATTCAGGCTTCTACTCCTAACATGCATGTTTGGAAGCCTACTGGGTCATCGCCTCCACAGGTCATCCCAAACCCTCCTACCGAGATACACACCACTTATAACCACAACCAAAATCAAGCTTCCACTCTTCCACCAGCTGTTACTGGTCTCTCTCCAACAAAGCATTCCCCGCCACGGTCAACAGCCTCGAATGGAAGCTTTACCTCCTCTACCCCATCCATTCTACCTCCTGTCGCTTCATTGTCTCCTAGCTTCCAGAAGCAGATATTGACACCGCCCGTCAAACCCTCCGACCCAGAGCGGAGTCGAATCAATGGACAAGATTCATCCCCGTAATATTTCACTGGATTTGTACAACCGATGCTGGCTTAAGGACAGGTTTTTGCTGGCAACACAACCATATTTTGTTAGAGTGTTAAAAGATTACAAACTCGCTGTGGAGGCAATGAATCACTAAAACACAATTCCCTCTCTTCGTAACGGTGTTCAGTGGAGTTGGGAGTAGTCGTGTTATAGTCCTTTCTTGGGTGTGATGATGGGAATGAACTAGAACGAGGACCTGAAGGATATGCATTACTGATGAAAGCGAACAATGTATTAGTACCAATAATAGAATGTCTTGAATACTTGTGATCATGTTTTTTGACATAATGTATTATCGCGAGGTGTTTGATTTTGTTTATCAGCCAGGTATGAAGCACCCAAACGTTGTTTTAAGGCGGGAGACTTGATGTTTCATATAAGGCCGCAAAGTTTAAGAGAAGTATGACTCAACAAAAGAGTAATGGGAAAACTAGTATAATTTGAAGGCAAAATTATGAGAGAAACTTTAACCTTCAGCTGAGTTCATATCAAGGACTTTGTTGGGAAAGAACCCGCACACATCAAAGAGCTTATGGCAGGTAGTCTAATTTCAAGGACGTAAACTTCGAGATGCTACAGATTTCGCCTTTAGTGGCGAGAGAGATCACCCACCTTGGACGTTGGAGGAAGAATTTCAATCATTGGGTCTTAGGCGGTTAGGCAAGATTATTCTTGTCATGCTATTTGGTAGCGCTGCCTTCCAAGGACATGTACCAATCTTTAATCTTAACTCGAGATTGGGATGGGAGGGGTAGACTGCCAAGGGGGTATTTGCGCCAGCATGATTTGGGTCGTTTAGAAGGTGCTTCGGCATGGATGGATTAGCAGTGAAAGACACAGGGAAGTCTCGGATGACCACTTACTTATGTCTTAAAGCTGGGGGAAGTTGTGATGAGTTTGGGTATAGACATGCTAGAAAGCTGTTTTTAATTGAAGATCCTTATTCGTGAGTTATCAGATTATTTTCCACCTAAGAAGCAGTCGCTAAAACCACAAGTAGACAGTCACAGTGAGTTAACGGTATTTTCAGAAGCCTTAAGCCCATCCACCAACACCTAAGACAATGCCACCCAAACAGACTCAGCATTTCACTGAGACACCTGCAGCCACCCGTATAGTTCCTGCCAGCCATGCATCCCCTTCCGCCGAACACCCACAACACTTTATCCTCCATGCTCCCCTAAGCCTCCAAATCCCGAAAATTTCCCTTTTCCAACACCCCCTCTGCAGCACAATTCTTCCGCGCAAGTTTGTTAGAAGTACCTCCTTGATTGTCTGCTTGCGCCTGAGCGCGGCCTTCGGAGAGAGGCAAGTCCACATTCCACAGCAACGAGGCGCGACTGTGATTCGTGGAGGGTGACCGCGCGCATTCCTCACATCCTGTGATAGAAACGCCACTTAGGGCGAGGGGAGACGCGGGGATTGCCCTGCAAACTTGCGGGTAAGTTGCCTGTGTCGTGGTGATCGGGATGATCTGAGATAGGGGTGGACAGTGCTGTTTGTACTAATAGCACTTGCCTCGAGATGAACAGCATCTGGAGGGTTGGTTTCGAGAGCCAGATGGTGTGGAGGGGAAGGACGAACGAGGTCAAAAAGGGACTTTTGGAAGCGTCTGAGAAAGGAGGGAATGTGGTTAGATATCGTGCAGCGACTTAAGTCTGAATTACACCACAATGAACCTCCATAGGAAAAAGGGTATTCGCAACCATAATGTTCAAAGAACCGCCTAAATGTGCTTTGGAAAGGGAAAATAAGATCATGTGGATGCCGCGTGCGTAAAAATATACACATCCGCACGCAAGCAGTGGTTGGCCGAAAGCAGGATCCCTCTGCTCGTCAAATCAACCCAATCCGTACCCTATTCTTTGAGCGCGAAATAAAAAAAACATAAAGACAGATGGAAGAGTCTCTTTCTTCCATCGAAGGTTTCAAAACAAAGACTGATTTCACATCTTATTGGATCTACCATACCGAAATATCAAAGTGTCATTGAGCAGTGTCCCGACCGATTTTCCCAACAAAGAAGATAGCTAAACCGCAGAAGGCTCAGGGCATTTTGCATCTATTTCAGGGATACCACGACACTAACTTTCGTATCTCAGCGCCTGCTTGCTGGAGTTCCAGAAGATTAAACTGCTGAAGCGTGAATCAAATAAGCTCACCCCGGCTACTTGCAATAGGTTCGTCCCAAACTTATGACTCTGCACAAAAGACATACCCCACCTGTTTGATTCCCAACAACGAGAATTCTTAATAACAGTATCGGTAGATGAATCGTTCTCTTAGAAAAGAAGTTCGCTAGATTATCTTTCCAAAAGGACTATTGTTCTTTGAAAAGTTTTCCGACCTCGCCTGATTTCGAAGCACCCGTCTGCTCGCGACAGAGGACACGGCGACGGCAAGAACTGACACCCCAGCTGCACGACAACCTCTGCAGGACAGAGTATAACAGCACACAAGAGCGCGAAGATCAATTCTTGCTTTATCAATAACGCAAATAGCCACGACGGTAGCAAAACAATACAATAGAACAGATCGCCCCTCCCATTCCATTTGCCAACATAACAGGCCACTTAGTACCGCAATAGCAAAGTGCACACTGTAAAATTTTGCCTCAGTACAATCGCGAGGACTTCGCTCAGCTAAAAAAAAAGAAATGACGCATTCTCCTCCAGCAACGACCAACGACGAGCTCCTGCAACATGGTCTTCATCATCTGCTCCAACACAACAGCAACACGCCGTTCCCAGAAGAACATTTTGAGTATGACGAAAGAGTGCACTTGCACTCGAACTACAATTCACCACCTCCGCAACAACAGGATAACAGTCGCGCTTCTCGTGACACGCGGGTTGGATACCCATACCAGCGCCAGTACCATGGCCCAGGTGTTGGGATTCAATATGTGAGTGAATGCACTTGATTACAAACGCATCTTCTGACGAGGATTAGGAAGGCTACCATCCGGAGTATCAAGGATACAACGACCATTACAGCGCACCCGCTACGTCGCCACCCACACCGTCAATGAATTCGCAAGATCTTCTTACGACAAGAGGTGGTCTCGCTTTGCAGAGGGCCCAGCAAAACCTCCGACCGAAACCAGAAGGAATTGGAAGAATCGAGAAGTCGCCCAAGCCAAAGAGAGCCAAGAAGGAAAAGATGAAGGCAGAGAAGAAGATCGCAAAACTCGAGAAGCCATTGAGCGAGCTGACAAAAGACTGGAAGCATGTCGCAGTTGTTGACATAGACGCATACGTCAATAGATCTGCTGAGACGAGGCGGAAGGAGGTCGAGGAGGGAAAAGTGCCTGGCAAGGTAAAGCGCCCAATGAACTCCTTCATGCTCTACCGCAAGGCATATCAAAATCGAACAAAAGACTGGTGCCTGCAGAACAACCATCAAATCGTCTCCCAGGTTTGCGGTGACAGCTGGCCATTAGAGCCCGAAGAAGTCAGAGACCAATTCAACGAGTGGGCACGACTTGAGAGAATCAACCACCAGAATGCGCATCCCGGCTACAAATTCTCCCCAACGAAGCCAGGGGTTGCCAAAGCAAAACGCAAGGTCTCTGAGGAGCCAATAACAGAAGACTCGGATCTCGACGACTATGACTGGCAGGGTGGATTGAATAGGAGACAGAAGAAAGCGAGGCCCGTTCCTCAACAAGATATACCTGTTATATACCCAACCACCCGATCTGCATATCAATACTCTTCGAGAGAAAGTTCAATAGACACAAACCTGCCATACTATCACTCATCTTATCACTCAACAAATCCAGGCAAGCAGCCACCGGCACCTTATTTACCGAATCGTCAAGAGGGCGAATATTACCAACGGATAATTAGACACAATCCAAACTATCCACCAATCGGGGCTGAGGATGTCCTGCTCACAAAGTCCAACCATTTCGTACCGGGGATGAACTCTTTCCTCGGACTTCCTGGTGGGCAAGAACTTGATATGATGGGTATCTATAATCAGTATGACGGGCAGCCTGCTGTTGCTCCCAAAGTCGACCCACATTTGCTTTCGCATAGCCACGGTGTTTATAATGACAACAACTATGGAGATCGTGCTCACGATGGAGGCGTGTACTTTGGCGACACACAGTATGGCGAGCAAAAACTTGCTAGTCACTATGGATTGATCGATCCACATTTGAGCGATCCAGTCATGTCCTATGCGAACAGGGAGCATGGCCAAGAAGATATGCCTATTCACGATCCACATATGAACGTTTTTAGGGGACACCAAGATGGCTGGCAGGCCGAATCCATGGATGCTGGTCCGGAATTTGAGAAATGGTTGGATGAAGAGAAGAGTTGAGCGAGCTGCTCTGGTACTGGAGATAGCAGCCAGAGAAACGGACGATCGAGGGGTGTGGATGCCAAGTTGACTGAAGAGTGTATAGATGCCGCGAACAATTGGTTGAGTTCATTGATGTTTCGTGTAATTATATGATTGATCAAGGTGCGGTGATTGATGTTCCGTGCTACTTGCTGAGGACGAGGAATGACTCGTGGCCAGCATTTACACGGCGTTGGAGGTTTCCCTTTGGGTGTTGGAGTTTATCGGGGTAGTGTACAAGAGAATTAGATCCAGCAATGGGCCATACATGAATGATAATATTCTCTTTGACTATGATCTTGAAATCATCCGTATTGAAAAATGGCTTCCCATTGATCCAAATAGTGATCCTTCATGTATCCGTTCTAGGAATTGATTATTGGATGTTTCGTGGAAGTATGATTCTCCTGTTGATGACAATCACCCAACAGCGTGCGGTTTCTGTCATTCCTTGACAACTGGCGAAGTTACTCTAGAAATTGATTATTGATGGCAACTAGAAGAGATTCATATAGATCCAGTCCAATATTGATCAGCAATTAAGTAGGGTTTTATGAAGTGATATAGTGAAGGACAATTTCGAAGAATGGCTTTGTTCTGCAGGTAGCCTTGCAAGATCTAAGCTGACACTGACAATAAGAAAACAAGAGTGACGTTGAATCAGCCTGCTAGCGCTCATATGCTCACGACACCTGAAATGGGTGGAAGTCAGTGACAGTCACCCCCTGGAAGCATATCTACGAGATGCTGGAGTTATGAGGTCGTTGGTGGAGTTGGACGGCGCTAAGCTTGGAATAAATAAGCGCCAAGCGCGATACACCAACGCGTTAATGAGTGAAGCCAAGGTTTCTAGACCACATTCACAACAACCTTCAAATGTATGGAGATCTGGGTATCAAGCTTGTAAGACCGATGTATTTCATTTTCCCAATCAGTGTTAACCATCCCTACAGGTCCAGCATGCCAAGCGGACACAGAAGCTCGAGCATCTACCGGCGTACCAAACCGAGATTGTGCGAGCCGTGACGCGTGAAGTTCGAGATCTCGACAAAGACGTGTCAAATATCCTGCAGTCGAATAACGGATCCATTGATCCATCTGCCGACCCTGCAACAGCATGTACACTACTCGTGGATCATCTCTGTATGCGGCGGAACAAACGATGTTTACTTGCCTATCATCGAACTCGAACCGACAAGCTCGAAGAGATAGTGTGGAATGGAAACGATGTCTCCGACCTCGCAGCTCAGCAACAGAGACCACCTGATGCTCAAGGAATTTGGGCAGACGCAGGAAGCGGCGATGGCAACAGTAGCAGCCTAAGTCCGGAGGAGGAAGAATATGTAAGGAAGTATAGTGACCTTTTGGCCGCATACAAAGGACAATGGACCGATATAGATTTGACTGGGAGCTTGGAGCCCCCACGGGATCTTTTTATTGATGTTAGGGTCCTCAAAGATGCCGGAGAGATTCAAACAGAATACGGGTTAGTGTCGTGGGTAAATATGCTTTGATGTGCCCTTAGCTAACTAAGTCATCTAGTACAATCAACCTCACAAAGAATTCACAATTCTATGTCCGTCAAGGAGATGTGGAACGCCTCATCGCGCAAGGATATCTGCAGAAGCTCAGCTGAGAAGACTCTAATAGCAAAATCAGCCGAAGAACGATGCTCACTTTCCTTCCCATTAAGATGGATATGTCGTGTTACTTTCTCATGACCAATCGACTTCTCCCTCAGTACATCGTGGGATTTCAGTATAAGAAGCCATGCATGAGCGGAACAACATCCGGCAGGGGTTCTACCAAAGACCGCGAGACGACCCGCAGCGGCGGCCTTGGGCACTGACCTGTGGAGTCTATTGCTTTAGATGGAACTCACTCGACTTTCTTACTTGTGGAACTCGAAATACTTATATTTTTGCGAATGGAGCCGAGCACGGAGGTGAGTCGGAGAACTGAGATGCTTTGGACCCTCGTAATTGCTATTGCAATATGCGAACCCGTGCTGTTGTGCCATATGGAAGATACATCCTTCGAGGCGTGACATAGAATGATGGGTCTTTAGCTCGAAACTTACAATTACAAGTATTTCTAGCAAAGCCGAACGAGGACAATGGCGAATTGTCGGCAAATCATGAGAACATCAGAGATTGCACAACTGTCAGAACGAATGCGTTCATATGGCGCCAACATGCCTGCCATCTCACGCAATTGGTTGGTGAAGATAGTGTTCCATCGCATAGTGCGGGGGCAACCAGGGCATTCTGGGCGCTTGTGTCACGTCGTTCGGGAAAGTTTCCCTGGCTATGTTTGAGGGGGTGCAGAGCTGAGGGGTTTCAACCATTGCGCGGAATTCTGGAGGACGCATACCAGAGCCAGCTATGTCACACCTCTGAATTGATAGGAGTATGAAAGAGGCATCCCATTCGGAGCATTAGCCGGCAAGAGGGGAGCAGGAGAAGAAAATCTGCTGCAGGGTGGCGTCTCCCGCCCCTCCATGACAGGGTCTAGGAAAACCTCACATATTCACATGAATCGTAAGATGGACTATTGGTTCGAGTCCAAAGCATATATTCCTAAAGTGTTGAACTGTAAAGCAGTTTTAATTGAAACCTGCAATTGAAATCGATGCTTCCACCTTGATATACTTGAGTGAAAACCCGACTATATAAAAAAGCATTGATAGTGAATTGAGAGGGTAATTGACATATTGAATACCCCGAGTCTGGCCGTTGCCAGATGTTGCCCCTCATTTACATGCAGCTTGAAAAAGTCGAGGCGGTTGTGGTGCTTCGTACTGTGGGGCAAAACGGCCAGCCCTGTGATTATTTTTGCTCGGGTTACTCTCGTCTAGACGACTTCTCCAGCTTTGTATGGCGAGAAAACCAACTATTCCGCAGCATCTGGACCACCTCTACCTGGCATACGCAACTTAGCTCGCCATATCCCTCATCCATCACCCACTCCGGCCACTTCATGCTCTTGTCTCTTCCACTACGGTACTGGGCATGCTCATGGGTCTACGACGTGACGGGTCGATCATCTGCTGCACCTGCAAATGGCAGCATCCACTGTCAATGCGATGAAGCTCTGTCCAAGTATCCAGTGTGCAGAGTTTGCGAGGTCGTTCGCTCGATGAGGTGAGGAGCACCCAAATTGAGGCAATATCTAAGAGTACCGCTGTGGTTAGGTAGGCATTAGTAGGTAGCATCGACATTCCTTCCACTGGCGTCGTGAGCTTTTGAGTTTCGACTAGCACTTTCTCTCTATATAGTACATATGTCCTTGCAAAGTCTAACTCCGCATCCCCTCAATCTGTCGACCACGAGTTTATATCTTGGTTACTACTCTAGCTTCTTGAGTCCTCTCTTGGATTAATTAATTTCTTAGTGCAAACGGGAGCCAACCGGTACCAGACCTCCTTCGGCGTCCTGAAGCTATCGGCTTTACGGCTTAGCAAGGATCCCTAGCGGTGCCCGTCATTTTGTCCCGTCACATTCAGCTGCGATACTTTTACTTTTACACGCGTGTCGTTGTGAAGAGTTAATTTTCGATTCAGGTGTTGGGAGAGGTCGACGCTTTGCAGTGTTGTGGTATTGCTGTCGCCGCGCTCGTTTGTGGAGGTTCAAATGTCTCTGCCACAAGCCTTCGGCTCGTTTCGACGTGGGCGAGCGAATTCCAATCCGCAATCTAGCCCCCAAGTCATTCCTGGCAGCTCCGATCCTCAATCTCACGAAACTCAATCCCATAGATCGAACGGTACCGCACAAGATATAAATCATGGGTCGATTCGAGGACACCCGGATGCGCAAGCACACAATGCAAACATCGCTTCCAACCAACGAGAACCCACTCGCTCGTCGGTTCATATGCTATCTTACCGTGGACCTTCAGGTGAGGATCTATCCCAACATATGTCAACGTATTTAGTGACTAATCTTCAATTAGCCCCAATTGACAGTGCCCAATATTCCCTGAGCGTCCGAGAAGACACCGCCGAACTTGCATCCTATGCCCTATCCGACAAAGCGTCCATTCAAAGCACTTCTCCTCGACGACGTTCTGTACAAACACAGCTCGAGTCATTCTTCGCTGGAGGGTCGGACAATGAGTCGTCTACAACATATGGGGAGGGTTTGCACCACGATACAATCCGGGAAGTATCAGAACCTGTCTCGCCTGAAGATGGACATTCACCACCCAATGGACACCCAGGAATGTCCGCTCTGTCCGATATGATTAGGAGGTCTCCGCCGAATGAAGAAGCAGAGCCATCGGACCGACCTTTATCAAATGGGAATGGACACAGAGTTGAGATGGACCAAACACGGTTGATAATTACATCAGATGGAGTGGTAGAAAACGAACGAACACCATTACTCGCGAAAACAAAGAGTCGCGAACCTCATAACCATCCTGACTGGATACGTGGAGAACAAGATCTTGAGCAACAGGACTTACAGAGAAGGAGATCTTGGCCGAAGATTCGTAATGCTATAGCAAAGCACCGCGAGAGAGGCTTGGGTATTGCTCGAACTGTCTTCAGCCCAAAAAGCTGGGACAAAAAAGCTATATGGAAACATGGAATTGTTGGGCCTGTTGGATATCTTCCAGCTGTCATCCTTGGTGCTCTACTTAATGTCCTAGATGCACTGTCGTATGGTAGGTAACGCTTGTGTGTGCACTTTTCGCGCACAATTCTCGGCAATCATATTTGATTACATACTGATTTTCAGACAGGCATGATTCTGTTTCCTCTCGGACAGCCAATCTTCGAGAAGTTGGGCTCAGCTGGTATTTCGATGTTTTATGTCAGTTGCATCATATCTCAACTAGTATACTCTTGTGGCGGAAGTCGTTTCAAGGGTGGCATCGGTTCAGAAATGGTATTATTGATTCGTCGCTTCGTCTACCCTGGTCACTGACATATATCAGATCGAAGTAGTCCCTTTCTTTCATAAGATGGCCTTTACGATCATGGCAAAAGTCGGCGAAGAAAACCCAAGGGCTGTCATTGCGACCACAATCACATCATATGCAATCAGCTCAATCCTTACCGGCATTGTCTTCTTCTTGATGGGCACTTGCCGGTTCGGATACATCGTTGGCTTTATTCCAAGACATATATTAATTGGCTGTATTGGAGGCGTGGGATGGTTTTTAATTGCAACTGGTTTCGAGGTTACTGCCCGCCTGGATGGTAACCTTGAGTACAACCTGCCTACCCTGAAGAAGATGTTTGAAGCAGATACAGTGGCCCTGTGGCTAATCCCATTCGTACTTGCCGTTGCTTTATTTCAGCTCCAGAAAAAGATCACAAGTCGCTTTTTCCTGCCGGTGTACATTCTTACGATCCCAGCAATTTTTTACTTCTTCGTCTTCTCATTGGACGAATTACAGCTGGACAATCTCACGCGGACTGGCTGGGTGTTCGCAGGACCCGAGGTTGGAGAACCGTGGTGGTATTTTTATACACTCTACGGTAAGCCTGGGGACTTCTCTCTGTTGGCTTTGATGCAGATCGCTAAATTGTATTAGATTTCAATCTTGTTCACTGGGGTGCAATCGCCGACACTATACCAGCAATGTTTGCGCTGACATTTTTTGGTATTTTGCATGTCCCAATCAACGTTCCCTCGCTGGCCTTCTCTGTCGGCGAAGATAATTTGAGTCTCGACAGGGAGCTTATTGCACATGGGCTATCCAATGCACTTTCTGGCTTCTTTGGCAGTATCCAGAATTATCTGGTCTATGCCAACAGCGTCCTCTTTTATAAGAGCGGTGGAGATAGTCGAGTTGCGGGCATTATGCTAGCCGTGCTAACCGTGGGTATAATGATCATTGGACCTTCCCTTATCAGCTATATTCCAGTTATGATGGTCGGAACGCTGATTTTTCTCCTCGGATTCGAATTACTGATCGAAGCTGTTTGGACACCCAAAAAAAAACTGAAAATCCTGGAGTACATAACTGTAAGTCACAATAGTTCAAACGGCACATGCTCCGATATCACTAACCCAGGTTTAGGTCGTCACCATTGTTCTCGTAATGGGCATTTACGATTTCGTCGTTGGCATTTTTGTCGGCATTGCTCTGGCATTCGTATCTCTCACCGTCCAGCAGTCAAGAGTCCCGGCCATACGAGCCTCTTATTCGGGCGAAATTGCAGGCTCCACTGTAAGGAGAAATCCCACACAATCTGGATATCTTCGGAAAACCGGTCAGCAAGTACACGTGACTAAATTGGCAGGCTACCTTTTCTTTGGGACCATTGTCAGTGTTGAGGAACGCCTACGGGCTCTAATTGAAGATGAACCGTTTGGCGAACGACCTATCAGATTCTTGGTTCTCGATCTCTGGCATGTGACTGGGATAGACTACTCCGCAGCTGAAGCTTTTAATCGAGTGAACAGAGTATTCAGCAAGAAAGGAGTTACACTTGTGATGAGTGGTGTACTGCCAGATGGACCTTTAGGTTCGACTCTTCTTGCTGTTGGAATAGGGCAGGATGCAAACGAGGTAAAGCTTTTCGAGGACTTGAATTCAGCACTTGAAAGCTGCGAGAATGAGCTTCTGAGAACGCTGTATACGAGTAAAGAGGCGCGGAGTACACGGAATTCTCCAGCATTCTTGGACGTACCTAATCAAGGTCAAGAACGACCTCTACAGCTACAACATTCCATCGATGCACAATTTAGTTCACCTCGGCGGAATCAGCTTCAAAAAGCAGCCAATTCAACCCTTGATGACAGTCCCAACGAGACGCGGTATGCGAATTTCAAAGAACCACTTCGCCTAATTTTGCAGACCTTCCAAGGTCTCACGGATCGGAACGAAGATTTCTGGTTCCGCATCACCCCATTCTTCACCAAGAAAGCCTATCTTGCAGGGACTATACTCTACAAATGTGGCGAGTCAGCCACAGGATTCTACTTGCTCGAAGACGGTATTCTAAGAGCCGACTATGATCTCCCACAGGGCCGTTACTTTGAGAGTATCGTAGCCGGTACCACCTGCGGAGAACTTCCCTTCTTCTCAGAGACAGATCGGACTGCTACTGTACAAGCCGAACGCGATTGTACAACCTGGCTCATGGACCGAGAAAACTGGGAGAAGCTGCAAAACGCTGAACCAGATGTTGCGCAAGAATTACTGAGGATATCACTTAAACTCACCAGTGAGAGGATGAGTGCGATCACTTCATACGTGTTAACTACTGCGGGCTAAATTTGTCTATATTGTATTTTACATACCCTTGATTGATATGATGCATTTTTGTGGAGCGCTTTGAGGGCATTTGTTATTGCAAAAGGAGGACTGGGTTGGGTGGGAAAAGTAAATGAGGCTGGCTTATGTATGTTGGGGAGGGATCATTGGGAACTGGCTTAAATTGTATTTAAGGATGAGATTAGAGTGTTGGATCTTGATGTAGGTGAGGATACCTGGTTTTTTGTTGATATATCTAGTTATTGTGTATAACTCTTTCTCTAATTATCAAGCATGAATATCTTTATGGTTATCCTCTTGTGCTCGTTAGCTTGTGTTTACTATTCTTTTACATCACTACGGGTATGTACTCTAGATTTAGATATCGTTTTGAGAAGTAACTTTAAGTCGAATTAATTGGTTGTGTCTTATCAAATCTCTTTCTAGCCTATGGTTTGAAGATTAATAATCTCTGGAAAGTAGGAGGGAGACCTAATAGCCTTCAATTTGCTATGAGGACTGGAATCGAGTTTGGATGTAAGGGGAGTGGCTATCGCCACTTTTTCAAAGGGTTGGTGGGGTGCCACACCAGAAAAACCTCCCTTGGCTACTCCAGTATCCTAAACTACGATTTATCAAGTCTCCTAGAGCTCGCTTCTTTCTGGAAACTTTCCAGGCTAGACACAGTCTGACTATGGTGAACCAACAGCCGTGAACCAACTGCAGGTCTTCGCCTTAAATTCGGACAATCTTAGAGGACAGGGGGCCATGCTATAGTTTATAAGGGAAAAGAAGGAACTCTGGAGAGACTCGTAGGAAGTGTGAATCGTAATTGGGTTGGACAAGCACTCCCCTTTAATAGCCGAGGCTTGGCGTGGTGACCCACCGTGACTTGGTGAGGCTGCAATATTCACGCTACGGAAGAAATTAAGCTGCAGCCTTTCCCCATCGCGAAAGACTCGTCGGATGTAAACCGGGAAGAGTAGCCCTAGCCCTAGCCCTAATGCTAAGCGGATCGGGCACAACCGGTTTTCATATACAATCAACTACCAAACTGAAGGGCTAGAGTGCATCTAGATCGAAGGCAATCAGTGGAAATCTACATTGATAACCTTAACGGGCGAGTTATCTCACTCAGTCTGTGTAGCCAGATTTTTTGTCACTTCCTACATTTTGAATCAATAGGGGATCCAATGTTTCATTGATAACTTTGTGTATGCCTAGAAGCCCGTGACTCAATTCTCCAAAGCCTCTCGAGTATCAATCATGAAATCTATGCCACCAAGCCGCAGTATATTCTCTAGATGCAGACCGACCAAGTGAGCGAAACTCCTTACCAACAGACAAAGGACCCAAAAGCAACAACCACAACTCCCCATTTAGTTAACCATGTCCGCAAGACGCCCATCCAATATGATCAAGCCCGAGAATTACTTTACTTCCTTTGCCTTCTCTCGCCGGCAGTCGCAGTCAACCTTCATTGTGCCAACACTGTGATGCTTGTACCCCTCGACAATGGCCTTCAAGTCGCCATTATCATCCCAGGCAAAGTAAGCCGCGCTCCGCAGCAAACAAACAACAGAGCCCCAACACTCCAGTTGTTTAATCAATTCCGGCCGGCGCATATCCATTTTGAACTCCAGGATGATGTCTGAGGTGAGATATCCTCCGTTGGGATCCTTCATGAGTTCGCCCTTCGAATCGAGCAAGTCCGTGATAACGAAGACGTGAAACTTGGGCTGGAAGTCTGCTGGGCTCTTTGCGACAGCGCGTTGGGTGCTAACTGTGACACGGAGTTTGTGGAGGCCGGGAATATCTTGGAGGCCGAATTGTTCGAAATCCTCGTCTTCGATGTAGATGAGCTCCTGAGGCGGGGTGTTAGTAAGGGCGAACTGAGTTCCAATCGGAGTCTTTCAACGAAGTTGTAAGGAGGTACATGAGAATAGTCGAGAGGGGATGTGAGCTTACGTTAAATGTTTCATCAATTGGCGCGAACCATTGAAAGGCGAGGTTTCGAGGTGAGTGGTCATAGAATTCCTCAGCGAAGAGCAGGGTTAACATGGCGCATCGAATAACTGCTTTTGTTGAAGCTCCCTCTGAAGGGGTGAAGCGTATTCCCTCGAACTGACCACCGACATACTCGTTTGTACCAATGTGTCTCATGATTGCTGATCGTCTTGGTGGTATGAGGTCAAGGAGGCGGTGTTGGCGTTCATCGCCTGCAATCAAAGTAATATTTCTCATCTCGTAACTTGTTCGCCTAGCTGGCCGATGGTGGTGTTGATTGGACTCGGCTAGTAAAAAGCTAGCAATGTTTTTGGCAGCTGTTTCTGGGTTTATTTGCGTTTTAGTGGGGACATGCCAAACGGTAACCGCATTGATTTGTCGAAGAGTGCACAGGTGATTATGGTCATGACTAGGGAGAATGATATCTACTGGGAAACAGCACATAGCAGTGTTAATGGTTATTTACTGGCGAACGCTTTTACAACACAAAATATTATATTCACATATAGCTTCAATAACAACTGCTAATAGTCACTTGGGAGTCTGAATGTAAACACGCTAAGATCTCTTTGAATCACAAATGTGACCAGATCTACTTTTATAAACGATCTAGAGGTGCACCTCTTTCTATTCTAGACCTTAACCGAAGTCCTCCAAGACGTTTTTACCAACAAGTTGACCGAAGACAAAATTCTTTTGCGGATCTGTTTAATTCTTCATCAAAGTCAATTCATCAACGCCAATATGAGACTTCGAAGAATCACTTGTTTTGCCCTTGCCATCGTGGTCATAAGAGTACCTATTGCGCCTCTTCCTCGAAGCAACTTCGACACTGGTTTCAAGAGAACCTACGGCTATTGCAAATTCCAAGAACACTCGTGGAACAAGTGTTTCTTTATCCTCAGACCATGCCAAGATATATTATAAGAGGAATAGAGATGATATCGGTCCTATTCAAGATACCAAGCACGTGGACAACAAAGACGAGTTCGACAGTGTCAAATCGAAGAGAGCCACACCCCTAGATCGATCAACATAGCAACTCGAACGAGTGGATGGAAGATAGCTACAAAACCAAAAGAGGGTTCCCGAAATGTTGAAGGATCTTGGAGGTCACAGGGGGATGGCAGGCAGTGCCATGGTTGAAGAAGAGCCTCTCTGATTTAGGAGAGTTGTTGGAGTGATTGAAAGTGCTTTGTAATTAAGGGGATTAATGTAATATTTTTACCTCACGCAAAGAGACAGTTGAGATCCTGGCTTTTGTACTACATAGCTGGTTATAGTTTTGTGGGAAATGTTACTACTAAACATAAGATGAGCATTGAGTTGATGTTGCAGCTGATCCGTTGTGACGAGTCTTTGAACCAGAAAGCGCATCCTCTTTCCAGTGACTAATGGACTGCAAACATATCACCATTACCAAAGCCGAGAACGCTTATGAAGTCAGCGGCCCAAAAAGGGTTGGTGCCCATGCTTTGGCGGATTTTACGACTAGAGGGGATAGTGGAGGGTCATCAGGGGTTGGTCAATTTGGTCAGGATGGTAAGGGGGCTCAATTGATGAAAGGACTTGGAGAAGGATACTATGTTGCTTTAGTCGGAATGTGCTGAGGATACTAATGCCGGCAGCTTCATCAATTCTTGTCCTTAATATAAATTTCCCTGTAGAGAACCACAATCCTTAAATTTTTTCTTTGGTGATTTAGAGAATATTACGGCAAATATTTAGGCCATCAACTAGTGAAATACATTAGATATAATAATAATCTCGTCACCAAAGCGAAATCAATCATCTAGATCATCCAGATCAGCTTCAGCATAACTTATCCTCTTCCTTCTAGCTCTTCCACTCTGTATAGCAGGCGAATTCACATGCATCGCTCTCCTACTCGGTCCCGCAAGCTCGCCGTCGTCTTCAGCCGATAGATGCGGCATACTGAGAGCCTCCTCATATTCTTCATCTATATTTGACACGCTGGGAAGTGGAACACCCTTCACAGTAACTTTTTTCTTCGCTGGTGTCATCTTGAGCTTTTTCGCCGGTTTCTCGTCATCCCCATTACCACCATTCGCGGCGGCAGCGACTTCTTTGATCTCATCTAGGATATTCTTGATATCTGCTATACTCTTCGCTTCATGCAACTTTTCTTTGATTTCGTCATCCAGCGGCGCCTTGTTTCTCGCCTCCACCGCTTTTCTCGCAGCAAAGTTAACAGGCGTAGGATTTTTGAACATCGCGTCTTCGTCCTCTACCGGACCCTTCTTTTTAAATTCTCTCTTCTTGGGTCTTAGCCACTCTTCCATACCAGGCGGCCAATAAACACGGTTCTCTGGACCTCCCATACCGACCTCCGCTTCAGGGATCCCCACCTTGGTGGGCTCTTCCTCCTCACTCAATTCCTTCCCAAATTCCTCGATTTCTGCCGCGACTTGCTTCTTTGTCTTCTTCTTCTTCGCTATTTTCGGCAGTGGCTTATTGTGGTCTGCTCTTTCATAAGGAATAATGTTATTGAATGTATCCCAGCCTGGTAGTTTGAGAGTTCTCATCAGTTCGAAGACAGCTTGTTCTTTGTCTTTCGCTTCAATCATGAGATCCATGGTATCAGGACATGGTGGTAGTGTAACTGGTCGAGGATTATGCTTTCTTCGCTGTCGACCAGTGATAGCTTCCGGACAACCTTCGCTATAGTGCATCTTCTGGGTAATTTTCTTCCGGTCCCATGTCGCTTTTATGCGCGTGTACAAAGACATGATATCTAGTGTTCCTTCCCGTAACTGCGCTGAGTCGAATATGATGTTATGATGGTGGAAGTCAAGGCAGAGTGGGATGTCCAACTCTTCGCAGAGCGGAAGGAGATCGTGGACGGACCAAGATACATCGTCATTCTCGAGGACAACACGCATCTTGATCAATGGTGAAAGTGCCTGATAATTCTCTCTGAAGCGATCGAGTGTGGCGGCCTTATCGCCGAATGTGCCACCTAAATGTAAGATCATCACTGCGTCTCGATTTTCTTGTTCTGGCAGCTTGAGTAGAGAAAGCATTTCATCGTGATAACAAAGATCACGGATAGCACTCTCAATGACCTCTTTCCTGGGAGACCCAAGCTGCGTAAACTGACCGGGATGTGTACTAACTCGGTGACCAAGTTCGGCGATAACTTTTCCAACCGCAGCAAGTTCTTCAGAAGCAAAGGGTGCAAGTTTGTATCCATATTCGGCATGACTAGCAAACGGGAACATTTCTGAGCTCAGTCGCATAAACTTTATACCATATTTTTCATTCCAGCGAATCATTTTTGGAAGATCTCGCACGTTCGCTAGACACAGCTCTTCGACGTACCGCTGCCCGCGTTGAACTGAGGCTGGCTGGGACTTATCCGGGCGATTCTTGGTCGCGTGCTCAGGTTGTGAGGGATCCTTGAGTGGATGTCGATGTTCGAGAATGGAAGCTATACGGCAAGTCCTTGAAGTGAATATAGGAGGATTGGAGAAGCGAAGATATGTATTGAGACATGCCTGTACGATATTAATATATATTGGCAATGGGGTTCGAAAATACCTACATAACCGAGACGGCCATTCCATGGCAGTGGAAGATAGTCACTGTTAACTGGCGGAGACCTTCCTGCTTCTCTCTTCAATACAACCACATCTTCCACAGGGCCCTCGTCATCTCCATCAGGATCGAGCCTCTTATCCCATTCATCCTCGTTGGATTCCTCCTTCACTTTAGATATTTCTGCTGCCTTCTTCGCTGCTTGCTCTAACTTGAATGCCTTTATCTCATCCGACCCCTTTTTGGCTGCAACAGAACTCTTCGTTGGAGTCTTCTTTGGCTTACTCACCGGAGTTGGAATTGACGAGGCTACATCAGACAGCGATGAGTCGCTGTCTTCCTTCTTTCCTGGAGCTGAGTTTCGAGATTTTCCTTTGTTATTTACCCTGAAGGGTGTATTAGGTGGTACGATAGGAGCTACTTTTTCCACTGCTAAAGCCTCTCCCTTACCGTCCGCATCAGGACTTGCTCGCAATGAAGCTTTGCCATCAACAATATCTGGATTCTGGTCAGGATTTGTAGTAAACTTCCCCTTTCCACGCCGACTTGATTCTCTCCTGGGTAGAACTAGCTGTGGAGGCGGAACATGGATTTCTTGAAGGCCAGGGGCGTCAAATGTTGTCGTCGAGACTGCAATGGAAGATCTCTTGCGCTTTGGGGCCATTATTGCTACCCGTGTTTGCTTAAATTGGCATGAACTTCCGAGAGAAGGAGAGCTGAGCTCTGTTATGTGAGATAAGCAGACAGCGATTCTGCGGACAAGCAGGCAAGAATATAAAGAACTAAACATTCAATGAGAGAAGGATTTTATTAACTTTAAACATATGTACGATTCGAAGGAGGAACACTATAAAGGAAAAGGGCTTGAGCGACCTGCGCTTAGTCCTACGTCACGCGTTTGATCTCGATTATAAGAAAAATCGATCGCAGTGAGACTTGTTATGTCGTCACTCGATTGTCCCGTCCCATGTAGATTTAAAATTGGGTCGCTTCTAAAAGTAACACGTGACTAGAGAATTCTTGGCGATCGGAGCCCTTCGCGGTCTAAAATAAGTACAAGTAATTTTATTAAACACTTAACTTTAGCTAACATTATTACAGGTTTGCTTATTTTTACTGATTTATCTTTACTTAAAAATTATATTTTTCCTCTCGCCTGTTCTGCTAAATTTACGGATTTAGACGGAATTCCTTTAAAATTACAGCTTAATAGAGACTTTCTTTTCGGGATTTTTAGTTGTAATTAGTGATTCTCTTTAAAGTGTTAACCGAAGAATGTCTAAATTGACCGGGTGGGGAGGAGGTTCAGCAACGGCAATATATGTCAAGATATGACCAACTTAGCGATAGCTGCAAAAGCTATACATTTTCCAACCCATGTATCGACGCTCACTTCCCTCATGGAGAATCTCCGCACAGATAATCCCAGTCTTTAGGAGAAAAACCAACAGCTCTCAAAACAGCTTATCGAAGTCGAGAACAGGCCCTCAGACTTCAATTGGGTTTCAAAACTTCCATCAGAAGTTCAAGTAATGATATGGAAGCTCGCTCTGATAACTTAAACATATATTATTGGTGGAGATGCCCGGTACACCAAAGCAACATCAACACGGTCATGCCGGCTTGTCGTGAAGCTCGTTCCACAGGATAACGGTTGTATATTATCTGCGTGCGTGCATCTCTGACGGATGGCTCGATCGAGTATCTGGAGTGGTACATAGGCCAGTTCCTAGGGCCTGTAGGCTCTACGTAAATCTGGATCTGGACACATTTTGTTCAAGGACACTCGCTTATCTGATGAATTGCGATCTCCATTTTATGATTGCTGTGAAAATGAGATATTCTCTCCATATTAAACAGACATTCCCCTCAAAACTAGATTCATAGATTGTTATCTCGTGTTTGTTGGTGGAATAAAATATTTCGATGGCGGAAGCTCGCCATCTTAGCAGTTACTTGGAATTTATGGGAAAGAAACTCAACTATTTCGATGAGATGTCAGAAATTTATCACGGAGGATATTAGAGTATAAGATGTTTAGGATTCATGACTCCGGCTAGCGTCAACCTCCCAGACTTGGGTCTAGTAGATAGCCCGACCAACTTGGAACGACCTTAACGAAGAATTAAGCAGCGCTAGGACAGATGGATGTCAATTACTGAATCTGGTTGGAAATGGGATCTCGAGGTGGGTTATTTGAAGAAATATCTGACTGTGGGAGCTAACCTCTTTTACAGATCAAGCGCACTCCACAACAGAGGGAGATGTACAAAATACGTTTAGATAATCTTGGCGATATACCAGCCATTCGCCACGTTAAAGTTATATGGGATTATGGGATTCTCGTTTCATGTATGCGGAAGAAGATGATACTTGCTCACAACGAAGTGGTAGTACATGTCAACACAGAAAATCTGACGATGAGTCAAAACGGTCTGTATCAAGCAAAGAAATCAAACAAGACAGCGATTAAAGCTGATTTACTCTCGAATGACCTGGCTGAAGTGTTGAGCTACTATTCTAGATTTACTCCAGAGAGAACTTCCAACTGCAGCTGGAAGGGATAAAAGGACCCCTAAGACGCCATGAGGATTTGGGCAGGCCGCATCTTTATTGAAAAGCGGAAATGGACAACATAATTTGAACAGCAGATCAAATTGTAGCGACAGCTGCAGAATGGATTCCTGCGGATCTATAGAGCTTGCGGGGAGCTGTATGACTAGATAACTGCCAAAATGACAATATTAACGCCCAATATGCTTCAACACACCTAAGTACAACCGGGAGTAACCACCTTCTCCTGATACACACACGTCATCCACCCGATTAAATCCTGACATAGGCGGCAACCTTGCACTGCGCACCAGTGGTTGCCTACTACGGCCAGAAACCCTCACTAAAGCCCGAGGTTTGGCCTGGAAAGGACGTGTCGAACTTCTCAAGATAACCGCCCATGTCTGAATTCCAAGATCCTTTCCTGACAGTTTGACGGAAAAAGCATGGAGGATAGTTGTCGTTTTCGAAGATCTTGGCATGAGGCAGAGTGGGGCCCATGTTTCCGTTGTTGCTCTCCCAACACTCGACAGCGTTTTTCAAGACCTTGGATTTGTCCATATTGTATTTTGCAAACATGCCGTTCCAATCCTTGGCTCCAGCAAAGTAGCGATTACTATCCCAAACAGATTTTTGGTTCCAGATCAATACATCTTGGCACCATCTCTTGTCGCCGTCCCAAGCGTTGTTCTCGCCGGTACAGACACCTTCTCCCATGTCGTCTCTGATAATGACATATGTTCCTTTGAACATCCTTGCCATTGTCCAGATTAAACCTTGTGCCTATTGAAGAACTTAGTATATACGTCTAGGGGTGGAGTATGTTGACCTTACCATGTGCGCCTCGGAATTTTTGAACCATTGCTGCATATCTTGAGTTGGGTTATCCTTGAGCCAAGCACCCCAGCCAAATATCGAAACAGCGGGATTTTCGACACCGCCTAATCTCATTTCGACAGGAATGTCGTCTTGCTTATGGCCTTGAGAACCATACACTGCCGCGATGATCATATCCATCATAGCTAAGGTCTCGCTTGCAACCGATTGAATGATGGCTTCCATTGCCTGTGTGGATTTTCCTGACAAACTTGGCCCTTTATCACTTCAAAGAGGATAGGATCAGTAATAATATTTCCATTGCTTGATTTGAGCGACTTACTCTGTTTTTAAGGAGACCAGGGTCATGATTCCACTGAGAGCAGCCAAGCCCCCCGACATTGCAGGATTTCCGACAGCGGCACCACTAACCATGGAAAGAGCCCCAGCAAATACACCAGCCACGTTGACTTTAGCATCGTCAGTCTCGGGTATCTTGAGATCTTCTTTCATCGAGCTGATTTTCAAGGAACTGAGAAACGATGCCTCATTAAAGCGCGCTCGTAATTCGACCATGTAGGTGTTGAAGTTCTGTAAGGACACAAAAAGATACCAAAGACCACCTTTACCAATCGCATTAAACTCATCTAACTATCATTTAGCCCGGAGATCATCTGCTTTGAACAAAACACTTACGACATTCTTTGTTGAATTCACATTTTGCACCGGTGGTTATACAGGACACTAGATAACAACAATGGTTAGCCACTGCTTAGCATGAGGGGAAAAAGGTCGAGACGAGGAAAAAGCTTACTATCAATATGGTTTGCTTCTGGAAATAGTTCCCTGTACAGATTTTGCACCCACTGTGAGTGGTCTCCATTCGCCTTGATATAAGCATCGGCATATTGTTCGGCACCGCTATCAGACCAGAATTTACCCATGGCCCAGTGGTCTCCTATGTCACTGAACTTTTGTCCTGATATGCAATCTGGGAGCTTTTGGTCTGGTTCGACGAGTTTGGCAATTGCTGAGTGGGCAATTGCAAGGAGAACGGTCAGGCCCGCACAGAAGTTGGGAGTAACACGCATTGTGATAAAAGAGTGATCAGCAAATTGAATAGATGGCGGTGTAAAGTTAAAAAAAGACCGAAAAATGAAATGTAAGGAATTCCGATGGATAAAGGAAAGAGGAAGGAAAGAGGAAACAGGAAAGAAGAGTGTTGGTGTGGTGAAGATCCGTAGAAGGGACCACGCCCTATATAAATATACTTTTATTTGTACTAAGAATTTGATGAAATATTTGTTACGATTGTTACGCTTTAGAAATCAACTGTCTACATTTTGTCTGGCTCGATCGTATCCTTCGATCATCTAAAGTATCTGAACTGCTCTTGCTCTTCCCGGGGGCGAAGCCACGGCACTTTTGCACTATTAAAGGCTGGTAAGGAAGGGTACAGTCAGCGAGGATCATTGAGACGTCGTGGAAACGCTACCGAAGTATACTTGGCTTAACTTCATGAGGATCATATGCATTACAGCCTTTGAGGGCGTTCACTCAAGAATCCTTTAGTTTGAATGATTTTTTTGTACTCCAATTTAGAGCATAAATGCTTCGAAGATCTATATCTTGAAGTATCATACATATGTAAACTAGTGAAATAAAGTTGCGATTTACTTTGTCTCATAATGGTACAATGGTAGTGCTCATAACTACTAAGCATATTTCTTTTGTCGATTCTTTTTCCCTACCCTTCTCACAACACTCGACAGTGAAGCATTGCAGATGATTGGAATTTTTTCTCTTTTTTTAAAAAAACTGAGCGACTATTAAGACCATGACTTTGCGAACGAGGCTTCTGATTTGGGCGCGAAGCGCGAAGAGTCTCAACCACCAACCTTGGCAGCTTATGTCAGAATCGGGCTTCCAGTGTAAAGATTGAAAAAAACAAACGAGGCCATAGTCCACAGTAAAGTAGAGCATATACAAGTACGAGCTCTAGGAGAAATCATTGGACATTTCTCATGACAAAGCTACCTCTAAAGACAAGACCGAGGGCGGTTGCAGAGGCTCAGCACAATCGAGATCATTCCTCTTCCATGCAGTAGAAGAAACGTTGACAAGGATGAGTGAAGGATCCCACCGTGACATGAGATCTATGTTAAGGTTCTGGGCATTATCTGGAGTAAACACAGAATCGCATGTCGAATCGCATAGAAAAGAAATGCAAAATATTTTGCCTTAGAATATCGCTTATATAAGGATGATGTAAGTGTTTATTCATTGGTCAGATCGTCGTTATACTTCGCCAATCTTAACTCAGCCTCCAGCAGGTTTAGCGCTGCACCGCAGCCACAACCGCAGCGCCTCTGGCAGGGTTTATTTTCACCTTTATTTCTCGCCAAACCCCATCGTAGCTTCTCAGTATTACTAACAATAGTTGGAAGGATCTGAAAATGATGGTCGTCGAGAGCCATCTTGGTGCTTAGTGGCGCGATACGTGGTCGAAACGCGATCATAGTGAGGTAAAATTGAAATTATGGAGAGGAGAAATCCTCGAAATGTGTTAGGGGCTGGAGGACGGCTCAATCTGGTAGTCAGTGGGTGAAGTATATAAGTTGGAAGACGTGTAAGCGTTTAATGGCCATCAAATTGTGCTTTCCTTCCTTTCGCGGTCGAGTCAAAACATTTTCTTTGGTCTTTGCAGCATTCCGTCTGGCATTATTCGGGTTTTCAGCCCCTCTGATAATTCGGCATTCGTTTCTCCCTCTTTGAAGACTTGTATGGTAAATATAGCCAAGATGCGGTCGTTTCTCAAAATTTTCTTTCTTTCATACATTACAGTTCATGCCTCAGCTGCTGTCTTACCGCGATCACACCAACCATGTCCTCATCACGAGCCAGCGGGTCAATTGATCGATGAGTACATCGTTGAGCTACACCCATACCACAATCTCGATGACCATTTCCGAAACATTGGCATGGACTTGACCAGGGAGGGAACAGACTTCTTTTCTCGAATGGATGCTCTACACTCTTACCGGGCACGGCTAACAGAGGAGTTTGTCCATAATGTCATTCGATACGACCCAGGTGTTCACTCAGTTGAGCGTGGAGCTATTATTGGACCGGAGGCTTTCAATCACACACACGACTTGCCATCACGAGATGAACCTTTTGGAATATCATCTACTCTTAGCAAGCGGAAAGCGAAATGGGATAGAGTTGAGCGAAAAGGTCATTACCAGTTGCAATACCTGGCTGCGGGCGAAAAGATGACACTTAAAGACTCGTTTGCTCCGGTAGAAATGATGCAGAATGCTGGATATGGTGTTGACATTTATATTCTCGACTCCGGTGTCCGTTTGTCCCATAGAAACTTTGGGGGAAGAGCCTCCAATTTTCGTGGCAAGTCGTATTCCGAGTACACCAAAGTTGACGTCCCTATGGGAGATCGCGACGGTCATGGAACTCATGTTGCTGGTATTGCAGGTGGGTTGATCTACGGCGTAGCACAATGGTCGAATATCATCGCTGTAAAGGTTGGATGCCGAGATCCGAGAGACTGCGAAGGTACGACACCTGGTGTCACTCAGGCTATCAACGACATTACCGTTGAACACGAAAAGAAGAAGAAGGAAAATCCGAAAGGCTGGAAAGGCTCGGTCATTTCGATGTCATTTGTTATTGGTGCCGATTCGCCAAGGCTAGCGAAAGCTATTGACAAAGCCTTTGCCGCAGGTATACCTATTGCGGTTGGTGCTGGGAATCATGAGGAGGGTGCCAAAGATACAAAGGCCAAGGGAACGCTATGCACCTCGAAAAACACAATTTGCATTGGTGGGACCGACAAGGAGTATAAGAAAGGCTGGGTAAGTTTCACATTACTGGCAAGAGCTACAATGACTGACAGTCTGCTTAGTACTCAAATGACGGCAAGGAAGTTAATATTTGGGCCCCTGGTGACAGTATCCTGTCTTGTGGCAAAGATAGCGACAATGATGGTGCATGGAAGACCGGGACTAGCATGTCTACACCGGCTGTTGCAGGAATTATGGCAACTAGTAAGTATATCATGATCTATACATGGCTGGTCGCAATTTTGCTAACCGTTATCAGTCGTTAGTTACGAGAATCTCAGAGATAATGCAGATCTTGTATACCAGCGAGTCAGAGCTAATCAACTACCAAATATTATCAGCGGATTGAAGAACCCATGGTTCTTTGGAGAAAAGGAAAACAACTTTTTCGCACAGACAGGAATCAAACAAAAGACGCTTACTAAGGTTCATAACCAGCCTTATATTGGCCCAGGAGCCGACTGGTCTCCAACAATCGATCCTTACGGCCCTATCATGCGAAGAGATAACAACCCCAACGACAATAATGACGACGGGTACCAGAACCTCGAGACCACCGATCCCGGCAACGGCGAGCCCATCCTCATCAAACAAGAAGCAACCATCCCTCTTGATAATTCGCCCGCTGAGAACCCACCCGTTGAACCCTCGCTCACCATCACCCCCGACGAAACCACCGCCGAGCCCGCGAAGCCAACTCGTCCTGCCGAAGATTCCAATCTCTGCCAACCAAACCAGACCCAAGAGACGAACTGCAAGCCTGGCATCCTCCCGGACTCTCCACCCTTTAGCGGTCCTCAGCAGCCGTCATGTGTGAAAGCTGACGGCACACCCGGCAGCAGACCCCGGCTTAACACAAAAGCAGCCCACGACGCAGCAGTCGATTACTGCACAACCCTCGTCGATAAACGCTGGCTGCTGAAATCTGGACTCAACCCCGCGCCAGCAGTTCTCAAGGGCAAAGCAGAGGGCGACAAGAGTATGGTGCTCTCCGTCATGTATTACGAGCCCTCGTGTCCGCAGGACAAGAGTAAGAAGGAGCTGGACTTTGGGTTACTAACGGTGGATAAGTGTGTGGAGTATTTGGCGGGGACTTTGGAGTTTGCATGCAAGATTGATGCAACGTGGGGCGATAAGTATAATAAAGATTTTGAGTTACAGGGTGGAGTTTGGGCGACGGATTGTGCGATGTTTTCGCTTTTTGGGCAGTGAGTTGTAGGGGTGCCTTTTTGTATATATGGGAGAGGGTTTAGATGGGATGATGTATACAGACTACTCGTCGATTCTCGAACGCGAATTCGTAATCTTAGTTTGTCATTATATCGGATATAACTGATATCCTTGAGTTATATTTATAGTGTGTGGAAGAATTCTGAAGCGTTCTCCTCAACGCCTGCTGATCACATATCAGAAGCCACCAAGCTCGACATCTGTGGGCCGCATAAATTAGCCTTCAGTCGCCGGTAAAAAGAAGGGGTGGACTAACCTTCAAATGGCAGTGGGCAGATGAACGCTGTAGAAGGAGTTATGTTGGGGTATGCTTACCAGGAATTCGTGTATCAAGAACTCGAATTTCTTGCCCCGAGATCTCGTACCAACGATTACAGTTGTAAATATTGTTTAGAAGTTGAAGGAGAATAGAAAGACCCTGAAAATCAGAGCAAGCAAAATGGCTTTCCATAAAAGAATTGGCAAATGTTGACTTTTAAAGGATTCGGTACACACATGACATAGTTTGGGAGCGTTGCTTGTAAATATGTCAACCATGATCTTCATAGCTATGCAAATAGTATGTTTGTGGGGCTACTAGCTATATTTAGTGGAGTCTTTGTTATACAAAAGGGGGATGGGATTGCTAGGATGTGCTTATTGATATAGGACGGGTTGGAGACAAGTGAATCAACGAAAGGTAGTAAGAATAGATACAATTACAGAACGAGAAAATCAGTCGGGCGGAGCAGGCAAGCTAACCAATACATCATCAACAAACAAGCCAATCTTCATCGAACAAGTCTACTGAGGATTGAAAAGAACACTCCCAATCTGGGAAGAAAAGATATCTAATGACTTGAATAATCCTACCAGTGAAGCATAATCTCACGGGATGCCAACCATCGCACCCTCTTTGGGCCTGACCACTGGAAAAGTCTCCGTGCCCAAGACATCGGCAAACTTTCCCGGAATAAGACACCACCTGTCACGAATATCATTAATCTTAAGATGGCTAAAGTGGAGGCCTTGGAGTGAGATCTCGAGGAGCCATCGAGCTCCCTCTCCCGGACTGCTCTTATACATCAACCTATCGATGGCTCCTAACATCTTCTGCCTAGCCTCTGGATGGTTACCTGCGTCTTTGATGATAAAAGTGATACTACGCAAGGTTTTGGAGCTTTGTCTCATGAGACGTAGAAGTGTTGTGAAGATTAGAGGTTCACCGACGAGGGAATCTATGGTTAGCGCTACAATGTTGCACAGATGTGAGAATTTCGAGTAAGGGTTGCTGAGCTTCCATTTGAAATCATCATGTCGCCGTTGCTTGTTGCCGCTAGGGTTTGGTCAGTACAATGATCAGGCTTTCTTGGATTAATTGATTTACTTTAGCTGAATCTCAAAATACTTTACTAATTCCAACACCTTGGGATTCAGACAAAGTACTTCGGCATATCGTGGACGGGTGCAAGTGACATTTTGGTATTTGTAGAGGGTGTTCAGTGCCCGATGGTACAAAGTCATATCCTGTCGGAGAGCTGCAAGTAATGCGCCATCAATGTAGTGGTTATTGTAACCGTCCATGTCCACATACATACTTGGGAAGAGGCAATATTCGAATATCATGTCTTGGACCTCAGGTGGTAAGTAGTATAGACTTTGGGGTTTTCCAAGTATCTTAATTTTCAGGCTTTGAACATTTTCCGGATTAAACCTGGGATTAGGCCAAGAGTAACAGGTCTTTGTGTCGTAATAGCGGATGGAGAATGATATGCTTTCGAATAAAAGGTATTGGTTGTCTTGGTCGAAGTGCAACATCTCTTTCCGGGACCCATGTTCATGGATTTCACGCTCCGAAGTCGTGGTAGATGTCAAACTCATTGTGGTGGGCTGGTAGTTAAAGATCAAAGTCAATAATAGGAGAGATGCGGTAGAAGCAGTAAAGCAAGTGATTTGCACATATATATTAGACTCATCAGAGCATCATTCGAGGTGAGTCGAGTGCATTCAGAGAATAATGAATATGTATGTGAATCAAATGACGAATTAATGTTGAATGTGATCGCACGAAGATGGATTAAAACTTTCATTGCTCGTCATTCGTCAGAAGTGGTTCTCCCTTGGCACTTGGGATGGATCATATTAGAGCGGAAGGTAAATATATTTGAGTCGCTTGCTGGCTGCACAGAGAGCACTCCTAGTAGGCGTTGTCTCTTTCCTTTGCCGACATGTAACAAGGCCCTGACCACTTAATTCAAATAACCAACAAAAGCCGCTTACTTCGGCCACAAGACGACAAGATGCTTGAAACGCGATCCAGAGATAACAGAAATACAACATATAAAGTACAATCACCCAACTCGTATTCGTCAACTAAGCAACGACGAAGAAACTTCCAGACAGAGTTCGGCTAGAGTTGAAGTCGTCTTATTCATGGCAGCTATAATTCTACAATCTTGTTATACACGCAAAACCCAACCCAATGTGACCGACACAAGCCTCCGTAAATATACACATATGCAAACACAGTCCTCACAAGCTTCCACCAGGCATTGGCGTGATCCCACTCTTCCTTATCTCCGCCTTCCGCTTCTCGATTTCTTGCGTAAGCCTGACCTGTTCCACAATCTTGCCCTCCCGTTGTGTTCTCTCGTCTTCGGCAGCGGCTTCCCAAACTACAATGAGACAGTCAGCACCTCCTTCCTCTAATATACTGCAGTTCTAGCATCCACCGGGGAAGTCCAGGGCAAACGTACTCGGTTTATCCGACTTCGAATATTCCTTCAGCTTATTCACAAAATGATCGAAGTCCTCTTGCTTCCCCCTCCGATTCTCTAAACTTCTCTTCTGCAACTCAGGATTATACTTCAAGAACAGCTCCTCTTCTGTAGGCGACACATAATATATTAGCGCTGGGCCACCGACACAGCAGACGACGCCACTGGATCAAATTCTATTAGCATATGTAGGGCACCAGGTGGGGTGGTTCGAATTCACGCTGCCAGCATCTTCGAGTACATTGCCCAATTCGTAGGTTTGGGAGCCATGTTTGCAGATGACGTGAGGAATGGGGTCGCAGATAGATATGCGCGTGTGCTTTAAGGGTGGTCGTCTGGTATTAGCGAGTTTCGAAGTTAATGGCTTTAATGCGCACGTCGACGTCGATGATGTCGATGATGTCGATACATTGAGGATGTCGGCGAGTCGGGATGAACAAAAAATACACTGGCCATGAGCCAATCAGAGGCTTGGGGTTGCTAAATGTCACTTTTTAGAAAATTTTGATTGGACAGATCATCCCATGCTTAACAAAGAATGCAATAATAATATTTACAAGTTCTGAAGCTGTAATACCCCAACCAGGGCTTCTTCAGACCACAATTCTACCTGGGTAAACACTTCTAACTTATTTCTTGGAAGACGGCTACAAATGGTTCATGATCATTGTGGCTCAGTTTTGTGGCGGTGCTTCAGCCACAGCTGTGTGGCTCAACTCTGCAACCATGCAACTTCCCTGTCGAGATCGCCAGGAGAGCGTTCACAGAAAGTCTCTTTCGGACTGCAGAAAGACTGTGAATGGCTAAGATTTAAGAGGAACTATTAATACGGTCCAACAAAACGTGGTAAAACCTTTCTTGTTGGATACCTGATCAGAGCAATGTCTGGGAAGAGAAGATCTTACAAGGGCTGTCATCCCGAGTCGTCAACATCGGCTTCGGCTTCATGTTTGATATCCTACCCGATCCGCTCTGTTTGACTTTGACGCCACTTTTCTTTCCAAGATGTGGAGAATAGGGCTGTTCCTTGATCAAGAAATTTACACTTTTATAGTGCCGGCAGATTAGTAAGTCCATCATCGTCTGGTTGAAGGGATGGTTTTACAATGTGTCTGAGGAGGAGCTTAACACATTTGAACGCCCGCATCTCTACATAGGTGCCCCAATATACTCTCTACTTATCTTTTCAGCCACTGAAGATACACAATTATATTAAAATAAAAAGAGCTGTCTTTTTCTTAAAAGATACTATTGATGGCCCCCAATGCAATCCCTGTCCAGATGAGACGCGTGGAAAGAGGACCAAACCTCCGTTGCCATTCAATGCTCGGTGCACAAATTAACCTCAATGCTGCGACATCCGTCAATGCGGCTACCCGATCTGTGAGAGAGACGGTGATCATCGTGATTTCAGGAACCGTGATTCCTCAAAAGGAACTTCCCCTATTTGTCTGATCATCCATGTTTTTCGTGCTGGTGACATGAAGGCTTTCTTGTTGCTAGATGCTCTTTCAAGTTCAAGCCTTTGCCGTTCTTGGCTTTCCTAAAGAACAACAGCTGCATCCCTCGTAGCGCACCGACTTTACCCCCACATTACTCAAGCTCTCCCTTCTGAGGTGATTGTTTAACTACACATTACTATCCTTCAGAATATCATAGGCGATCGACTTGTACTTGCATTGTTCACAGACTGCTAACACTCATTTACGCCTCCCAACGAGCCTCAGCCCCGAAACGCCCCCCCATCACCATAGCCATAACCGGGCTATATTTGGCTTTCAGCGCAACAGACTCAACTTTGGATTCGAGCGGAACAGACTACCTACATTACAACTGTTGGACTTCGGATGTATCGTGCAATCTAGCCTTCACAAGTAGCAGAAAGAACAGATCGGTTCAAGGGGGAAAGCGGTCGAAGGAGCGACCGCAAACAACTTGCAAAACCCCAGCGACGCGTCGCAAAAGACAACAACATGGCATACGATCCCAATGGCTACCAGCCTCCACAGCGTCCATACAATGGCAGAGCAGATCCAAGGGCAGGTCCTCCTGGGCCTCAACAGAATTATAACGAAGCACCACAGCAGCAATACCCACAAGAACAATACCCTCCACAACAGCAGGATCAATATGCGCAGGACGGATATGGATACGACAATTACAGCAACCAAGGATATGACCAGAATCACGATCAAGGATATGATGGGGGATATCAGAACCAAGGAGGAGGAAGAGGGAGGGGAAATGGCTATCCTCCGAATCAGAACCCTCCGCGACAGGATTATCCTTTGAATAATGAGAGAGGTGGGATGGCGCCGAGGGGTGGTGGACGAGGACCTCCAATGCAAAGACCGCCGCCAGATGGGAGAGGCGGCTATGGTGGGCAAGGAAGAGGATATCCAAATGGTGGACCGATGGGAAGAGGGGGAAGACCACCTGGGCCAAACGCAGCATCTTCCGATCCTGGACGTGAGTAATCACAGTGAGAACCTATCCGTCCGCATCTTACTGACACATTCATAGCAAATGGCATGGGACGTAAGCCTTTGAAATCACCTCCAATGTCGCCAGATGTCCCCGCATGGGATAACCCATATGGTGGATTCGGTGGTGGGAAACAGAAATCGGCCTTGGTCCAGGAGCAGGAAATCATTCAAAACATGGCAGCAATGGAGGTCGGCGAACCCAATCCCAACAAGGGCAGATCCCGAGGTCCAGGAAGTAAAGGTAGCCAAGGTTATGGGGGAAGAGGTATTGCGACGGATGATTATGGGCGCCCTTCACTCGACGGGCAAAGGAGACCGCCACCTGAAGATTATGGACGCCGTAGCGCTGATAACTCAAGAAGACCACCAGATAACTATGGAAGACCTTCAATGGAGAGTCAAAGAAATATGCCCCCTCGAGGTTATCCTAATCAAGGTCCATCGCAACAAGGATATCCTGATCCACGTCGAGGTCCTCCCGGAGGTCAACCTGGAGGATATCCATCCCGGCCTCAAAATGGATCCCAAAATGGTTATGGCGAGCAAGGCTATGACGATCGAGGAGGCTACGGACCAAGACCTGGAATGACCTCCCCAATAAAAGAAAATTTCGGAGCTCCAGGGAGGAGTATGACAATGCCGAATGATCAACAGCCACCTCAAATGGGACGCGGGCCGCAAAAACCAATGTCAATGGAAGGACCAGGTTCGAGTGCCCCTTACAACGGACCAGTCGGCCGTGGAATGCCTCCTAGACCTGCAACTGCTGGTGGACAGAGACCACCACCCCAAAGGAATTATCCACCACAAGATCCTTACGGAGGCGGACGAGGACAACAGTCTGCTATAGACACTTATCAACCTGACTATCAATCTGGACCTCAAGACTATTCGGCAGCCCCTTCAAGTGGAGTGATTGATGAAGTCTATGATGCATATTATGAGCCGCGCACTTCTGCGCCGCCCGCACGTAATGCCAGTCATGCTAGTCGTGCATCTGCTGAATCAGAAATGCCAAATTTTGATGCGGTACCGAGTCGACCCGGAAATCACAGAAGAGGCGCTTCGATCGATGAGCATATTCAAACCCCTCCAGCACCACAGAATGGCTACCCTCAACAATCACAACAGCTCAAACCAATTAAGTCACAGCCCGACTTTCGCGGCAGAGCTGAACCTCAAGCTGCTGTTTTCGAAATGGCTGGAGCACCTCCAATGCCAAATGCTTATCCTCAACAAGGCTATGACGATGGTTATGGTCCCCAGAATGGGCAATATGACCAAGCTCCAGAGCCTGTCTATTCTCAATACAATGGACCTCCACCTTCAAATCAGAATAGTTTCGTACCGCCTCCAAGGAGTGCATCTGCAGCTGCGGGTAGACCAGGTCCCGGGCAAGCTGGATACGCAGGAGGAATTTCCAATGGACCACGAGGAGGAACACTTCCTAACGGGCCATCCCCTCAGAATGGACTACCTCGTTCGAACACTGCTGGTCCGGATTCTCTACCCTCCCATCCGCCACCTGTCCGTGCCGGTTTAATACCTAATTCTATGGCCAATCTTGCAAGCAATAAGCCCACTCCAGTTCGCAACTATAGTAATACCGCTCCTACACCACAACAGCCACCACCTCAACATACAATGGCATCTCAGCAACAAGCACCGTCACAACAACAGAATATGCCTCCCCCACAGGCTGGCCCCGCCGCGCCTGCCCCTGTGACGACTGCCGAGTTGGAAAGTCTAAGACAAATGGTAAAATCTAATCCTGGAGATCAAGGTAGCGCATTTACTCTAGCCAAGAAACTCATCGAGGCATCAGAAGTCATTGTCCAAGCGATTCCTGATCAAAGAGCTCGTACTAAGCAACGAGAGAAATATATCATGGATGCTCACAAAATTCTCAAGAAGCTTGTGCAACAGCAACATACAGATTCCATGTTCTTCCTCGCAGATTGCCATGGCAAGGGCATGTTGGGGCTCGAACCTGATAACAAGGAAGCTTTCACACTGTATCAATCTGCTGCTAAAGCAGGACATGCTGCTGCTGCATACCGCACTGCGGTCTGCTGTGAGCTTGGTAACGATGAAGGTGGCGGAACTAGAAAAGATCCATTGAAAGCTATCCAATGGTACAAACGCGCCGCAATGTTGGGGGACACGCCTGCCATGTACAAAATGGGTATGATTTTATTGAAAGGACTACTTGGTCTGCCAAAGAACCCGCGCGAAGCAGTTGGCTGGCTCAAACGTGCCGCTGAACGAGCCGATACTGAGAATCCCCATGCCTTGCATGAACTTGGTCTATTGTTTGAACAACCTCAGAGCGCTGAGAGCTCAGTAGTCCGCGATGAAGCGTACTCATTCTCATTATTCCAGCAAGCCGCAGATCTTGGATACAAGTTCTCGCAATACCGACTTGGTTGCGCGTATGAGTATGGTCTGTTCAATTGCACAATTGATCCTCGAAACAGTATCATGTGGTATTCACGAGCGGCAGCGCAAGGGGAACATCAGAGTGAGCTTGCGCTCTCCGGATGGTACTTGACTGGTAGCGACAATATCTTGCAGCAAAATGACACGGAGGCATATCTTTGGGCGAAGAAGGCAGCTATGGCTGGGTTAGCCAAGGCGGAGTATGCAATGGGATATTTCACCGAGGTGGGAATTGGAAGTCCTGCCAATTTAGAAGATGCTAAGCGTTGGTATTGGAGAGCTGCTGGTATGTTCAATCCCTAATCTTGATACGTTGTGGCCAGATGCTAATGGTCATTGCAGCACAAAACTTCCCTAAAGCTCGTGAGCGTTTGGAAGATCTGAAGAGGGGTGGTAGTAAAGCTGCTATGAAATCTCGAGACCGCATATCTAGATCGAAAGTCGGTAAACAGCAAGAAGGCGAATGTACTGTTATGTGAAAAGATGTCATGGATATATGACAGGATGAATAGATGATATCTTGAAATGACAAGTGTCAACAGCACGATGGAGATTCATGTCGGACAGCAAGACTTGAGACGAGAAATTTTGGTGTTGTCGCTAGCATACGTGCGGAGCAAGGATTTTTGGAGTTTTTCATCTAGCCCGTTCCCACCTTGACGGAATCGTGGAAGGCAGGATTTTTGCATCGGTTCTGGCGTTTTTTGATCTTTTGGTTTCAGAAGCCTCCTGAGTGAGGGTGATAGTGTTTGGTGTAAGACAAAGAATAATTAAAAGCTCGAGAAGATGATCTAGATCAATGAGATACTTTTCTAGATGATTGTGAGGTGTCGTGATGTGTGCTGCTTGATTATGGGGCAATGTTGGCTGTTGATAGCGGGTGAAGGTAGGGGGGGATGAGAGGCGGAGGGTTTGTTTTGTCCTGTGGTGCTCTTTGAGTAGAATTGTCTGAGTTTCTCAGGGCCATTAATTTTTGATGGGAGTTCTGAAGAGAGACTGTTGTGTTTTGGCATATTACGAGGGCTTCTGGCTGTCTCTTGTCCCGTACTCCCTCTTATTTTTGCATGGTTTCCGTTACTGTATTATGGAGAGATTACTTTCTACGTATCGCGGAACCCTGGAAGAGGTATTTGGGTATGCACGCTTATTGTGTTTTCATGAAGCAGTGATATATCCTTTGTTGCCCTACGCCTGTGCTTTCAAACCCCATTTTCAACTCGCCTTGAACGCCATGCAATGCCATATGAAAACCTGTCTCTAGTCTATCAACGATTGGACTGCTTCGGTTGATTACTGACTTTCGCTGAGCAATGTATCGCGCCTCGACCTCGCGAAGTCGATGTAACTTTAATTTCCTCAGCGAGGTCCCGCAGACTCGGTTGTGCTCGATCTTCGCTGCATCGCGTGCCCTCATACCTCATCGCCTCCCAATACCCTCGCCTTAACGATCCTCACTTCATCTACCGGCCGGTCCTCTTTGCCTGTCCTGTACAGCAAGTCAGATGCGAATCAGGTGAAGGTCTTGGTTGTGACGATGGAGCTTGACTTGGAAGATAGACATCCACTGTACCGCAACATCTCGGTGCTTCACAGCTCACTTTTTGTAATGAACAGGGTAGGATGGTACATACCTCACATTCCCCATATTCCTCAGCGTCCCTAAGCCCTCCTTCACCCGTCCGAAAATTGTATGTTTCCCATCTAACCACGGCGTCGGCGCCAATGTTATGAAGAACTGACTCCCATTCGTATTCGGTCCGCTGTTCGCCATTGATAGAATACCGGCGCCGGTGTGCTTGAGGCTGGAGTGGATCTCGTCGTCAAATTGGGGACCGTAGATACTTGTGCCACCGCGACCGGTGCCAGTCGGGTCGCCAGTTTGGATCATGAAGTTTGGGATTATGCGGTGGATTAGGAGGGTGTCGTAGTACCCGCGGGACGTGAGAGTTAAGAAGTTTTGGCAGGTCTATGGGGGAGAGGGTGTTAGTTGGGTGATGACAGGGGTGAATGAGGAGGTACTTTTGGGGCGTGATCGGTGTAGAGTTCGAGAACTATTGGGCCCTGGTGAAGTTCAGTATTTGGTATATGGGCGGGTGCTTTACGGTGTCTTACCATTGAGGTTTGTAGATGGACATTGGCAGCCATAATTGAAAACTTGGCTTGCGCCGGAGCGGATTGTAGACGATTTGAAGGTGCTCGCGGCGTGAAATTGTTGATAGGTGAGTACTTCGACTTTAAGTTTCTAGTCTTGCAGGTCTGAAACCAAATTATGGGAGGATTGCTAATAGCTTACAAGATTGAGGTTATATCAAGAAATCTTAATGGGCCGTTCCTGCCAAGGCCGCAAGGCTGAAGCGCCCCATTTAAATCACTGGCCTCGTCCGTGAGCTGTTGTCTGTCCTTGCTTGCATCCATCGACTCCCACCAAAACATGGACCACGTCTCTAATATTACGAGAAAGCATGGACGCTGACATTGATGTCCACCTCGCTCTATATTTCATCATGAGATAGGTTATAAATTGCAACTACTTACAACGGATTCTTGCACCTTGGTTCCACGCGGCATCCTGCCTCATCGAACTCGATCTTCAAATACGATCACAAAATTATCATTCAGAGCTTACCCGTCATGGACAACTCTACCGTATTCTCTGCTAATGGCACTGCATTGCAATACGTTGGCCAGTGGGCATATAAAATCTACGATGAGTGGGACATGATCCAGATGCACATCCATCTCATCCTCGCCGCTCTTTTCCCCATCTACATCGGCTCTCACGCGGCCCTACGCCGTCCTCCATCGGCAAAGTATCCCGAGAAGAGATTAGTATCCCTAGATGAGGAAGATGACGGACTTGAGAAGGAAGAGGTTGTTGAAGGGCTCACACCTTCTGATGCTATCTTGTTTCCAGTTCTTGCCGGAATCACGCTGGGTGGACTCTATTTCATTATCAAGTGGATGGAGGATCCAGCCCTTTTGAACAAAATCCTCACCTGGTACTTCTCTTGTTTGGGTATCTTTGGTGTTGGAAAATTGGCCGGTGATGCTCTCAACGTTATCACCACGTTTGTGTTCCCAACGGTCTGGACAAACTCAACACAAGAATTTAGTATTGAGCAGAACAGTCGAAAGCAAATTTTACGAGCCTACGACGAACCACGTATTGAGCAGACCCGATACATTGTCGCTAGCAAAACAAGTCCGTTTGCTGGACGTTTCTCCAAAGTTCGACTTCCTGATCGTATCACCAAGTCATTGTGGTCTTTACGATCTATCCTTCGACGCCATTGGATCTTCCGAGGCTATATTCGTGGAATTCTCTCTCTCAGTTCCAGAGTCAAGCTGAATGATGCAATTGGCTTACTCATTGGTATTGCAGCGATTGTTATGTATAACCTTGGAGGAAAGTCGTGGTGGTTGACGAATATTATGGGCTTCGGCTTTGCCTATGGAACATTCCAACTCATGTCACCAACTACTTTCTGGACTGGTTCCCTGGTTTTGGCAGGTCTCTTCGTCTACGATATTGTCATGGTATTCTATACGCCACTCATGGTCACAGTGGCCACTTCTCTTGAGGTTCCTATCAAACTCGTGTTTCCCGGACCCAAGAGAGGTGCTATGTTGGGGCTCGGAGATGTGGTATTACCTGGCATTATGATGGCGCTCGCTCTTCGATTCGATCTGTATCTATTTTACCTACGCAAACAACAGCCCAACAAAGCCGTGCTCGATCCCAAAGATCAAGATTCCAAGCGAGCAACATATCTTCGGTCTACCGGTGTTTGGGGAGAGCTTTTCTGGACTTGCTCGACACCAGCTGATGTTACTCCAATAGAAGTCAAGGGAGCGCGATTCTCAAAGGTCTACTTCTATGCAAGCGTCGTTGGCTATGTCATTGGCATGTTTACTACTTTGATCGTCCTCCGAGTATTTAATCATGCACAACCCGCACTTCTATATCTTGTACCAGGAGTGCTAATCTCTCTGTGGGGGACTGCATTTGTAAGAAAAGAGTTTCATTTAATGTGGGAGTACACAGAGGACGGCACCTTGGACTTCTACGAAAAGAGTTATGTCGGTGGCAAATTAATCAAGAAAGGAGGAGACGAGGAGAAGTCAAAAGAAGCGAAGGAACATCACGTCTTTATGTTCTCATTATCAGAGCCAAGGAAAGATATAATCGAGTTGCAATCGGAGGATAAGCCTACGGAAAAGCTCCCGATAAAATTTGTAGATAAGAAGCTTGAGTAATGGATTGGTAGCAAGCAACGAATGCCAAAGGGTGAATGGAGATAGTTGGTCGAGGATATCCACAATTTGTTTATATAAATCACCACTACTTAAGCAGCCCAGACTTGTGAACTGATGTTGAGAAGTAGCATTTGTTGATTGGTAGATAGATTATAAAGCTGAATCGACAAGACCAAAAATATAGCTAATGAGGCCCCTTCACATCCGGTGACGTTGATTGGTTTCACAACTTCAAGTCTTGCGATAATAGCGATATATTTGACCAATCCAAATAAATACGTTGATTCTAGACAGGTTGTGCATGTACTGCTCTTCACCTCAAGATGAAGCTTAATATGACAAGTACTCTAGCAGCTTTATTGTCAATGAAATTCACTGCGGATTGGCACACAAGCTCAAAGGCTCGCCTAACTCATCTGCTGACTCGAACGCGACTCATTTAACTTACCTTACTTTCATTTGAGAGGCTTTATCTGATGAGTTCAGAAAGCTCTCTAATTATTCTCTCTCAAACTTCCACGAAGAGATCTCGTGCGCGAGTTCAAATCTTTGGTATGATACTGCGGTTCGAGATATTCAAGAAGGTTGCCTAACGCCTAAGCTCGCCAAATTTCTACCCTTTGAATCGTTTGATCTCACCAAAAATTGCTCCGCTACTGTGGAATTCTAGGGTAATGCTCTTTGTGCCATAAGGGGCTGTTGGAAGGGTATGCAGCAGGCGAAGTTGGCTTTTCTACAGATCTAGATAGGGATAGAAAGTTTATAGTGGCGTATGATTTCACCACGACGCTCGATAGTTTGCCTGGCCTGGGGATGCTTCGAGCCGCATTGCTAATCGAACGTGAGAACACATCTGACACAGAGCTTGCAGCTTGAGCTTCCTTGCTAAACAATTCAATGAACTCCTTTTCAAACAAAACCCAGGCTGCTCAAATATGCAGAATTTGTATATCTGAGTTTGCATGGCTGCTGCGTTCACACGCAATCCTGACGTCGCAGGGATAGGCGTGAGCTAAGATCAAGTTGACACATCCGGAGAAATAAGCCAATGTATCTTAGGCATCTTCAACATATCTCCTAGCTACAATCCTTGGAACAGCGCCTTACGATTTTACGAGTAGAGTCATCAGCTGGGCTGAGCTTGATAATCGGCATCGACTAAGCTACTCAAAACATTGCACGCTGGCGCGACAGGCCTGGCGATCTCTCTCACCGTGGCCCTGTACGTTAAGTTGTTAGATGTAGATAATATCTTTTCGGCATCGTACTTTGAAAATTTGAGAAAGTGATACTTGCGTTGCGTTTTACATCCGTTTCATCGTTGATTCAATTTCGCCATTTAAGTTCGAAGTCAGAAGTGACGGTACCCGGGGAATCTATACGCTCTTCATATCCACTAATTCTATAATATCATTGTCATTTTCACTCAACCACTACATGTCTCGCAGAAATACCGTGAAACATGGCAACCAACATTACTTGCAGGACAAATGACGAACATCAACTTTGAGTGACCACGTACTTTACAAAATCTTGGGTTTTGTGGTCATGTCTAGAAGGACTAGTTACAATCTCCGAATTTTCAGTTCATTTTCCCCCGGCATCTAGGAAAAGCTCTCGGGCTCTGTTTCTAGGCGGCTCAATTATTCTTGAGAACAAGAGGGTTTCAATCGATGGTGTAGGCAGTAATAACAATCGCAGCTTACAAAAATCTCTATCTAGATTCTACAATACTAAGATAGGAATTGAGATAATTAAAGGGTTGGGGAGAGTGTGGCTCGGTAGTAGCCGTACGTAGAGAATATCTAGTAACGATACTTTGCTTAAAGGTGCTACTAAGGCGCGCACTAGAACGCTGTATAGGTAGCTTACACTCTACGGATTGTTTTTCTTACACACTATGTCAGGAACGCCTACCTTCTTAAAATATCTAACACTTTCATTAATCAGGATCTCCTTAATTTCCCAAATACCTAAGTAATACAAAGCAATCCACTAGATTGTCTTTCATCTCCAGGAGAATGGCATTAGAGAATGATCTAAACTCTCCCTTCCAATTCAAGAAACTAGGTCAGAATCTATTAAGATCAGATAAACCCTTATAATGAAAAAGAACAAGTTTATTACTTAACCAAAGACAGGAAAAGAGACACAAGACCACCGTATTCTTGTTTAAACTATCACTTGCCGCAGACACTCTCGGATATAAGGAATCTGCCTGTAGATTAAATACTCTTGCTCTTACATATGGTATTGACCCAAGCTCTTATATCGTGGTGTGGCTTCTAATTATACGGATAGATAAGGCACATCTATATCTTCTTCATCAAACTATCTATTCCTAGCCTCACAGCGTCTTGCAACAACGCCATAATCTCATTCTCCAACCCCCAATATCCATCTCACTCGTTCATCCTCATAACCTCTTTGAAATGCGCCGCAAGATGTGACACCCTCGTATCCCAAGTCTCAAAATGAGCCTCGTGGAACCCACATTGAATCCTTCCCCAATTGACCTTCCACAGCCCAAATACCTCCCCAAAAGGCTTAGAGCATTGATAAAACTTAAGGAGATGTTGGCGAAGGTAGTCCTTATGTCTAAAAGTTCGCACTACACCAGAACGTTCGCTGCAGATATTGTACTCGTGGCTGTCTTTGTGGGCTTGAGTAGGGGAGGATATGCCACAGAAGATGCACTTTGTCAGCATTGGTTCAGGATCGAGGATTGTGCCATTGCTGGAGCAGCAGATCCAATGTTCGAGTGGAAGGTGGATGGACTTTTCGTGCCGTTGCCAATCGTGTTTGTTCTTGAAGGAGTTAGGGCAGAATCTGCAGTGGTAAATTGTGGGAGAAATACTCCTGTCCTTAAAGAACTGGTTCCTTTTTTGGCGACGGTGACGTCTTGAGCGAGAGACAGACACGTAGGAATGATAAGACACCCCGGTATCATGGCTCCATACAGAATTAGAGGACTCTGACGACAGACCAGATTGACTGTAATTTGACATTGACGAGTTGTCGAAGGCACTGTATGCAGCTTGTCTCATTTCGGTGGGAAAAGGTCAATATCGAAATTGTTGGAATGGGATACAATTGTTTGAGCAACTACAAATGGATTAATAGATTCTTCTTCGGGCGGTGAATTCTACCATCACACCATAGGCGTCAATTACATGTCCTCCTGATTATTTGACCTGGGTTCAATGTTTACTTGGTGGTTAGGTATTGGTATACTCGTGATGGAACCCTGGTGGACTTGTCGTTGCCGTCGCCTGGCGTTTACAAATCAATTCGATATTTGTGACAGAGTGAGACCCGTGCTTGCTCATAATTGTAGTTTTTCACCCTGATTTAGGTAGCGACTGTTCCGGTGTTCAGAAAGCCAACCCTTGAGAACGCGGATGTATTGTTTTGAAATTGACCTTTTCCACTTTGGACGAATAATGTCTTCTTCGGTATCGAACTTCCAGAAGACAGCGCCAGAACATTTCTGGCCGGACTACCTGCATCGTCCTTCCAAATATATGCTTCATGGTTCAACCCATCTTGACCTTCTTCATTAACGCCATGTGGGTGGCCCATGATTGGCCTACTTGTCTCAAAGTCAGATGGCGTTCTTTTTTCTCCAATAGCTAGACTGTATTCTCGGAGCAGAGCGACGCAGCTAGAGCAGGCAGATACTGAATTGGGGTTTGCCAATGTCGTTCGAATAACGAGACATTCTAGTCGATTATATCGGCAGTAGGAGCATGATATAGGAGGCCTATAAGCACCATTGATTAATCGCAAGATATCATGGCCCGTATGAACAGTACTTTGAAGATTAAAGCAGGACAAGTCGAGCAAGTCATTCTCAGACTATACCGCTTGAAACCGGACGAACCCATCTGTACAATATGCCGGATAGTTGAAAATTAATTCATCGCCAAGGGAGAATTCCCATGGGAAAGTTCCCTGGCTACTGCTGTCAAGCTCAAGCTCCAGGTCAGGTTTGTCGTCGAACGCGTTCCCAAACAATGGAGGCCGAAGTCCCTGGACGCCCAGAAGCCGGTTTATGTTTCGTCGCTACCACCTATGATGCAGTGTTACTAGATCAAATATAATTATGTCTCTCTTGTTCAACATCTTCCATTTTTTCAACAATTTCTTGGTCATACTACCACATGCATCATGTCGTAGGGCGCAAGCATTTTTCGCGGGCATTTTCCCTGGTGGGGCTAGCTTGACTGACCGTACTCCCCTCAAAATAGCCCATGGCACGTTATTGAATTAATGATTGTGTGAGTACCAATAGAGGATTCTCGATTTAGCTGAAATTACGAGGAGTTGAGGTGTGGGCAGGCCCAACACCGTCTGATGTTCTGCCATTCTGATTCTATAAACATTTCCCCTTTTCTCCATTGTTTGCTTCGAGACAATTCTCTAATCTTTTCAATCTGTTTGCCATCCTTCATCAAATTCATCGTTATAACTTCCCCGGTTCATAATTCTGGAAACTTCTTGGTCACGCATAGGAGGTGTTGGAGTCGACGGTCGTAAGAGATGACTCTCCACTACTTGTCTTGAGATCCCCATTGGCACTAAATTGCTCGAGGATAAATTGATCAGTCTCCCCGGATACTTTTGCAGATTCATCGTCCTCTTCAGCTCTTTTGTACTTGACATGGAGTTCATCATCATCACCTTGAATATGGGGATTAGAGACCTGTCTTCCACGATGAATTGTAACCAGTCTAGAACAATCTCTAAGTCCTTAAATGTTGCGGCCTTATCAAAAGACGAAATTGAGTCGATAATGCAAAATACTGTGGTATCGGGAGGAAAACGATATAGGAGCTCCCAGAACGTGTTACAAAGGCTGACTAAATCATGTTCTTCAAGAGTCAACAGGTGGTCTCGATGGTTGATGAAGTCCAGGTCCAGGATCTGTAATTTGAGCAACTTTATTAACAGTTGTATAATCAGGGAACGAATGAGCCCGTTTGGCCCTTGCCAGTGATCTCTAGAGAATGAATGCAGGCTACAGAAGAAGCAAGTCACTACTGTATCAGGATGGACTTCTATAACTCCAGCAACGAAAGTTGCCGAAAAGAGTGAAGTAGCGGATAATCCTGGGCCAGTAGAGCGGATATTGGCGTCGACGAGAATCATGTCTGCATTTTCACAATCCATCCACTGAAGAAATCTATTGTGTCGTAGCAGCGATTGAACTTGACCTTGCGTTGCCGTTGGAAATCTGCTCTTGTGCATCAACGCTCGTTCAAGGTCCTTGTTTGAGTGCTCAAGTAGTTGCTGCAGATCGACTGGTTGATGCCGAAAGGGTCCTGATTGAGCAATAATACGACAAAACCGGTCAAGGCTAACCACCGCAGTGCGTTTTTGGTTGCGATGGACTTTTTGTTTTAGCCTTGAAATCTCATCATCTTTTTCTGGTCTAAATTAGCTAAGGAAGTTCTCGCTTCTGTTCTCCACTTACTCTTGGACGCCATAAGCAACTCGAAAAGTTGGTTCCTGGCACTGATTTTGTCTTCATGCTGTGCATGAAGTGCGTGCTCCCTCGCAGCAATCTTGTCCCTCTTATCAGATACGCCCGTCAGTATTGCCTCAATTGAATTTTCAAATTTTTGGCGCCAGATATCATTCTTCTCGTGCTCTTTCTTTAGCAGTACTCCATGTTCATCAACTCCTTTCCTAACATAAGTGGTATCATCGACTAATTGCCCCATATCTGTACCTATATTACAGACGAGGCTCTCGATCTTGCCAATCTCGGCACCAGCACTCTCAAATTTCTCGCCGTATTTGACAACATCGAGATGAATATAATCAACCTTTGTGGCCGTATATCCTGACGCCAGTTGCGTGCACTCAATCGCCTGATCACGAGCTATGCCAAGGGCACGCTCAAATTGGTTGGTGGAATCCGCTACCCGTTGCAGAATATCTTCAGGTTCAGGAGGTGGTGGTTTATGTTTGAATTTAGGAACAAAGTTTCGCCCTTAATTCGACATCAACTTATATCGCTAGCCATACAAGCCGAAACTCACAGTTTGTTTTATCCTTGGACGTCAAGAAGATCATATCCTTGATAGCATCCACAACTGCCTGATACAGCTGATCAGCGCAGTCCGACACCTTCCGATTAACTCTAAAGCTCCTTTCCGTTGGATTGGCTCGAGTGATCGCATCCCGTAATCCTGTGAACGTGTCAAAGATCTTCTGCCGCTTGGTTGCCGAATTACCCGCAAGCTACTATATGTGAGTCCTGAACTCTTCAAGAAATGGGACAACCAGACGATAGCCGGCTTAAGAGACCAACCTTGAAGACCATAGCCAGGCCTGCCTTAACCACAGCAAGCCCGTAGTCATCTGGTATTAGAGCAACCCAAGGATTGATTGCGTCCTCAGCGCCACCAATGGTGTACCAAAGACGGTGCCAGAACCCGTCTGTTCTGTCCTTATATTTAGTCTGCGTCTGGTTGATTTTTTCACCAAGATCTTCCCAAGACTGCCAGGACTGTAGGGAATCACCCTCGTGACGAATTCCGAGAATTGTGGGTATGGAGAACCTCAAGACTTCTGCTAGTTGCCTTATTCTGTGGTTTAGTCTGCGTTTTGTGTATTACATTTGCTCATATCGATGCACTTACAAATAGGGCTGGAATGGGACAGGTACAAATTTTACAAGTCCGGGGTCGAACTGTGAAGGTCCTCCCATTCCATCGTGAAGCTTCTGGGCTTCGGTCGTGATGAAATCGACTGTCGTCGTGACTTCTCGTGGGCCAGGGTTAGACCAATTGGCAGCCATAGCAAGCAACAATAAATTGATAAATGATTGCTACCCACTACCAGAAAGCTTTAAAATTTTTGCAAGAGGTTTCGTTAAGTCAAAGATCGGTACAATTTAGAACCGTGGCTGTGAGAGAAACAAGGCTATAGAACTCGAGACCTGCGTTAATATTCATTGGTGGCGATAATTCTAGTAACATTTCTACTTCGCGTTGCCAAGGATCAGTATCATAATGCCCTTTGAGCTTTTGAGTGAGAATTACTATCGCCGCTCGTCGTTGCTTAAAACTTATTCTGGTGGCATCCATCCGCCACACACCCACACGTTCAGTGATCCTAGTCAGGGTCGTGGTGAACATAAGGCTCGGTTTGCTCCGCGTCTCTGCGCCGTTCGACGGCACAGATTCATTATTTTATAACCACATAAAAGGAGGTTGTTGTAGCACAACATATATGAAGGACATCGCATTAGGATGATATTGATTCTCAGCTCCTGCCAACACGATTATGGAACGTGCTTACCTGCCAATAGTAGCTGCAACCGCAGTCAGCACGGGGCATATTAAATCCTTTAAGGAGACTTCTCTCTAGCATTATATTCAGCCCCACAAGTCTTTTACAATATTGGTGGCTCGCAGGGTTTGTAGTCCAACCCCAAAATCCGCGACGCAGCCTTATTCACGTTCTGTAAAATATCTCAGCTCAAACTCATGGAATATTTCAGTGTAGCTAATTTAGATTTGCACAAAACACATTGGTCAGTCTCCTACCTCTTGAATCATACGTTAGCAATTCACACAATTTTAATACTAATTGGATCCAAGTGATTCCCGCTGAGCAGCTATAACTGAATTCGAACTTCATTTTAAAATTTGAGGAGATCAAGATATTTGACTGCCAATCTACGTGATGGAAAAAGCAACTGATATCGTTGGTGTCGTGGCTAATAGCCAAGAACCTGTTCCGGCGCCAGGTTCACCAGATAACTTTGACGAGGCACCTAAAAAGCCTCTACCTTCCAATTTCAACTCTACTGAGGACTCGGAACCGGAATCAACTGAGAAGGAAGACAGCGAGAAGAAATTTTGGTTAACAAAGGAAGAGTTGTGGGAAGAAGAACAAAAAAAGATCCCTAAGGTCGTCAAAGTCAAATGGCTCGACTTCGAACATTTCAAGAACCGTAATCATCCAAATGAGGGGCTGGAGATCATTGAAGTCCTACAAGGCCACCAATACCTGTCTTTCGAAATTGCGAAAGAGGTGCAGCGGCGAAAACATCGGGAAAACCCAAAGAAGTTGGATTTCAAGGGGTCAACGAAGTCCAGGGTGGGTGATACCACCTGGATTCAACGTGTAAGGATACAATCGCCACAGGTTGTGCTTCTACTATCACGCTTAACTGGCCATGATGATGGTTGGAGCTACAACAAACCCCAGGTGTTCTTTCGGCCTTTCAGGACATTCTATTACTTCCTTTCAGAGGTGAAAAGTTGCCTCGAGCTCTTGGAAAAGAGGCGGGCAAAAGCTGAGGCACAGGAAAATGTCGATTTGGCGTTGCTTTCTGAAGGGAAACAGAAGAAATCTGACGCCAATATGACGATCGAAGATTCTAAAAAGGAGGTCGAATACACCAATTTTGAGGAGACTTCCGATGCCGAAAGTGATGATGAATATGGACCGGCAGCAGTTGACAGTTCCATGAGCCCAAAGGAGGCCATCTCCGGAGATATCATAGACTCTGTGATAGGACTACGACATATCAGAAAGTATGTCGAATTCGTCGAGGAGAATATCGTGCCTTTGTGGGAAAAAGCTGCCACTACTACCCATCGAAAGATTCGCTTTCTAGACCTCTGGATGTATTTCATTCCAGGAGAGCTCCTATACGTTCCTCCAAAAGCCAATTCCCCAAAGAGTACAGGTATCAACACGTACCAGACAGCTTGGAGACTTTACAGCAAGACCTTGGACCCATTGATAGATGGCCGTCCCGACGACTGGCAGCCGAACGCTTCCCGAGAATTAACCCTTATTGCTTACTACATTGATTTCAACGGTTTCTCGTATGGCCCGGTTGAACGACAATTCGACCTTGAATATTATGATGGCGAAATGGATATCACTTCGCTGGAAATCTACCCAATGCGGTTTGTCAAGGACTCCGAGAAGATGAAAGCTAAGCTTTTAGAACAGGGGAAAACATTTCAGAAGGTGATGATGGAAAAGCATCTTTACTACGATGGATGGACGTTGACCCACGGACCTACTGAGGACCAGGAGGTCCGAGAAACCAACTCAGAGCATATCGACGGAGATGTGATTATTGATTTTGTCGAAGGTTATAAGGCAAGATCATCTATCAGCATGCCAACATTCGAGGATTCATCACTAGATGACACCGAGTGGCCAACTGGGGACGACTCGCAGTTTATCCAATGCTGGAAGGACGCAACTCGTTCTGAGCTACTTGGAGAGATCAAAGAGACCATACAACGCAACGAATTCGTTGGCGATCGGATAAAACGCTGCCATAAGAAAGAGAGCAAATTACTCCAGACGTGGGAAACCACAAATGTTACACAGCTCGAAGGCGATGATCTCGCTCTCTTGCCTCGTCGTGCTGTCGCATATGCTTTCAGGGAACGCAAATTTGTCATGGTCGATATTCAAGCATTAAAGAATGTTCCCGTTCCGCAGAATGTCTTTAGAGATCTCAAGATTGATGACGAGCACAAGCGCATGGTGAAGTCGCTTGTCAAATCACACTTTCAAAAGCAGGCGTTTCAGAAACATCTACCAAGTGCTATTCTCAATCAGGACCTCATCCGAGGCAAGGGGTCAGGCTTATTTATTCTCCTCCATGGAGTTCCAGGTGTTGGGAAGACTGCCACTGCCGAGGCTGTTGCTCAAGCCAACAAGAAACCTCTCTTTACCATCACTTGTGGCGATCTTGGGATCTCTCCACAGGAAGTTGACAGTACCCTTAGGGATATCTTCCGTCTTGCCCATCTCTGGGACTGTGTGCTGCTGCTCGATGAAGCCGATATCTTCTTAACCAGGCGGGAGCACAACGATTTGAAGCGAAATGCCCTTGTATCAGGTGAGTATTTGATCCATGACTGTCTTAGCTGGAATACTGCGACTAGGCTAATATCTTTTAAGTCTTTCTTCGGGTCCTTGAGTATTATGGTGGAATTCTTTTCCTGACTACAAATCGGGTCGGCATCTTAGATGAGGCTTTCAAGTCGCGTATCCACGTCAGCCTGTACTATCCACCTTTGAAGAGGGACCAGACCCTGGCAATCTTCGATGTCAACATTCGCAAGCTGCACGATATTGAAAAAGAGAAGCAAAAACTTCAAGGTACTCTAGCTCCAGAGGCCTACGCACGATCTGGAGTGATAATTCACAGACCTTCGATCATGGATTACGCACAATGGCACTTCGATAGTCATGAACCTCATCAGAGATGGAATGGCAGACAGATCCGCAATGCCTTTCAGATTGCGTACGCACTTGCAGACTTTGACATGCAAAAGACGTCCTTGGACGATTGGGACGACGATATTGCCGACATCGATGCGAACGAAGCAACTGAGACAGTGGGCAAGGGGGACGGGGTACCATCCAGACTTGATCATCGCCAGTTCCAAATTGTTGCTAAGGCTATTGAGAAGTTCGACCTATATCTTTTTGATGCCATGAACGAGACAACAGATACAGACAACGCTCGCCAAAATGGTACTCGAGAAGATGAACACGACGAAAACGCTTGGAACCAAGGAGCCATTACTATCCTCCCTCTCAAAGGAACCAGCGTCAAGGTACCCCGACAACGACTCGTCGTTCCCAAAAACCATTCAATAGTAATTTAGGGCGTCCAGGTGGAGGACAAGGTCAACGACAACGACCACCGCCAGCACAATACAAGCCGCCTCCAGAAGAATATCAACCTCCAACGTATAGTCCACAGACACGTCCAAAACAGCGCTCAGTGCCACGAGAAACTCCACTAAGTGACCATGGACGGCTTCGTGCTCATGGTTCGCCGTCAATGGTCACCCCACGCTCAAAGCCATCTCTGGGTCGGAAATACGATTCGGGGTACTCGACCGGCCCTCCTGCCCCAGAGCAGGATAATTATAACGCAGACGAGGATTTGAATGGTGAGCCCCAGGAGTATGTTGATGATGGAGATCCCTACTATGATGGGCATGAAGAGGATGGATATCAGCTGGATGGGAGATCGTAGTTTGTTTTCCGTGACACTGCCTAGTGGATATCTTTGTTTCCGGATTAGGATACTTGTCATTACCTCTATTAGCAGCTGCCTAGTATATTCTTTCCAGCAAGATTTTATGGTAGCAAGTTTTCATCGAGGGATTTATGATGTATAGGTGGACTTAATCGGGAAATGATCAATTACACCACATCTCGTAAAATCTTATGCAGGTACAATCCATAGGTTATAAAGATACCAAAGGTCACCTGGCGCTCTTGTCCGCTGATACTCTACTAATAAGATCCTGCAAGGAGCTTTGAATATCGTTTGCGGTATTTCTGAATATGCTCCAAGAATTGAACCTGGTATGAGCTATATATGCAAAGACTGATTGTTTACCGCCCTGTATTCTGCCCATTTGCTTACAAATTAGCAACTACCTGTTAGTTACGCGGTGGTAAGGTTACTCAAGTATGAGAAACATCGACAATCTCGAACAACACAACCGAGAAAGCGATCGTGAGTCACGACCTCGAAGTTACGTCTTACTCTCTAGACCTTGAAGCTGGAAAATAGCTTGAATTGGCAATGCTCAGGCAAAATTTGGCTACCGGTAGATCATCTTGAATGATGTGGCGCAGCAATACCCCTCGAAGAACTGGATATAAGACATACAATGACTCACAGGCTTCAAAATATTGAATAAAAAAGCGTATTCCCATCTCTGGGAAATGCATACTTTCAACGAAATCCAAAAAGATGCACTCTGCATGGCAAACCGACGACATCCGGTACTTGATATTCAAACGACTCGAGCCTTCAAATCTTGCTCGACTTGCTCGTACCTGTAAATTCTTCTCAGATCTCGCGACTGACGAGCTTTGGAGGACTGTCACCACATTCCAGTCTTTCATATCTTGTCTCCCAAGTGGTCTCAGAGAACGACCGCTCCAGAGAGAAGATATTCGACGCCTTGAATTTTACGCCCCGAAGGTTCAAAACATAAAATTGGAAAGCAAGGACATTAAAGTTGTTATTCGTTTGCCTCGACGATTCAAATCTAACACAAAACACTTCATCAATGAACCCGGAAAATTGTGGGAGGAACTTTGGGAGGAGATAGCGAAACTTCGGCCATTGTCAGAACTTTTAGTCAACCTTCGATGCCTTCGTGTTAGCAATGCTGTCGAAGACCTTCTAATTCCGCTCATTGGAATATCTGGATCGAATCTGACTCAAATCTACATCAAATACTTACCCAATCCACAGAATGATAGTGTTGTGCGAAGAATCTTGAATGGACTGGGAGAAACCCCGAAGTTGGAATACCTTTTCTTCAGAGACGGTGCGGATCTCATCCCCACAAGACTGATCGAACAAGCACCACTCAAACATCTACGACTCGACCCTCGAATTCACGGTGGGAGACATGCAGGTTTTCATTTCAAAACCATACCCATTCCACATCAAATTCTTCAAAAAAGCACACTGGAGCACCTTACTATTGGTCTGTCTCGAGACTGGTACACCCCTGAAATTAAAGCTTTCCAAGGAAAATATCTTCCCGCTCTCAAGACACTATGGCTGAATTTAGCTACCTTCAAAGCCGAAGGATGCAATTGGCTTTGTAGTAATGCGGGCTTCAGTTGGACTTGTGCTTGTCAGATCGGTTTCCCAGCTATTCCTTGTGGTAGGCGACCACCAACTATCTTTCTACAAGGACTAGATAATCCAGAACTTAGTCTTCTGAATATCAAGTTTCCACTCGAAGCTACAGGAAGCATGTTTCTTGCCGTTATATCTGCGGCAAACAAAGGTTGCAGATTACAAAATCTGATGGAACTGGCATTAGCTGGTGGAGGATGGTTCAACAATTGTGGCGAATGCGGAAAGCGTCCTCCTCCAAAGGTAAGGCCAGCAGATTTACGTAGAGCCATGAAGATCCTCCTACCGATGCCTCGCTTGAAAACACTTCGACTCAGCGTAGCACCCAACTTTCTGGATATCCTAGACCTAGATCTATATAAATCAATCGCCAATGGACTTCCGGCCTTGGAGATACTTTGGTTAGGTCATGCCGAATTTCGGGCAAGCTCGGAATTCGAAGGCTTGACTGACTATGAAAGAACACCATTGCACCACCTCGCTGCCTTTTGTAGTATGCTTCCTAATCTTGTGGAAGTGAGTATTGGATATCTTGACGGAGTAACTCTGGAGGAAACACCCCGTGAAGACTGGGCGTGTCCCACTGTCACGTCACTAAAGGCTGTATCCTGGGCTGGAGGGCCCCAAGAGCGCACGATAATATCACGAGATTTATTACACCTTGGTTTGAGAACATACTTTCCAAATTCCGATCTAGCAAAGAACGGGTACAGCGAGCAGGAATACATGTTCGATCGTTAGATCTAAATCGTCGTATTAAAGAATAGCATTATTGTCTAGAGACTTGGCCTGCTTGAAAATAATTGGCATGAACAACGTTATGTTCTGATACATTTTGGTTTGGTCGAGATGCTTGGAATCGTAGAGTCTAGTTTAGCGTTGGCATATATCGAAACATGTTTTGTCTCCTGAACCTTGCAGTACTTGACTAGCTATCTTGTACCTTAAAGCTCCGCAACTGGCCTGTGCATCATTAAATATGCAGAGAATTTTATCAAGATAACTGTCGTAGCCTTTGCAACCTCGTCAATCAACTTGAAAGTTGCCCACTCGGTCACACCATGAGCGCCTTCATTGTTGACCCTGAATAGTAATGCTGGTGTGCCCGTTTCCGCCAAAAGAGCACAGTATATCCAAGGCTTCTCGCTTCAGAAATTTGCTGGTGCTTGCAAATCTTGTTCAACGGTGTTTGTCATGCTGGGAACCAACGGGTGATCTTGGTAGGTTTGAAAAGGAGTCCGGGAAAGTTTTAAACGTATGTGATACTTGAAGTCTGTTACGGTTACTTGTAGACGCTTCAAACTCTTTTCCATTTCCTCCATCGCACTTGAGCTCGTCGCACTAAGGATTGTTCGTCGCTTGGCCGTGAGTGTAAATTTTGCTGGATAGGAACACGGCTCCTCACCTCCTTGGATCAAGCTTGCGTACACGGATCAAATTCCCAACTGAGGATTTGGTTCTCTCCTGAGGACTCCCCGACTTTAGCAGTTTAGCCAACCAAGACGTAGACAGCTTTGCAAATTGAATCCACGCCAAGGTCGTATCGCGAACCATGTGCTGCACGTCCGTGGATATCAACCTCAATTCATACAAAACCATTATGTGCCAGGACAATATCGAGGAAAGTATGCTCTAGAACTATGGCTCCATCTGCTCTCCAATCGTTATTTAGGAATTCTTTCGTGCGGAACTGAGGCTTTTCTGATCTGCGACACCAGCAAAAATCACGTCGCTTCAAAGACCCCGTGCTTTCGCCTGGACCAAAGATACAAGGGCTGTCGCGATATCTGCTTTCACGTCATAAGTGTCTCGATAATTCAAGCAGTCATCTTTTATGTTCCCACTTAAATGATCTCCGTCATATCCCGCTGTAGTAACGGTACCCAGATGACCGTTCATAATGATTGACTTCCCTCCACCAGTTCCACGTACGACTCCAACAACTGATGGATGACCCGGTGTCTTTTCCAGCCAATGATTTTCTATATCACGATGTTCTAGCCAAGCAGCGATGAACTCCGCTATTGGCCTTTCTCCTACTCCCCAGGCTTTCGAGAGGTCAGGGTTTGTAGAATCAATCCTGACAAGAGCTTGTGTGATCGCAACGGGATCAGAAAGCCTCACGTCGAGCGGAAATTTATACTCGCGTGGTCCTTCTGTAGAGAGCAAGACTACCACCGAATCTTTCGTTAATTCTATAGATTTCAACCCGGCACTTGCGACGTATCGTAGGGCTGCCAGCGTAGCAGCTCCACAGGGGCCGGAATACACTCCCATTATTTTGAGCTCCTCAGCTGCCTGATGGGCCTCTCCATCAGAGACGGTGACACCAAAATCAACACCGTACTGCAAGATTGGCCATGCGTTCGTAGAGACCGTTCCGCAATTCATACCTGACATGATCGTACTTCTCGTTGTGACTGAAATTGGAGCACAATTCTGAAGGCTCTTGTAGAGACAAGCTGCGGTATCGGGTTCCACTGTCAAGACTTTGGTATGCCTATCCCCAGATTTGAAATAGCTCACAACAGCTTGAGCAAGAGAGCCTACGCCTACTGAAGTGACTATAAGGTCTGGGGTCTTGTTGTCCAGTTGCGTCACGACTTCAACCATCATTGTCGAATAGCCATCCACTGCCCACTAGTTTTTGTTAATTTAAACTCCTTTTGACGTAGTATTGAAGAAACATACCTGCGGAATTTCTTGATACCCCTCCAACGTGGTATCTTGGATCAGCATGCCACCTTCGATATTCTCGGCATGACTTCTTGCCAACAGAACTGTAGTATCATAATCACAATCTGTCACAGTAACTTCCGCACCCTCACTCCTGATCCTCTCAATGGTATTCTCATCAAGATCCCACGGAACCAAAATTTGACAACCGAGCTTCAATAAGCTTGCCATTCGTGCAATAGCTTGACCATGATTCCCGTCTGTGGCAGCCACCAGCACAATCCCCAGCGATCGTGCGGCTTCACCCAGTTTACTCAACTCAGTTCCAATTGGCAAGTGCGTCGATGCGCAGATTGCTCGGTGAGTAGCCCAGGATGCGCCGAGGATCTTGAATGAAGGTAGGCCGCATCTTTGACTTTCTTCCTTGACGAATACTTTTCCGACCCCGAGCTCTTTAGCTATCTCAGGTAATGAGATTAGGGGCGTAGGAGAGTACGAAGATAAGGTCTTGTGGAAATCTATGATTCTGTCATTCAGAGTTTGCTCGCAAACCCAGTGCATGGCTCGTTGGTTCTCGTATGGTTTTCTCCTCTCTGAATTGGTCAGCATCCTGATCCGAGGAGGAGAAGTTTCTTCAAACAATATTTGATGAGGAAAGCTTTCTTAATGATGAGGGAGAAGTTCATATGCAAAATTTGGGAATATTGAGGTCTTATTACTTTAGCTTCCGCGTGAAGATGTTTTCGCAAGGCGCTTCCACGTGACCCTCTCTCCCAGGCACAACTTTCCAAAAGTTAGCTGCGCTAGCACCTTTACGTGGAATAGATCATGAAGACATACATATTTTATAAATTGGGTGTCTCCTTTCACTTGATTTTGGATATTAATCGAAAAAGCAGGAATTTCAAGTCTGTTGAACACTTGTGACGTTCCTCGTTTGAGTTTGTACTAAAACTCATTCAATTGATATCTCTTTAGGCCAAAATATAATGGAACCTGGATATCGAGCTCAGATAAAGCTTTTGTCCATGACTAAGGATAACGAGCTGGAATTCTTGGAGCGTTTCAATGACTTAACAATGCTGGCTAGGAGTTACGACTTTGCCGCGAAACACATTGCCAGCTCAATGCATCGACCATGGGTTTTCCGGCGTCTTTTTTAAGGAGAGTAAAGCACCAATATAGCTTTTAACCTCATACTATCACCCTAAAGATACGCTGGTGCTAACGGTATCAGTGTGATGAGTGTTTTTCTCACATCATTCTGGTATTACTCTAGTAGTTAGATCTAGGTGCATTGGTCGATCGGAATTTCGGGATTGCTTTCGTACAATGCTTCCAGCCTCCATTAGCCTCTTGCCGTACTCAAAACAAGCTCAGCGCTTGAGAGAAATACAAACTCTGTGAAAGACAAACCCCACAAAATAAGGTGGTTAATTATGGTGAATTCTAGAAACTATAACAAAGGAAGACTTTGTGAGATCCGTTAGCCATACTTAATTTGCAACGAGGATCCATAGTCCGTACGGATTTGACAAGCTGCATCCACAGATATATTCACGGATCTACGTATTAGATAGGGCCAAATATCGGCTTAACAAAAATTGCTTAATCCCTCAAGGAGTATTCGAAGTGAATCTACTGTATGAACCGATTAAAAAGACAAGATAAAACCTATACAGTGGGGTGCAAAAAGTTTGCACCTATGTCAGATTTTGCCAAGCTTCATTAACCTAATATGAACTTGTTCTTGTCGCTGCTTTTCAAAGGTAATTCTTCCCCTTTACATACCTTTTAAAAGGGAAGCGACAGATAATAGCTCGAAAAGAGTTATCACCTGGGGCGCGCGATTGAATTTGCAAGCTCTCGTTACTACACCATATACCTACTCGAATCTATAAGATATACCCCGAACGGCCGATTTCCACAATTAAATCGACAAGTCGGCGCGAAGCCTCTCGAGCTGATAATCACTTAAAGCCACGGTCTGGTCGTCCTCACGCTCTTACCGAAGAGTAAAGAGATTATATCTTCGACGTTATAAATCATATCAATCCTTATATCAAGATGCGTGACCTACTGCACTCTGTCGACGACGCCTGTAATAAACGATCGCTTTAATGCCTTTACCGGGAGATGAATAGAAGGAAGTAGAGGTAAAGAAACCACCCTTAAATTATACAAGCTCACGCTGACGTTCGATTAGCCTGGGCTCTTAAACATTAATCGTATACCTTGATAGATTAGTATAAGGTATTGTGGTTAGATAAGTGTACAATTAAGAGAGCTGTAGGGTTAAACCAGTATGGACCTTTGTTCGTCTTTATAACCAGATTTCCCTTCAGGACATATATCCTAGACGCTACTCTGGGGAGGGTGTAAAGAAGATGCTATAGGCAGCTTTTAGCTCGAATCGGCGTACAGGATTAGTGTCTCTTGATGGTGGTCTAGAGGTTCCTCGAGGAGGGGTCACATCGTGGGTTATAAGGGAGGCCTATCGAGCGTTTCTTCCAGATATTATAGTTAAGAGTAGGGAGTTTATACACGACAGGCCAGGCCCTTACTGTGGTTATATTATAACAGATCTCTTAAGGCAGATAGAGATTAGAGTAATAGTTTAGCCTTCTTATTCGCCAGACCTAAATCTACTCGAAAACCTATATGTGTTAGTGAAGGCTGAGATATATAGATTATACCTAGAGCTTGAGTATGCTCCTGATACAGAGACCCTTAATAGATTAGTATAGGCTGTATAAGAAGCGTGGCATGCTATTGATATAGGTATTTTACACATATTAACTATGACAATGTCACACCGAGTAGAGGCAGTAATTAAGGCGATTGGATGGTATATATAATACTAGGAATAACTTCAAAGCCAATTATTGTTAATCTTTAAAAGCAGTGACAAGAACAAGTGTGGATTAGGTCAACAAAACTTGGTAAAATCTGACATAGATGGAAACTTTTTGCACCTAACTATAAGATTAAGATAATCAAGGCAGTTTTCTACCAACAATACTATTTATAAAGTGTTTCTATATTAATTACTGCCTTATCAAGAAGTATCTTAGCCTACCTATGAGTGAACTACTTGACTCACGGACATCGACTTAGATCTGTAATCCAAATCCGTAGAGATTATAGCACATATATATATTCAAGCTAGTTACCATGATGGATCAGGCACAGATCATAGATTTTCTAAGATCTAAAATCTGATGGACGGACCCAGCCGCTTAATTACAAGCATATCTGCCGCAGCAATTTTTGTGTGCACTCTGATAGGTATACCAATTCCAACATAGTATTGGACTGTTAGTCTATCATGCCGAAGAATGATTCACTCTTGGGAAGCGGCTACAACAAAAAACTATGCTGTGTTGCGATTTCGCTTCTTAAGCCCCCGATTATTGGCGAGACGCCTACTACGAGGTGGGTTGAATTTTATCAGGTTGAAGATCTGCTGCTGCACTACACGAATCAAACGCAAAGAATTTCCTTATTGGGAGCCAATTGGATCTTTTAAAGTTGTTGTAGCCGTTGTACGAGTACCCAAAGGGATGCATCGGTAAAGGATGTACTAGCAGGCAGTTTACTGTGAAGCTCACCTGATTCTCACTCGTCTGCCAATTCCCGCGGATTTTCTTAGTTGGCTAAAACCATGCTTGAGAGATATATGGAGGTCGGTGGATCATCAATCTGAAAATACATGGCAGAAGAGGACATGATGAAAGATTTGAAAGAAGCCAACCTGATGTACACTCTCACTCCAGTTTCGAACAACGGACCTTACAGCCGACGACCACAACCGTCACGCACTGACCAGTATCTATTCCTCAACGCTCGACTTTGATGGTAGTTTCACCCCACCAGGCTTGATATTCTCCCAGTCCAATCTGCCAGAAGGATTAACACATGTCTTTCAGAAATATCTAGGGCTGACTTACCTCACGTTCTTCTCAACATTCGGAACCGGTCCCATCGGCGTAATCATCAACGGATTGATTTTCGGAAAACTCTTACTATACTATCCCTCACCCATTAGCACAAATTTCCCTGATCCCCTTCCCCCCTAAAGTTACAAAATCAAAACTAGGTAAATTTACTCACCCCCTCCTTAATATGCCTCCACTCCGTCGTCTCCGCAAAACCCTCAACATTCCAAAAAAGATTTTTCAACCACTCGTTAATCACCGGATAGTCATGTCTAATCATGCCCAAATTACACTTGAAATTCTGCACATACGTCGCATCGAACCTGACAATCGTAGGAAAGACCCTAAGGTCAATCTCGCTCAACCTATCTCCTAGTATATACGGACCGCCATTTTCATGAATGATAGTCTCGAGTTTATTCAGCGCCTCGAAGACTGGGATGACAGCAGCGTTGTACGCTTCTTGCGTTTGAGCGAACCCCGGGAAGTAGACTCCTTTATTAAGCTCGGTTTGCACCCAGCTACCTATACCATCAATCCGTCGCCGCATATCCACAGGATAAAAGTCAAGATTCGCATATTTCTCCTCCAAGATAGAATTAAACCCATCATTCAGATTCCGCAAGATCTCTAAACTCTCATTGTTCACAATTACGCCTTGTTTCTTGTCCCAAAGGACTGGGACGCTGAAGCGGCCTGTATAGTCTTTCTTGTCTCGAAAGTAGACTTCGTGGAGGTATTCACTGCTGAAAATATGGTCTTCTGTTGATCCTTCGTAGGGGTCTGTGGGGATGGCGAATTTCCAGCCTGGAAATCCAGTGCCGGTTTGTTGTTGCGTGTGAGAGAGGAATGGGCGGACGATGGAGACGGGCAGGATTTCTGTGAGGCCTTTGAGGTGTCGAATGAGATTTACGCGATGCGCATAGGGGCAGAAATAACCTTTATCTCGTCAGATGCCTCTCCAATACCAGAAAAGAAAACAAGGGATTCATAGCTACCGATATATAAATGATACCTCCCCTTCTCCGGTGGGAACTGTCCCCCAGCTTCAATCTTTCCATGCCAAGCACCGTCTTCGAATGCTGAGATGCGCTTCATTGTGTAAGGTAAGTTTTCACTTCACTGTTTGTCTACCAATATACCGAACGTATCCCTTCCAATACAAGGTAGTCAGGAGGGCATTTAGCTCTTGGTATCCTATGGAGATCTATGAATTATATAGCCATCTCATGTTTTCGAAAGTCCGACGCCTCGCATCGCAAGCCCGATCAGCCGAAGCGAGCTAAAAGTGCTCGGATCTATTTCTAGGATAAAGGAAACAAACAACCCTCCCATTCCTCGAACTCAGTATCTCGGGATCAGTGGATTTCTTGTTGATATTCACGATTTATGAGTCTTGTGTATCGAAGATGAAAGTCCGTCTTAAGTCAACTTCGACTAGAACACCCAAATGGTGAGGCTTAAAACGTGAACAGGAGACATGAAGGAAAAGTGGAGAGAGGCATGGTGATTGTAACATGGAAAAGCTGGCCAATAAGCTGTCTCGATTGAACGTCTGTAGAATACTGGGGAAAGGGGCGATTGTGAAGCGGCTCAGAGACAGTCACCATGAGACCAACTAGTCTCGAAGGCTTTGGGTAATCATGTTTTTCTCATCTAGAAATCCGTATGGAGGCTTATTCATCTACAATTCCATTCCCTCCTTTGACAAATCTAAACAAATTTGCTATCCTTGCTAACATAAAGATCGACGTACTCATCAACAGCCATGGCCTCTAATCTCTTCGCATCGTTACCCAGGTCGACCAGCTCCTTAACCTTCGCCTCGCTGTAATGAGGGCCAAGATGTCTCTTATATTTGGCCAAGATTTCTGGCTTAGCCTCCTCTCTTCTCAATTTATGACCTAATGGTGCTTCAACAACAACCTCCTCGAAAACAGTTCCGTCGTTCAATGTAACAGTAAGAGCGTTAGGAATAGTGCGCATGTTCTCGTTATGATAATCCAGAGTGAATTGAGGATCCTCAACACACTTGATCTTTTGACGAAGAGATTCGACCAGGGGTGATGTGGCAGCCTCTCCGCCGTCTGTGTAATCTGTCGCCTCAAGACGTCCATAGACAAGCATGACTGCTGCCATGTATTGGATGCAGTGATCACGATCGGCAAAATTGTCCATTGGCTTGAATTGTTTATCGATGATTCGAATACAGGCCTCGTGTGTTCTGCAAGTAATATCCTTAATGTCGGCTGCCGATTTTCCCTGGTCGGCTAACTGCTTGTGAATGTTCTTCGCAGCTTCAATGGCAGTTTGAGAGTGAAACTCAGCTGGAATTCATTAGCATAGTAGATTTTCAAGAATTGCAGGATACTTACCAGGATACGAGACCTTGAACAGAACATTCTCCATGACATAACTGCCATATGGTCTTTGGAACTCAAACTTGTTGCCCTTGAACAGAACATCATAAAATCCCCAAACTGGAGCAGAAAGAACAGTTGGCACGCCAGGCTCGCCCTTCATCACCTTAAGAACAAGGTTGACAGCACGCTGGCAAGCATCACCAGCAGCCCATGACTTTCTCGACATGGTATTTGGAGAGTGTCTGTATGTTCTTAAACTCTGACCATCAACCCATGCTTGCGAGACAGCATCTGCAGTTTGCTTTTCTGAAAGACCCAGTAGTTTGGAAACAACAGCTGCACTTGCAACCTTGACTAATACAACGTGATCCAAACCAACCTTGTTATAGGAGTTCAGAAGTGCTAAACAGCCCTGAATCTCGTGTGCCTTAATCATGGCCTCAAGAACCTCCTTGATGGTAATGACCTTACCATTGCCCAAATTTCCACCAGCTCGATTTGTTCTGGAGATCCAGTCTGCCACAGCCAAGATAGCACCCAAGTTGTCAGATGGATGACCCCATTCCGCGGCCAGCCAGCAGTCATTATAATCCAGCCATCTGATCATAGCTCCAATATTGAAAGCGCCGTTTACTGGATCGAGTTGAAATGGTGTTCCTGGAACCTTGGTGCCATTGGGGACAACAGTTCCCTCGACAATTGGGCCGAGAAGTTTTGTGCATTCCTTGAATCGTAGACCTTCCAGGCCACATCCGAGGGTATCTAGGAAAACAAAGCGGGCAGTGTCGAACTATAAATCTCAAAAATTAGCAGGTATCATATCCAGGAGCATAGCAATGCTTACAGCAAGGTCGGAATTTATTGGTGTGTGATGCACATAACTCGCAATATCCTTGATCTCTGGATCATATTCTCTAGCTTGTGGTGGTGGAGGAGCTCCAGATTGAAGAGGAGACATCGTGGAAAACTGTTTAAAAGTGGAAAGCTGTGTTATACGTGTGGAATTTCGTTGTCTCGTGGAAAGAGTGGTGAGGGGGGCAGCTCGCGAAGCTATCGATTGAAGATTGGCGGGGAAAGGCGATCGTAGATTCTTGCTTGCTAACGTTCGCACACTTCGGTTAAGGGCTGACATTGTTATGGGAAACTTTACGTGGAGAGGAGAGTCAAAGTCGGAGATCAATTGGAGCTTGTCAACAACGATTGTAGCCCGCAATCGGGTTTTATTGAACTTTGGGAACTCATCGGTCGAAAGCATTTGGCATGCTCCTGCCTCGGTTATGGGCGGCAAAGAGACATCACGTGCTGAAATCCAAAAATGCGAGAACGGGTGCGGAACCGGAGATCCCAGCGCGCCGAGGTTATTCCGTCTGATATCAGACTAACTGCCCTATGTTCGTTGTTCCGGCAGAATCGCAAATTTAGAGATGCTCACTGATCATACTCAGTTCACTGTTGGCCGAGAACGAGGCTTGAGATAGACCTGCGCAACACCTTGCGTGCTTCTCTTCTCTCTCTTGAAACCCAACTCAGGAGTAGAGTGCTGTAAGCGTCCAAAACAGTTGTGAAGGCACAATATTAAATTCGTGATTCATTCATTTGCTTTTGCAAATTTTCATAGTACTTCGCTGTCGATATGAGAACCTTTGGGTATTGTATCTTTATGCTCCAAACCTTGAATCAAAAAGATTCTTTTGTGTAAATCCTTCTACATGCAAAGGAGTGAACCCAAAACGAACGCCATAGTTCGCCTAAGTATTATCCCTTTCCATACGCCTATTCCAGAAATTATTCTTCTTCACTCTCGCTGCTTTCGTCAGCTCCACCACCTCCAAGGTCCATTTCCAAAGCCTGTTCTAGTTCCGCTTCAAGGGCCGAATCCATATCTTCATCGCTCATACCACCTCCATTGTTCGCAGGACTAGGTAGCTTCAAATGATCAACATCTTGATTTCGCTCATCCTCGTACTCTTCTCCCTCCGCATCACTATCCTCTTCACTTACTTCTTCACTTTCGTGTCGCTGGAATATAGGCGTGGAATTATATTGAAAGGTCTGTGAAGACGGACCATCGGGATAATCGACTATGAGACCATCATCCGACTCTTCTTCTTCCTCGGGGGTGGGTGCACGTGGGGGAGGTTTGGGTTTGGTAACTTTATCTGCTTTCTTTCGCGGGGCGGCTTTTGGTGTGGCAGCGGCAGTCTTCGTGGCCTTGGGACGGCCCTTTGCTCCTTTTCCTGGCTTGGCTGTATCTAATTGAGTGTACTGCGATCGTAATGTAGATTCATCTTGTGACCATGGCGCAGAGACAAGGTTCATGTCAAAAGTAGAGTCAACACGATGCAGGACGAAGTGCTTCTTGACAGGATCAAATATCAAAACATATTGCCCATCCCCAGATGCTCGTGCGCCATGGTAGGAGTATTTGTCTGAATTTTCTGTGTAAGAGAGGTCGTAACTTGTAGGATCGTTTTCCGAGGGTTCGAGATGTGTTGAGGTTGAAGATGAATTGGAGGATAAATCTGCTTTATGATTGTCTGAAGGAACATTAGCCGCATTAGAATCAATCTCACGAATTCTGCTTGCTCACATCTGACTCCTGTGTATATCTCCTTTGAAGCTTTTCCAAGTAATGCATCGCTCAGGACGATAGGATACTTTCCCGGCTTCTCGATGTCAATCCCCGAGGCAGCCATGACGTTTGTAATCTTGTACTTTGGTGCTGAGAAAAGGAAAAGAGGAAACAGCACAAGAATCAGACCGAGGAGAACACAGGACCCATTCACATTATGTGAGGCTGACAAGACGTCTGAATCAGCGAGGGCGGCGAGTAAGTTGAAGTGATGAAGTAAAGTTGCAAGGGACGTCAAAGGAACCTATCAATAACAAGCGAACCCCAGGTTTCGGCAGAACTGCCGGCCCGACGATCAGAGATCCACAGCTAATTATACTTATTTTGCGGTGATGTTTCAGAAAACCAAAACCCCCATCATCATCCAGCCAAAGATGACAATGATATTACTGACCTTGAGGTGGAAGTACGACACTGTGTTTATTTACACTAACTTCTCGCTTCTTAGTCTTCAGATCGACCTTATCTTGCGGCATCTCGGCGTAAACAGTCCTACACCGAGGATCACCACAACACCAGTGTGATCGAGTTCTGTACAGATGCGGGGTCTTCGACGTCAATTCATTCACGTTATTTTGATTCTTCCGCTTATTTCATACAAGGTATTGTGTTGCTTCAATTTTATACATCGCATCCCCTTTGTCACAAAAACGATTCAATCTCTGGGCACTTCCGCTCCATCTTCTCAGAACCCCATTGCATCGTCTATCAGCGTCGAAAATCACCGATCCCACCACACTGCACAATTAAAGATCAGCGTTCAGATTCCATTGCACATATCCCTCATCGATCCCGCTACTTACCTTAGGGGCACCGGGACTATGGCAAGTGTCCAAAGTGGAATAGTTTCATCAGTGTGATCCCATCATCATATATAGCTGCCAATCATAGCTCGAGCTTGCCGCACAAAGGAGAGGGGCACAACAGTAGCTCTTCTTCTAGGTCTTGTGCGTGTCCAGATTTGTGCCGATGATGGTGGTACAAAATCTCTGCTGTGTCCTCATATAATGAAGTCCCCTCAATCTATCGACAGAGTATTTTCTCGCTCATTTCTCCCTTCAACTTCCTAATCATGGCACCCGATATCTCCCAAATGACGCCTTGTACGGCTAACAGCGATGTCGGTGATGGATACCGTATCCCTGAAATCACTTTCCGTGATCCGAAAAATCGAAGAGTCAGAGTCTTGACTATTGGTGCTGGAGTTTCTGGAATTTTAATGTCGTACCTCATTCAGAAGCAATGTGAAAAGTATGCTTTATTATCTTAGGGCCCAAGTTGTTGTATAAAAAGGATTGTTCTGTTAATTACCCAATAGTGTTGAGCACAAGGTCTTCGAGAAGAATGCAGACATTGGCGGGACATGGTACGAGAATCGATATCCGGTGAGTTCTCTTTGCACCACAAATCTATGGCATACGCATTTTTGGCAACCTGAAAGTTTCCATTAGCTGACTTAGAACCAAACAAGGGAGCAGCTTGCGACGTTCCTTCTCACGCATACACTTTCAATTTCGCCTTGAAGTATACCTCTCGAATTAAACCCATCAAGCAAGCCTAACACATTCCTTTTAGTCCCGATTGGCCTAAGTATGCAAGTCCCGCCGCTGAGATATGGAAATATCTTGACAAAGTCTGCGAAACCTTCGACCTCCGAAAAAACATGACATTCGACACAGAAGTTATCGGATGCTATTGGAACGAAGAGGCAGGCGAGTGGACTGTAAAACTTCGACAGAGTAGTTCAGGTTCGGCCCCGAGAGAATTTGAGGAGAAATGTGACCTCCTTTTGCATGGCACTGGAATTTTGAACAACTACAAATTCCCTGACATTGAAGGGTTAGACTCATTCAAGGGAAAAGTCATTCGCGAGTAGTCCCTCGATTCGACCATTATTCTTGCTAACGATCTTCAGACACAGCGAATTGGCCCAAGGATTATCAAAAGGAACAATGGAAGGACGAGTCAATTGCTATCATTGGCTCAGGGGCATCAGCAATTCAGACCTTGCCAAATATGCAGCCTCATGTCAAACACATCGACACATATATCAGGACTGGCGTCTGGTTCATTTCGATTGCCGGTAATGATGGAAATGGCACAGAATATTCAGAAGAAGAACGAAGCCAATATCGAGCTGACACGAAAGCTCTCGTCAAGCATGCAAAATACCTTGAGGATCAAATGAACAATCTGTGGGGTCTCTTTTTCTCCGCCAGTGAAGGCCAAAAGGAAGCGCAAGTCCATTTCAAAAACAGAATGGCGGAATACATTAAAGATGAACGGCTGCTCAAAGGATTTACACCTAAGTTTGACATTGGCTGTAGAAGAATTACACCAGGTATGGCAATTAGCTCGAATCAAATTTATGGTCGATGCTTATATTTTCAGGGGACCCATACATGAGAGCTATACAAGAACCCAATGTAGATGTCCACTTTGCAGCAGTCACAAAGATTACTGAAGATTCTGTCATTGACGAAGAAGGAAACGAGAAGAACGTCGACACAATCATTTGCGCAACAGGTTTTGATGTATCCTACAGACCTAGGTTCCCCATTGTTGGACAAGATGGAGTCGACTTAAGAGAAAAATGGAAACTCATTCCCGAGTGCTACTTGGGCCTCACTGTTCCTCAAATTCCAAACTTCATCACATTCATCGGTCCTACATTCCCAGTCGAGAACGGATCTGTTATGGGACCACTACAAAGCGTTGGACAGTATGCTATCAAGTTCATCAAGAAGCTGCAGAATGAGATGATTCGATCGATTGTGCCGAAGCAAGACATAACAGATCTCTTCAATGAACATACTCAAGAATTCATTAAATCGACAGTCTGGGCGTCCGATTGCAGAGCTTGGTATAGAAGTAAGTCTTCCGTCTTGTCTTTGTCATTAATCAGGCGCTAACAGCATGGTGGACAACGAGACAGGTCGAGTCAATGCTGTGTATCCGGGTAGTTCCCTTCAATATTGTCAGATTATTGAAGAACCTAGGTATGAAGACTATAATATTACGTACCAGAACAGAAAGAATCCGTAAGTATATCTCAGATTATTAATGTCACATGCTAACGACCACAAGCTGGGCTTTCATGGGATTCGGTTTCCCAATTGAATCCCGTATCGAAGGTAGCGACCTCTGTCCATATATTAGTGAAGACCACATTGATCCAAAATGGTTGAAAGAGGTGATCAGGACAGGAGCTCTCGTAGCAGATCAGACTACTTGAGGGGTTCTTCGGTGTATGCCACGCGAGAACAGTGCTTGGCGTAATTGCTTGCGAGAGGAGGCTCTTTTCTTAGTGCCATGAATTGATCATAATTCTACCAGCAGATGACCCCAACCTTAGCATCTCAGGCCCGGACTGCCGTTTAAAAGTCGGTCAAATATATACTCCACGATCTGTTCCCCACATTCGCAAGGGTCTTCCTGACAAGAAACTGTATGCATTTGTCTCGGAAGGAGATCCTCCGCAACACAACCTTCCACACAACAGCTTTCTCGAATTTCCGCCCGGAACAATATCTTGTACAACAGCCCACCACAAGAAGAATGAACAATACTATGGCTAGACATATACCGGCGACAGGTGTACACCTCCGCTCTCGGCTTCCCTCTTCACAAACTATAATTGATGGGGATATTTCTCATCCGAAGGTACTCCACACCCCTCCAATCTTTGAACTCGTGCACGAGATAAATTGTCCGTTGGCCCTGTCTGCCGAACGTTTCAAGTGGAACATGGCATCCCACCAAACAAAACAACCACAAACTCCCCTGTATATTTCCTTTCCCCACAATTGCGGTAACACAAACGCAGCCAGCCGCGCCACAAATCCCAGTAGACTTGGCAACCGATCACAAGGTCCCCTGAATAGCCACGATTAATATTCATTGTTTTTCAATCTAGGTATTTCACGTTCCGAGCCAGGGACCCAATGCCGGAGGGAAATGTATACAAGCCCTATATTACTTCATATGATGCTCCTTTGCCTAAGCTAGGATGACTCCACTCTCAGAAGTATATAAGATGGATCAAGCCCCTGATCCTTCTTGTTTCTTGGTTCAGATTATTTCTCAATTGTTTGTCCGAAATCATGTATTTTGGAAATTTGCTTCTCGTGGCTAGCACGGCAGTGCTCGCCGTAGCAGCACCTTCAACCGAAAAGAAGAATAAGAGAGCTAAGAAGTTTCAATGGTTTGGTGTCAATGAATCTGGTGCCGAGTTTGGCAATGCAGCGCTGCCAGGTCAATTGAACAAAGATTATACTTGGCCTCCAACGTTAGTTTACACCCCAAACGAAGACGAGCATAGCTAATCCTCGACTCCAGTTCAACCGTAGATACACTCATTGGAAAGGGCATGAACGCTTTCCGTAAGCCTCCTGATCAATCACAATTACTACTATTCTAACAGCCACCAGGTGTTCCAATTATGATGGAAAGACTCATCCCAACAGCCATGACTGGTACTGTAAACACCACTTACAGCCAACCTATGATCCAATACCTCAACTACATCACCTCCAAAGGCGCCTACGCCATCCTCGATCCCCACAACTTTGGTCGATACTACGGCAATATTATCTCTGACTATGCCGGATTCGAGGCTTGGTGGAAGACTACCGCGACGCTTTTCAAAAATAACGACAAGATCGTCTTCGATTGCAACAATGAACCCCACGACATGGGAACCGCAAGCACAAGTAAGCTCATGCAAGCTTGCATCAACGGCGTCAGAGCATCTGGTGCTACTTCCCAGTATATCTTCGTCGAGGGCACCAGTTGGTCAGGTGCTTGGACATGGTAAGATTACTTCTTCCTCTCTCCTATCCCCTTTAGAGAAGTTCTAACAACCACCCAGGGTGTCCTCCGGCAATGGTGCCGATCTTCTCTCCCTTTCGGACCCCCAAAACAAAATCGTTTACGAAATGCACCAATACCTCGATACAGATGGCTCCGGCACCTCCGCAAACTGCGTCTCTGCCACCATCGGCTCCGAGCGCATCAAGGCCGCCACCGCCTGGCTCAAAGCCAACAACAAGAAGGGCATTCTGGGCGAGTTTGCAGGTGGCGCGAATACGCAGTGTAACAATGCGGTGAAGGATCTCCTGACGTATATGGGGGCGAATACGGATGTGTGGTTGGGAGCCCTCTGGTGGGGAGGTGGACCGTGGTGGGGTAACTATATTTATAATATGGAGCCACCAAGTGGGACGTCTTATACTAGTACATTGCCTCTCATGATTCCGCTTGTTTGAGGAGGAAGGATGTGGTGGAGAGGATGTGGAGTGGTTGTATATAGTGGAAGGTTTGGTGGTTGCGGAGAGGCCGACGAGAGAGTAGACTTCTTGTAAATAGTTTTGCTGTACATACTTCCACTTCTGAAAATGAACACTGTCGCTTCCCACAACCTCCAAGGTTGAATTAGTATAAGTGGATTGTACTACTAGAGAATAATAACGTATTCACAAGCGAGTCGTGTTTTTTACCCCACCAATTGACCAAATCCACTTATCATTCGTATAACGCATATAAAATAAACACTGGCGGGAGGCTCTGATTAATTTAAAGCCTTCCAGAGCATATATGAGCGGGATATTCTAATAATTTATAAATACTGCACGTGTTTAGTGCACGTATTCGTATCTCTGCTCGCTAAGGCGTAAATCCACCTCTAAGCTCTAAATTAGGCTATTTAAGACCTTTCGACACCCTCCTGGCCAGTTAAAACCCCTCCTATAGTAATATATAACTTCATTTTTCATCTTTTTCCTCTTCTGCCTTATATTTTTAGTCCGTAGTTACCTGTTTCCTCCGTAAGAAGAACCGCGTAATATATTACTATTTAAAAGCCTTTAATAATTTAATTTAAAATAATATCTACAGGGCTTAGTAGGGTCTTCGTATGACGCTTAATATAGTCCTTGATAACCTGGGCTTGAAGCTCTAATTCTATAATATTATAAGGTTTTCCTGGTATTAACTGACTCTGTTCGATAGAAAGAGTCGGAGGAGGGGTTAGAGTATATAATTATATAATAAGCTTCGAAAGTACTTGATCAGGGTTATAAGGGACTAAATACGTGGCTATAAATCCTTTCCGAATTATATGTGTTATCATGGTCTCTGCGCGGGCTATGATATAGGCTATAAGAAAATCTGGCTTATCGATATAATTAAGGCCGCCACGTATAAATTACTCGATTTATCGCCCGTACGATCGTTTAATACTACGAAAAAGCTTATATCTAATAGCTATAGGAGCTATATAGAGTATAATAATCGAATAATCTGAGTAGAATAGGTCGAACTCTGGAGTGGAATAACTCCCGTGGCTATTAAAAATAAGAAGTCGATATACTCCTTTCGTACGATCCTTTATATACTTTTAAAATACCTCTATAAGCTAACTTAGGTCTAACGAGTTATTTATCTATCATTTCTTACTAGCTCTAAGTATCCAGTCCTGAGAGAAAGTCTCCGTATTTAGCAATTATATTTCGGATAAGGCGAAACCAAGCTCGTATAGTCTCTGGATCTTCGTATTTTACTCGCTAATAATCGTATTGACCCCTCTAAGTCCGTAAGATTTCTATTAGCAGGTCGAGAATCATGGCGTGCGACGCGCCCGTTAACGCGATCTCGAGCAGTCGAATAGGGGGCACCGTATAATATATAAGCAGCTTTCAGGCTTATAAATAGCTAGAGTAATTTGGCCTTCTGTTTAAGATATTTAAGTGGTAATTAGTTAAGATATAATAGTGGTAAGTTATAGGTATGGTTAATTAGTGGGGTGAAAAACACGACTCGCATGTAAACACGACTCGCTTGTGATGTACGTTACGCTCCATAATTTACCTAAGCATGATTTCGGTAACATTTATGGATTAGTGTATGTTGTGAGCTCAGAGAAATTTCACTTTTATGACACATGTGCGATCGTCCAGTTCTGAGTTTAACGGCTTGCAATAGACTATATGTGAGACCCAATAAGCCTGGTTCTAGATATGGACAAATGCTCAAGCTGAATATGATTGTGCAAAAAATTAATATCATAGCAATGATCGAGAATACTTCAATTGACATGTGAAACGATTAGAGAGGTCGCCTAGGGACTCCGCACAGAGGCTCCAAACTAGGCGGATAGGCTGAAACACTCGGGGACACTACAAACGCCGCGCTGCAGGCTCCTAATAACGAGCTGCTTCATGGATTGAATGCTGGTAGCGAGGTGCTGGTTATAATGCACCGAGACTTCATGCGCTTGCTTACGAAGCCTCACTTCATGATCCATTACTTTCAGCAGGATAGAGGTCCGCTTGGAATCTTAGGGTTGAGTCAGCAGGTCGTGGACTTCCAGTCCATAAAAACTGGAAGCCCCTGGGAAACCGTCGAAACTCTGACAGCCAATCATATGAATATGGTCTCATACAGAGACTTGACCGATCCCAACTACATTAAAGTTTCGGATACGTTGATCGAATATGTGCGTCAGATCAATGAGACAACATGTGAAATACTCGCTCTACGACGAGGTGACTTCTCTGCATCACTAAGTCGGACATGCTGGTTCCTGATTCTGAGTTGAATTGGTTTGTGAGATTGGTAAAGTAATTGATAGAGCTTGCGGCGCTTAAATATCCTGTTTCATTGCGCCAGCGAAGGAACCGACTTGTAGCGCGCAATAGTCGCTGTGCTGTTTGGCTGTATGAACTTTAGTCAGAAATAGGAACTCTCCTGAACTGGAAAGTTGATTTGATGACGACCGACAGCAGATTGATCAATTCTGAGACGTTACGATGCTCACAATAACCAAGGCTGTTTGGCACAACAGCATTTCCGCTTTCCTATACTCTTTTCAAGAAGAGCATTGCTTCCTGTGTGTATCAATGTCAGCCGGGCAATTGGGCATAAAGATATGTCATAACTCATCAGACGTCTTCGTCAGAAAAAAATCGTCTAGAAATCTGCAAGTAAAGTAGAGTCTCGCAACTGGTGAGTGACGCATTCAGACGACTCGTCCGAATGGTTCACACTTCTACAGCTATCGGCTGAGGAAAATAGATCTCTCGAATCTCAAAGGTCGATTAGAGCTCCTTGCTTTGCCCCGCCAACTCCTTGAGTTGCCATTCCAAGAAGTCGCGAACCCCAAATAAACTCTTAGTAAATGCAGCAACAACCCCCAGTAAGCCGCCCACTTAGCTCACGAACCACAAGAGCTGGTTGCAGACTATCTCTCGAAATGACTCCAAGTTGATGAGCTTTTCGCCGATCTCATCTCCCGCTTTGATGACCAGCTTGTACACTCGGCGGTTCTTGATATAGTGGAAGCCTGCATGGAGATGTTTGTAGAGACAGGCTGCGTCAGCGTCACAATAGAGATCTGCACCACCTTTGCAAGTAGTCTTTATGGTGTGTCCTTCCGCAATATATGATAGAGCGTCAAGCAAACCATAGTAATATGCTACTCCTCCGGCGACAATGGGGATGAGTGCACCTCCTGCAACTACGGCCACAGTCGATCCACGCCATGACCAACTGAACTCTGGATCTCCGTCTTCTTCAACCAGAATCGCGTTCCCCAAGTTTCGAGTAGTCGTTTGACAATTTCGAAGCAGCCCATCGTATCCTCCGTCGGGAATTATCTCCCTTCCCTTCCTAGTAATTTCCGTCACAGCCAGAGCAGTACTCCCAATTCTGGCTTTGAAGAATACTTTCCGCTGCACTTGTGTTTTTGGATATGAGTCGAATTTGAGGTCGGAGTCAGATCGAATAATTTTGAAGATATGGCCTTAGCTCTCAAGCTGCCAGTGAGCAGTTAACTTGAATTCTTGCTAACTTGTCTTCTAGGGTTCTGCATCGTGAGGGTACGCTTCAAGCTCGCTCGGGTCTGTGGTATCGGTTGCGTTCTCTGACTTTCTTAGTCTTGAACAGAGGAGGAAGACATCATGCTTTTGGTTAGGCTGAGCCATTGAGACCTGGATTGAGTATGGTTGTGTAAAGTGTTGAAGGTGAGAGAGTGAGTTGTACTTAGTGAATGAGTAGAGAACAGATAGAGGTATAAGAAGGCTCAAAGAATGTGGAAAGCAGCACGAGTTACAAAAGGAGTATGATTGAAGTTAAATGAGCGGTGATATGGTAGAGCAAGGCTGGGATCTAAAGTGAGAGGGGGGATGGGAGGAACGAAATCGGGAAATCTACCACGATATAGAGATACCACTTCCATTTCACAGTCCTCCTTAGACATACCGCAATGATCAAGGGCTGATCGCTGGATGTGTAATCGATAACACTATTGATGTATGTTTTCGACTCATCTTTTACTTCGACGGATCCAAGGCTGCCTCCCAGCCTCATTCTTGGTGTTGACTGTTCAGGTTTGGAGCGGAGCATTACTCATCCCGTGTCTGTGCCGGGTCAGGCACATAATCGAGAGACTGTTGTTTGGAAGGAACTGTTTTCGAAATGTTCTAGCGTCGCTTACGGAAGACTAACAATTGTACGGAAGTACCTGTCATCATTGGGCTACGGCTGAGCAAGGTGCCAGGTATCTCGCGGGCTGTGCGATCAAGGCTATGCAGTCTTGTAATAAGCGCTAGCATAGCCTCCTTGATCGACCTTGACGTCAATTGGTTACCTAGTCAGTTGTGATTGGTTCGGCAGGCTGCTCAAGCAGAAGGAGCTCGAGCGTCGCGCTAATGCAAGGTCGCGGAAACCAATGATTTCACTAAGCTTTTCTCCGACCTCATGAAGAAGCATACCGGACGGCGGCTAGTATATATTGGGGGAAGAGTATTGCGACTTGCAAACAAGGCAAGAATGTCACATATGTTTACACAATTGTAGCTTTGTGTTATAGCCGTGTGTAGTAGAGCCCCTGATGCTGCTTGCTGATCCATATTAGAAGACTATGAGGCCTGCTTCCCTCGGTAAATCGAAACACTACAATGTCAATCATTAGGACAGATATCTTGAAAGGAGCTGCGGTCACGGCGCTCGACTTGGTCATTCGTCAATGGCCTCTTCTTCCGTCCGATGCATTTAGCGGAAGACAGCCTGATGTGAACAGATACACATTTCAACTTGCTCGATTCAAGATCGAAGAGTTGCAATGCGTATGTACAACCGTAGGTAAAACTTGAGCGGAGCCTGGAACAAGACTAATAACATACCTTGTAGTCCATGTTCCTCGCCGGCATCATTGCAGCAATCTATTCGTCTGGCATGTACGCCACCTCGCCGTGGTATGCCAAGGCATGTTACAACTCAAGCTTCTTGACCTCGATCGTCTCTGTTCGCAAATCTTTGCAGCAGGGATACATCCTTCGTCGGCTCCTCCTGTTCTCGGAAGCAAATATGGACGAGAACGCGAACACTATCCGCATCCAATTCGCTGTTAAGACGCAGAATAATACTTGGAGGGTTGATTTCTGGAAGCAGGTCCGATGGAATTCTTCCATTCTGTTCTTGAACCTAGCCTTCACCTTCCTTTGTCTCGGCCTTACATTCATGGTTCTTCAAGCTGCGAATGTGGTTGGGTGGAAGTGGGAGGAGGATAACACCAAGGTTAGCTCGCGTCCTTTAGATCGCGACGTAACACCCTATCTGACAATGTTCCAGATCGCCATCTGCCTGATTGTTGTCGGTGCGTTTTGTTTAGGTCATTATGTTCATTCTGGTTTCTTCATCTATCGAGATTTCACGAAGAAGACTGCGTAATGAGTGAAGGGAACTAGATAATGCGTGGATGTTGCTGTGATACTTTCTTGGGCTTGGAAGACGCTCGCTCGAGGATCAACCAGTATAGATATACCATGATTCATCTTGCTGAGTTAGAATCGCTTGTATTCCATATCTGGGCATCGTGTCCGGTTCGAAGTGTGCCTTTGGTCAACAGAATTGCTCCCGCCAGTATTCATGTGGGTTGATTTCCTTCCCACTGACACCGACCGCTGTGTTCTTATCGATCGTGTTCTCGAGAGGAGATCGTGGAGCGGACGCCCGCGGTCGCTTCTGAAAGGGTGTTGTGATCGAGAGGAAGGGGGTTTCATCATCTTGCGATCGTTTTCGATTTTGCTTTCGATCCTCAGCCTGTAGAAACTTGACGTAAGTTAGCTTTATAGCATAGCATAAGGGAACTGACTTTCCTCTTCGCTGGGATCGTTGGTAGATAGGGAGGAAAGCATTTGCTTTGGTCTTGTATTCGTGTCTTCGGATGCAGTCCGTTCTTGATAGACTTGAGACCACAGGTAAGTGAGGAACGATTGTCCGATGGAGGTCGGAAAGAGGATAACGCAATTTGGGAATTCAGAATGTCTAAAATTCTCAAGTATTCGGCGAAAAGCAACAAGTGGATGACATGACATAAACCGTATCAGCAGCAACTCAATTGCTGTGCAACACCATCACGTGTTCAAATTCGTAGATGTATGGAGAGACAGGGGCCAACATACAGCTAGCAGTATTGGGGCATGTAGAGCTAAAAATAGATAAAATCATAGAGTGTTGGAAGTGAAGCCGATTTCGAATCCGACTGTACGAACTTTCTCGAAGACATAAAGCTGGCAGCAAGTGCGAATTCAACAGAGAGTAACCGTTGATGATCGCTAAGAACAATATACTTGACTGGCCTGTCTGCAGTGAAAGCCAATTGCTGTCTGCTGCTGGCCGAAACCTTATGCAAACTGCTTCCGCAGAGCTGGGTGTGAGCGGGCAAGTTGATGTTGCATAATAAAGTGTTAAGGGGAGCTCATATAAACGGCCATTATCTTATTATTCTTATAAGAACAGGAGTAGCAGTGATATATCTTTCGACACCCATTTCAAATTGGCTGTTGTGCTTTCAGATCACTGAAAAATTCTCCCGTCAAACGATGGAAGTCACCGGTGGATGTGCGTGAAAAGAGACTCCCAGGTGATAAATAGTGCAGCCATCCTATCCAAAAGGAAGGAGGAACATGGAAATCGGACATCCTATTGTGCGAGGTTTATTTTCTCAACAGCTATCATTTACTCGAGCCTCTGAGAATTGCAAGATATAGATTGAAATGATCTGCGATGAAAGGACAAACAAAATTCTAACTTTGGAAAGAATAATTCCGCCTCTAACTGCATGAAGAAGATGGGCTAGGAAAGCTCACCTGAAGTAACGACTCAACAGTGCAATTCTGAGATGAGATTTTATATGTCCAATCTTGGCACCTTTTCCAGGTTAACACTTGATCAGTGCTACGTTACAACACCCCAAACATTCAAAACACATTCATCAATGAAGAGTCTTTACAAGCTATTGACTCCCCTTCGCTTACAATTGTTACCAGTGAAATCAGCGCGGCAACCAGAAATCTGAGAGCATGGACCTACTATTCCCCCACCACATGTCGATACCAAAGGCAGAAAGACTTCAAGATCACGCAAACCACCCTATCAATTGGCTCCTGATGAAGTTGGACTTGGAATTAATTTTTGTCACACACAATTCGTCAAAGCCATCACAAGCGGCACCTTAACCACTAGCTGTGAATCATTTGCTAGATGCACTTAATCTTAGCAATCGCTGTAATGCTGCTGTCCAACCAAGCATTTCTCTTAACAGCGATATCTATAGATATAATAAGTCACCAATGTTTGGCTTGATATTTAATCCGACTTGGCCAATACCCTTGCTGCTGATCCTTGTGGGCAGCTAAACGAAGATATTATGTCAGCTCCCGTTGCACCGCCACAAGACAAAGCGGCCTCCACTCCAGCGAAGAAAGACACCAATGAGAAGGCCGCTTTTGGGAGTGGAACTTCTAACACGAACAAGGAGGCGCAGCAGTTGGTTGCAGTGGAACCTCCACCTCCACTCAACCTCGATCAACTTGGCAGTCGACCTCTACCTCCTGGAACTCCAATCAATCCCGACTATTTCATCGACGATCTTCTCGAGGAGACTATCTTGATCAAGTAACATCCTTCGCAGCCAACGCAATCAGTCGTTCTGCAAGTCGATTATACCCTTCGCTCTTCCTCCGTTTCGAGACCCTCGCTATCCAGATCAACCTCGCAGGATTTCGCCGACGGTCAAGCATCGCCCTCGCCATCGAAAATCTTGTCATCGCCAGGTTCTTTCTACACTTCCACTAGAACCGGTCTTCTTAGTCGAACAGGACGAGGGTTGGCCTTCTCTGCGAGACGCCGAAATCAATCTCTCCATAGAAGCTGGTTCAAGCAGGGAGCCAAAGTTTACCTACGCCCACCGGCAAAGTCATCCTCGAGACATACGCTCACACATTTACCCGAGTCCCACCAAGACCAAGCACTCCTTCTATCAACAAGCGTAGAAGGTTTACCGAAATTTCCGAACATATAATCCTCGAACCACTCGACTTCACCAAGGACGAAAGACAGGGTCACTTTGCAACTAGTTTCAGCTGTTGAACCTTCTTGCAAACACCTCACGCCAGCTGTACCGATTGCTGCGATATTCAATTTGCGTATTACGAAAATAAAACTATGTCGACCGCAATTCCAGCCGAGGAGCGCCAGAAGATTATCAACAATAATCGATCTCTCCGAAATATCAAGAATGTACGTAAATTTAAACTGTCACGCCAAAGCTAATCTAATCTGTTCATAGGAACTCGAGAACCTTGCTGAGCATGGTGCGATCAGTGATGAGGTCTACGATACTATCATGAGATCTCTCCCACAAGAATCCTCCCTCAATGGCTCATCTGCTCGCTCAAACCCTACACCATCTCCAGCACCTGTCCCCACCAACGCCTTCGCCAACATGAAGGTCAATAATGAGCCACCTCCACCAGCCTATAACACTCCTATTGCTGGTCCTCCATCGCTTCCAAACCGCGGTCGCCCTGAGATCGCTCGTGCAACTGCACTTTACCGCTATGCCGAGCCTGAGGACTGTAACTTCGAGGTCGGTGACGAGATATCCGTTTTCGAGAAGATGAATGCCGATTGGTGGTTGGGCAAGAACATTCGCACTGGCAAGGAAGGCGTTTTCCCAGTCAATTATGTCCAAGTCCAAACCAACTCAGCACCACTTCCAGTCCCCGGTGCATACGGCAATGAGAAGGCTGGTGGTTACCCAGGTACGTACCAAGCTCAACAGCAAGGTCCACCTCCTCCAGGCCCCAGCAACCCATACAACAGCTCCGTTCCTCCAATGGCAGTTGCTGAGCAACCATCTGATGGCAAGCCAAGCAAGGGCGGAGAGATGGGCAAGAAGTTTGGCAAGAAGCTTGGAAATGCAGCGATCTTTGGTGCTGGTGCGACAATTGGTGGCAACATCGTGAACAGCATCTTCTAGATTGCGTGTTCTTCATACTATGGATGCGGTTCTTGGACTAGATTTTTTTCGGTTTCTATTTGTCTGTCTGGCGTTATCCCAAAGGGAGAGGGTGGATCAATCACCAGGGACGATTAATGATTCAAAGTTACATGATCAGAGGAAGGCTACGACGCTGCCTAGTTGACATAGAAAAGTTAAATAGTAGGTACTTCGATACCGATTACCAAAAAAACTGTCGGAAACCTTCTAGGTTGACGATGCATATCTCGATTATGTGACATGAGAATGTCTCCCTATCGATATCCTGTCCGAAAGCTTGCAAGGGCTGATTTATGGCTTGTCTCTAGAGGGAACATGAATATATCAGAGGGTATTTATCGAAAATAACATGAAGATTTCTCATCTTTTTTCGCAGCACATGATAAAAACAACCGGAATTCAAGCATTGTCATACATGGAAGTAGATGGTATCAAAGTTCAATAGCTGACTACCCATAAAGTAGGTTGCATCCGATACAATTGTTTAAAAGCGATGAATATAATTAGACGAACCACATAGAATGCCGATCATCGACTATGGTGTCCCAAGGGAAGAACATGAGGATAAATATTAAGCCACATTCACAAACCAATGGTCCCTCTCCCGTATTGTCAGGATGCATCGAATCACCGAACCCATATTCAGGAAGCTTCTGATGTTTGACGTGCATGGTGTTACCTGCAGCGGCCTGCAGCCTCGCATCAAACCCCTCGGATTGTGATTGGCATTTGTAGACTGCTAGGACAGCCCCTACATAACAAAACTATTATCATAATCCCTGTGGGCTTCTCCTCGGCGAAAACATTGCTGAATGTTTTTTTGAGAACTAGCTGGATGTAGATTGTTGTGAATATTTCAAGAGGGTGGTGTTTCTTTCCTTACGGGCAATAATCTCGGACAGTCTCTCGAACGTCCATCACCAGAGTAGTATGTTTTCTGCGTTAGTACGAGTTTGTTCGGACCTATCCTAGAAGACTTATTTCTGACAAACCTTCATCGTTAAGTAGATCTTGTGGTCGAAGCAGATACTATCACGGCCTATCGCCTTTAAGTCTAGCACTATTGGACCACCTAGCGTTGTAGGAGTGCCAGACCGACATTGGAAACTGGGGCATGACTGTAACCTTAGCTCGGACACAAGAAATGTGTCCCCACCATTGTGCCGTGTCGAATGTCAGATGTGGGTGTGCTCGCGGATATCGAGCTGTGGGGTGGCAAGCGAGGAGACGCTGTTTTCAAGGTGCAGACAGCGCAATTTAAACAGTAGCATGGCACTCAAATCCCTCGATGCTCGGGAGAACTGCTTACAGTATATTTGGATTCTCATTCACTCCCAAGAAGCTCGACGTCTGGACGGCGGCACCACAAAACGGCTTCGGAATCACAGACAGACTCATCGTTGACGACAGCCTCATCTTCCTTCACATTATGGCAAAGAATTAGGCCGGTGGTGGCGTCGATTGAGACACGGTCATCGGGCATCGTAGCCAGGATTGAAATCCTCAAGAGGCATGGCCAATGAGATAATTTTAAAATGGCCACATTAGGGTATTATATTCAAGGAATTGCCCAATTGGGACATTTATTTCTTCGGCGGTGTAGGACGGGTCAGGATGCAGGATTCAGCAGGACATGGCACCTTCACGAGATGCGCCCTTAATTGCTATTGGAGTGGAAATCTGAAATGTCCTGAAGGGGCAATTATCTGAATTGTCGCCATTTTTCGTGGCTTTTGGGGGAGTTGAGGGCCCCCCCAGCTGTCTTCTTCCTCTTGATATCTTGGTCTGTATTGCTCACTCACATTGCAAAGCGCTTTAACATATGCTTGGTCCGAGAACTTATCTACTTGAAGTAGAAATCCGACGCGGAATTAACTACTACATGTAATTGTCAGCCTCGACTCGAATTAGTACGTGCTTTACCCGGAGCCAGAAACCAACTCAAAAACTTGATATATCAACACCTGACGCCTACCTTTCACCGAATTTGGAAAAATACATTTTCAATCATGACACCTGATTCTCGAGTCAACCTGATCATCGGCATATTCACAATCGTTACTGGACTCCTCAGCGTTCTTTTGGCATGGGCAACATGGAAGTTATCTAAAAGCAAGTGTCTTGCTGGTGGTATGTCAGATGAAGGCCAGGATGCACTTCCTTAAAGTACAGTCTCTGATATTCTACAGCACAATATAACTCTAGCGACTCGGCTTCCAGAGACAGGTCGGAAAGGATGGGCTATGAAGTGGCTTTCAGAGTCGGAAGGCTCTTCTAGATTGCCGCTAATGCGTCGTAAAATCCACTTTAGTAGAAAACTTCCGCTACTTGTAACTATTTGAGGGCAACTGGGAGATAGGGAATAGTAGTGGGGCAGTTCAAAGCTGGTATGACCTTACATCAGATATCAAGTCGAATTAGCAGTCACTTCTCTCGGACCTCACCGTTTGAAAGAAAAGATTCTCGCCGGGAGAAGTCACAGAATGCTTAACTCCGACACACCCTCAATTGCGAAATTATAGCATGTAAAACGTTAGTTTCTTAGCCGAAAATGGAAAGTTTGTAGACCCAACATTTATTAGATCCGCTCAGTCTAATCGGAAATACTTAAGAAGACTTGGATACCAACATATCCCCTCAATATATTCTAGCACTTCCCATCACGGCTCTTCTTAAATTGTCAGGCTGCCAGGACCGAAACACAATCAACTCTAATTGCCTGCTTCATCCTCCATGTACCTTGGAGCATGTATGCCGCTTATATTCTCAAATATTCTCTATATTTTCAATAGCAATTTTAAACTTCCAAGTCAATTTAAAGGTAGACACCTTTAAATTGATATTCGCCAAAAGGAGGGAGCTCATCAGCCATTCCACTGAGATGTTTGAAGATTGTACCATTGTCTAAGTTCAAGCACCAAGAGTATTGGCCCTTTCACAGGCGCTTTAATGACATCTCTATCGAGAGAGTGCTTCCTAGATATTTCATCACGTAGTCTAAACTCAGGTCAACACCGATGCAGGGTGATAGTTGTCCTCGTGCTTCTTTCCTGGGGCACAGAATTCGGTGGCCAAAGTCCCAAGTCGATTATCTAATCAGAACGGTTGTAACGGACGCAGTGCATGGACAGACACGTATTGAAATATGTTGAAATATCGTTTCCATGTGTGACGAGATTTAAAGGCACAAAAAATTGTTTAACGGCAAACCAGCTCTGCAGAGTAAACAAGAAAAAGACAGCAAGAGCATGATGCACGCGAAACACTTGACGGCATATCGTTCAATCGAGGCTGGCTGGAAATTCAATGTGGCTTGATGAGTTTGAACAAAATTTAGTTATTATAATGCCAGCTTAGCGAGTTTACAGTATGTTTTCAATATTGCCTTTAGCAACTGTCAAGAACGACCGTTCATCCTTCGCAAGTGACACAAGTTGAACTACCCATTTCCGCTCTTATTCTCGCCGTGTTGTAATACCACTCGAATCATAACTCCTAGATGGCATTAGCGAGCATTCTGACAGATAAGTAAATAACTGCTTTCCAATCCAATGCTCTCGTCAATCACTGCGATCTATGGTTTGGCAGCTATTTATATTCCTCTCTACAAGTAAAACGTCGGATGCTGTCGGAGTGCATAACTTCGTAGCTACTAATCTGAATTGGGTTCCTCATCCTCTAACTCTTTTACAATGAGATCTGACTCAGACTGACGAAAATCATTTTTCTTTCCTTCTAATCTTGATGGTGACATGCCTAAGAATGTCATTTGAACCGGCTCCCATGTAGGCAGCTTGGTACCCATCTAGTTTGATAATCTTTGCATTACTGTTTCACAATAGGGTAAACATGTAAAATACCCGCGAACCTTTCGAGCTGAAGTATGCGATATCCTATGCTACTTGACGGAACACACTCATGGTGTTGTCGGCGATTGATTCGGACTCAGGATTTTCACTTCGAAGCTGTGTCTCTTTGAATTAGCCATCTCGATCATTACGACAGTCAAAAGCAAAAGACGTGATTTTTCCAACTTTAATTGGAGATTTACAAAGTGTGAATGTCCAAATGGCGGGGTTTGTTGTTGATCCTGCTCGTCAGCGCAGCAACGGACGTCATCAATGTGATCCTTGCACCAATCCCCACTGTGCTTTCTGGGCCGCCCTTGAAGCACAAACCAGATTGTGCGACGTGCAATTCACAAGTTGCAACATGTAAACCACCACACCATCCCAGTCTCACGATACATCGCCCACTACCACCTCCAAGTAAGACGAAGAGCAACAACTTGTGAATAATTCGCCTCAACCTTGTCTCCGGACCATTGTACGCGTAGTTAGCTTCGGTGCCGATTGTGGCAGTGACAAACCGGCTTACCCCGTGCTATTGCCCGCTTTGCGAACAGCTCAATCCGACCGTCCTTGGCTGAACCTGAACCTTAGTATTCTCCAAACACAGCGTCTCTTCGATTGTATAAGCAAGAAGAGCGAATAAGATACGAGGAAACTCCCAAGCAATGTCGGAAGCGGGCGAAGGGTGAGTGACATTTAAGCATTCTCATCTCCTAGCTTCTTAAACTCCCTCTTCCCCTCCTCGAACAGGTTTCTCGGGTACACCAACTGACAGCAATGAATTCTCTTAGACACAAACGGAGCAAGTCCTCTGCTCTTTCCATACTGCGAAGAAAAGAGGCGAACTCCAAGGATGATGATAACGCCTCCGAGGAAGGTTCGACTTCTTCACACCATCATTCCCACTCCCACCACATATCGCGTGGTCACAATTCGAAACCATCGACAGGGACTGCAGGACTGATGCGATCAGCTTCGAACGTGGCCGTTCAGCGGAACTCGATGCCTCCACCAACTCAAGCGCAAGACAAGACGGTCTCAATTGAACAATCGGTACGAAAATTCAGGATATTTGAAGCGTTAAGAAGTGGGGACACATCAGCCGTGGCAAAAGCAATTCATGATACGGAGAGTGGAGGACTAGAAGATACGACCATCCTCCATCTAGCTATACAATGTGCCGAGCAACCTGTTATCGAATATATCCTGACCGAGAGAGGTGCATCAGTGGATGTAAATGCCCGAGATAAGGAAGGAAATACTGCTCTTCATCTTGCGGCACAACAAGGACGATCACAAGCTGTACGGTTTCTCTTGGATCAAAATGGAATCAATGACTCGATTGCCAACTATCAAGGTAGACTTCCTCTTGATCTGGCCCGAACGCCAGATATCTTTCAGCAGTTACAATTGTCTCGATCAATCTTCGTCGATGGCAAGATCAGACAGGTTCAAGCGTTGGTCCAGCAAGGAGACTACAAGAGACTGGGTGAAGTGCTGGAGGAACCTCGTGTAAAGACGGTCCTGGACATCAATGGTGGCGAGTTTGCCTCAGATATAACAACGATACAATCTGGTGGTACATTGTTACATGAAGCCGCCAGAAAGAAGAACACCGCTCTAATTCAGGTTCTGCTTATGCATGGCGCTGATCCATTTCGACGAGATCGAAGAGGGAAACTACCTCAAGATGTCACCAAGGACGATCACACGAGATCTATGCTCAAGAGATCACCTGCTGCAGTGATAGCTCAACGAGGCATCCAAGAGAAGGCAGTCCTTGGAAATGCCTCTCAGCAAGCCGCACATGCAGCACCAGGAGATGCTCTTGCTGGAAAGGAAGGTAGAGAAATGAAAGGGTATTTGAAGAAATGGACAAATTATCGAAAGGGGTTCCAGTTGCGATGGTTCGTCTTGGAAGATGGAGTAATGAGTTATTACAAACACCAAGATGATGCTGGATCTGCTTGTCGTGGTGCCATCAACATGCGCATTGCAAGATTGAACATGGACCCAACCGAGAAAACGAAATTCGACATCATAGGAAAATCGTCGGTAAAATATCACCTCAAAGCAAATCATGAGGTTGAAGCTAAGCGATGGTTCTGGGCTCTTAATAACTCAATACAATGGACCAAGGACCAAGCTAAGGAGGAAGAAAGACAGCAGCAGAGGTCCGCTGAGCTTCTTAGACAAGCTAAAGCCGAACATGCCAGCTCAGGCTCTCTGAAAGAACCATCGACAAGTGAGCTTGTCCCGCCTGCAAGTGAAACTGCAAGCATAGCAGATGGTAGAAGGGCTAGTTTCCAAGCCAATCGGCTACTACCTACGCCTAGCAAAAATGCTAGTACCAGTAGGGTTGCATTCAACACTTCTGGAAGTGTTGCAGATGACGATGAAGGAACCGCCTATGGATCCTACGAACCAAGCTTTATGGGGGATATTCACAAATCTACCAGCCACCTTGGCATTGGTCCGAATGGCGAAGATGACGACGAGTACGGAGATGCTGATGGCTCAAGCGACCGCGAAGCACCAGCATCAAAAGACGCATTCGATATCACGGCACAGTCAGCCAAAATGCAATTAGATATGATGGCTCAGGTCAATGCCGCTTTACAATCCGAGCAAAGTAAAAATCCCACTCTCAGCATCTCAGACTCCATTGCTATTCAAGCTGTCCAAACTTACGATTCGTCGATACGAAATCTCAAGGGTCTTGTCGGAGATCTTCTAAAGATCTCGAAAGATAGAGATGCTTACTGGCAGTATCGACTTGATCGGGAGGCAGATATGCGCAGAATGTGGGAGGATAGCATGGCCAAGGTTGCTCAAGAACAGGAAGTATTGGAGGCCAGAGTTGGGGAGGCTGAAGAGAAACGGAAAATCACGAAAAGAGCTCTTCGTGAAGTCATGGAGGGCAATGTTGCAGTTACCAGTCGGCCATCAAGTCGGGGGGAGTCAGCAGCATCTGAAGTTGTCGCTGAAACCCTTGAGGAAGCTAGTATTGACAAGGACGAGGTGCCACTGGCTGGGCTTAGGCGCAAGTCTACCGCTAAGAGCTCCCTTCGACGCAAATCTGTGATGGCAGAAATCCAAAACTTGTCCGAATCAGAATCTGAGGATGATGAAGAGTTCTTCGATGCTGTTGATGCTGGTGAGGTTGAGGTTGCACCAATGCCAGTTGTCAATCCTCCAGAATACAAGGAGAAGGACGCAGTTATCGAGAAGGAAAAGGGCGGACTTGACTTAAGTTCATCATTCCAAGGGTACGAGGATGGTATTCGAAAGAAGCTCAAGATGGATGCTGATGACCGGCCAAAAATATCCTTATGGGTGAGTGCACTACCTGCGATTGTCCTCATTCTCTTGTATTAATTTTCTTCCCAGGGCATTCTCAAATCTATGATTGGAAAGGATATGACCAAGATGACTCTCCCAGTCTCTTTCAACGAGCCAACATCCTTGCTTCAAAGGTGTGCAGAGGATATGGAATATGCCGATCTCTTGGACATCGCTGCTGCTCGTCCTGATTCGACAGAACGAATGGTCTATGTCGCTGCGTTCGCTGCCAGCGAATATGCTTCGACAATTGGTCGTGTCGCGAAGCCCTTCAACCCGCTCTTGGGAGAGACATTTGAGTATGCTCGTCCTGATAAAAATTACCGTTTCTTCATCGAGCAAGTCAGTCATCACCCCCCAGTTGGAGCAGCTTGGGCAGAATCACCAAAGTGGACCTACTATGGTGAGTCCGCTGTCAAGTCAAAATTCTATGGAAAGTCCTTCGACATCAATCCACTTGGCACTTGGTTCTTGAGGCTTCGTCCAGATGGGTCTGAAAAAGAAGAGCTCTACACTTGGAAGAAGGTGACTTCATCTGTAATCGGCATTATTACGGGCTCTCCCACCGTCGATAATTATGGCCCAATGGAAGTCAAGAACTGGACTACTGGTGAAGTTTGTGTCATTGACTTCAAACCCCGTGGCTGGAAAGCGTCAAGCGCATATCATATTTCAGGTCGTGTCAATGATGCAGATGGCAAACCTCGTTATAGTATTGGTGGCCGTTGGAATAACAAGATGTACGCTCGCCTCACCCCTGGCTACGAAGCAACACCTGAAGAGCCAAAGCCCGGTCAATTCCACCACCGTGACAGCATAGTTGATACTAACCAAGCTTTCCTCGTGTGGGAAGCTAATGCCAGACCAACAGGCATCCCATTCAACCTTACACCCTTCGTTGTTACTCTCAATGATTGCAACGACAAGCTAAAGCCATGGCTCCCACCTACAGACACCAGACTCCGACCCGATCAGCGCGCTATGGAGGATGGCGAGTACGATTTTGCTGCCACGGAGAAGAATCGTGTTGAGGAGAAGCAGCGTGCCACAAGGCGAAGACGAGAGGAACACGGCGAGGAGTTCCAGCCAAAGTGGTTCCACAAGGCCCAAGATCCCACCACTGGGGAGTCGTACTGGCAGTTCAATGGGAAGTACTGGAAGGAAAGAGAAGAAGCTGTTAGTGGCCACGCTTGGAGAGAGGTTGAGGAGATCTTTTAGACGGATAGAAGTGGTTTTGATATGGAGGGGCTTGATGAAGTAGATACCTGGTCCGTGTTGGATTTTGTGTAATTATTGGAACAGGCTAAAACACGATTGAAATGATTCGACGCCATTGATTTCGTTCTTTGATCAACCGAATATTGCCGTGCGAGGTGCAACAAAATATCCCTCTAGTCCTTGAAGAGGAAATTCGCAGGGTAATCGTTTGATGAGGAAGTGGGGGAAATATAAGAGCCTCGGCGAGCGGCTAACCGAGGTTCGCCGTGCGATGTGCAACAAAATGTGTTTGCTATTGGCTTGATTGGGTTTGGGGTAGCAGATATTGATGGGGACATGATTGTTTGAGCCTTTATACTAGAGTGTTGCTGATTGGAGATGGCGATGACGTACCACGTGGCTCATTTCGAATTCTGAAGCCCACCAGAGGAGCTAAGTTGAACGATACCTATGACACTGACAATGTTTTCACACTAGTAAGAACGCTTGAAACTCTATAATCACTTTCTAATTGGAGAAAAGAGAAGTCCGATTTGCGTTTACCTGCCTTGAGATCCCGATGTTGTTTTGGAGTACCGCCGGTGAGGCTTGGCAATTTTTGCTCATCAGAGTTTTCACCTCGAGAAGTTCGCGCCTACGAGCCCTATAAGTTTATAGACCTCGAATACCTTTCTTATAAAATGATATATTTTGGTAAGTATAAGTAAGTAGGAGACATGTCGTGTTTGGTTCCCACTAGTAGCCGAGAGGTGTTATAAGGGGGCGGGCCGAGCCACCGTGCATGAGGTCCACGACGTGCAACAAAGTGCTACTAGTAGATTAGGTAACTAAGAATCAATAGTTTCGGAATGTGGGTTTGCACTACGAGGCTTGAAGATGTCTTGTACAACCTGATTAGATTGGGACGGCGGTGAAAAGCCTGTTGGATATACGCCACCTAAACTCCATCAAGTATCCACCTCATCCAACTTCTCCACAAACCACTCCTTACAAACATTACTAATCGCACTCTTTAACAAGATCTCGTCAATCTCCAGTTCCTCGATACCAGTCTTTTCTTCAACCAACACATCCTTCACCACCCACCTCAAAAACGCTCTCGTACTCGTCTTATCCCGCGGCGACCCCATCTCCACAAGATACTCCCATCCTTGCTCCAACCTCCCATTTGTCACTGCTGCTTTGGCAAATTCCATCGCCTTCTTTTTCCCGCTCATTGCCTTCTCGTGCTGGCCGAGCTTCTGTGTATCAGTGACTCTGTGCAGAGGGCCTTTCGTCTTAATCCAAAACCGAGCATCGTTGCCTAGTGGGTGGGCTGCTTTCCACACTATACCTTCACCGGTGCCGTGCAGGCCGAAGGACTTTGCGAACGGGCATTCTTTCTCTACCTCCAGCGTTGGAATTTGCAGACGTTCGCGTGAAGCTTTGATGTCAGAAAGATGCAGTTCGGCGAAGAAATATCCACCACGGGAGATATGGTATATCCCAACTTCCTCATTGTGTAAGTCGCCGTATCTGATGTCCGGGATCCAGGCGTCATTTATAGATACCGAGAGGATAACGAAACATTTCTTCGGCAAACCGTTTATCGCGACTGTTTTCTGGACACCGGGACCTATCCATTCGCCTGCGATGATAGTAGGAACCCCCCTATCAATTTCTACCCCTGGATTGAGTTTTTTGAATCTCTCGTGATATCGATTTCTCAGATCCAAAAGTTGGGCTTTCAGAGGGAGGAGCGTTTTCGCCATGTCATATACATCTAGTCCCTCACCCAGCCCAACACGGTTACGGGATTGCACAACTACTTCATCTTTGGGAGTGATGACAAGGTCACAGTGCGCGCCGTGGAGTTTTACCGTGCCGGTTAGGGGAATGATTCGGTGCAGGTATTGAGTCTCAAGGCCTTCGGAGGAACGCACCTTGTGGCCGTAGTCGCGGAGGAAATCGCCTTCCTTACCGGTGATTTTAGGGAAGAGCGTGCTGGGTCTTTCGGGTTCGTCACATTTGACTGCTTTTTTGGTGGTTGGCGTTGTTTCTAATTCGAGGGCGGAGATTTGGGTTGTGAGTTCTGAGGTCATGATTGCAGCTTTTGGGTAATTGTAATTCTACTCCAAAATAGTGCCATCTAATTAGGAATTTTGGCAACTTAATAAAACTTGTTGGAATTAACCCGGTGAGACTTTCTGGGGAATGATGTTGATTTTATGTCACCCAAGAGCAGCCGAGTGACTCAGATCCTCAGCCACGCCTCCCAACCACCGAACGTCAGTTCATTATTTTGATGAATCTCGGTAACACGATACAATCATGATGCAAGCCACTGGTTTTTGACCGAAAGCATTGATCTGGATGTTTAAGATCTTCGGTAATAGACTTCACGTAAGCACGCTTTTGGTGCAGGGCTGAATTCGCTAAGCCCCCCTTTTTTCATGCGCTTTCATCCGTTTTGAAAAGGACTCGACATATTGTGACATTATCCTACTTAGAACCAAAATAAACCTACGGTATCTTTTACAAAACTTGAGATTTTTCAGTGCCGTAGATTGAGCAATGGATAACTTACCTCAATTTTTGGAGGTGAAGACATATTTTGAATCACGTGATATTGTTTCTCGTCGACAAAACAAGCTGATCATATACGAATCACAATGTTTCACATAGAGAGACCCATTGAATTAATCAAACCCCAAGGATCGACATCATAGGGTGCTTTTTTTTCAGCTGAGGTTGGGTTCGGCCAGGTACCGTGATCGTCGTGAAAACCTCGGGTAAACAAACTGCAGGGGTGCAAAGTGCGTATCTTTCTCAGCTGATCGATGCACCTTCAATATCGACCAACAATATGTGGATTTCATTATGAGAACGTTATTATGACTCAAATCTCAATTTCGCGCTTTATCATGGAAACTTACTTCTAGCTATCTTGAAGTCTGCGCACCCCAGTCATAGTTCTACGACATGCGCCTCCTAAATGTCCATACGCGGCAGCTCTCAGAGTTCTTTGGGCTCCAGATCCCACCTTACACAATACTCTCCCACACCTGGGGTCCGGACGAGGTCTCATTCCAAGAGTTGTCTGCACCATTACCGTTGGGCTTTCCTTCCTCTCCTGCATACCTTCAAAAATCTGGCTATGTGAAGATCAACTACGCTTGCCTCGAAAGCATTAAGCAAGGGTTCGAATGGGTATGGGTTGACACTTGCTGTATCGACAAGACTAGCAGTGCAGAACTCAGTGAGGCTATCAACTCCATGTACACTTGGTACCAAGACTCTGTCGAGTGCTATGCGTACCTTGAAGATACGGAGAGCTTAAAGCTAAATCCTGTTCGCTGGTATGATAGCCCGGAAGGCATTCGTATGAAGGGAAGGTGGTTTACAAGAGGATGGACCTTGCAAGAACTTATTGCACCCGCGAAAGTCTTTTTCTTTGGGAAAGAGTGGGGTTATCTAGGAGACAAAGTCACCTGTGCAGAGCACTTGAGCAGAATGACTGGAATACCGGAAGACGTGATCCGAAGTCCGAATGCTTTGAGGTTTGAGAGCGTGGCTAGCAGAATGTCTTGGGCTGCCCGAAGAGAATCGACTCGGCTAGAAGATACAGCGTACTCTCTCTTGGGCATATTTGGTGTTAACATGCCTCTTCTGTATGGAGAGGGAAAGAAAGCATTTATCCGCCTACAAGAAGAGATATTGAAAGACTCTGACGATCAGACGATCTTTGTATGGGATTATCAAAAGGAAGATGAGCCTGAGAGATTTCAGTTCAGAGGTGTTTTGGCGGACAGCCCAGCTAGATTCCTCAACTCAGCTCACGTAGTCCCAAAATCAGCGAAGAGCCCTCGAGAACGTACTTCACCATACTCTATGACCAATAAGGGGCTGAGAATTGAGCTTCCTCATGGCTATAACGAAGCTCTGCAATGTGTTGTTGCGGAATTAGAATGTCAATTCGAGGACGAGCATCCACACCACGTGGTCATTGCTTTGCAGGAGCTTTCCGGATCATTCCCGGGCGTGTTCATGAGAGGTTCTTGCCGACGATTGTTAAGACCACCCGGCTCCAAATTTGAAAGAATGAATGCTTCTGAGACTTCTGAAATTTACATTTTGAAGAATTATCCATTGAGGAATGTCGGCGCCAGGTATGAGACCTGCATGGTCCGTTCTGACTCGATGCATCGCAATGGGTATGATATAGTGGAAACCGCGCCAGGAACTTTCCTTTGGAACGCAAAGGCTCAGACTTTGCAAATCTCTTATCAGGATCTCTTAGCAGGCTACAACCATGCAGCCTTCAGATTCTATCATCGGAAGACAAATCACTCCTATGTAGTCATCTTAAGAATAGAAGGAGTCGGAACTCACGGGAATGTTCGTATTCTAACAGACATACCGCTTCGCTCTGATGGGGTGACTCCAAGATTTGAGCACCTCGAAGCATTGCTCGACCATGAGATTGAGCACGAGAGTCAAATCGCAGCGATCGAGTATGGAAAGAACGCCAGTCGCGGGAGTCGTAATCGGATGATCCTCGCACAGGTGACGAAAGATGATGTACTCAATCAGAAGATATTCATCCTTGATGTCGGATTTTCTTCTTGGGGGGAACAAGGATTTGATCCGTCAGGCATGATGCTTTATGAAAATTGGGGGTTTCCTCTACCCAATCCATTTGTAGATAGTAGACAGCCAGATCCTTCGTCCTTGATTGAATTCTGAGCACCGAAGCGGGTAAGTTATCAAACATTCTGAATACAAATTCCGCAAACAATATAAAAAGACTAGGTGCAATTCTTGTTCTGGCTTACGTGTTGCGACAAGGATAAGGATGGTTATTTAGCCCCGGCAAGTAACCACAGGGCAGCCCGAGATTCCACAAGGGGAGAGAATAGATTTCTTCGAGACGTGTCAAACTGATATTAAACCAATAATGACGCACCAGATATGAAATTTAAAAGCTTGAGATCGAAATTTGACTAATTACTCATCACAAAGTCATTATAAGACGAGGGAGCTCGGACGATGAACTTTTCGGACTCTTATGAACATCGGATACCTTCTTTGACATCCTTGAATCTCACGGGTATATTAATGATAACCTTACCCCTCCCCAAATTGACCAATTCTACTTTAACCATCCGCTAACTTGTGATTCTGTTATATGTCAATTGTCTTCTGAGCGTTTTTTCAGCTTGTCACTTTGTCTATGCCTCATCGCCAGTGGCAATGCAGGTGGGGTGCGAGTGAGCTTACATTACAGTACCATCCGAGCTCTCAAGTCCAGCTGTTCTATCTTGGAGAGCTCGGTTTATTGCAGTCTTGGGAGATTTGAATTGTTAGCTTGTAAAGCTCTAGGGCAATACAGTTGTTTACCAGTCCTATCAAGTCCCCCCAATTCTCGTTAAAATTTGGGTCTGGATTTTTTTTCAAAGACTTTCGAAGATATTTTGGGGTTATGTGGTATGAATTATGGCTTCGACAATTAATTGATTTGTTGTAACGCTAAGCTCAGCAATTCCACGCTTATAATCGGAAGATTTATTACAAGAGTTCCCAGAATTCTCCCCACTGTTAGCATGTATTCCTCCTCCGTAATCGCCTCGCTCTAGCTTCACTACCAGCACTCAGAACTTGTCGGTTCGTCGTTATGCCAAAAGAAGCTGTATTCACACGGGAGGGTCGCTCCGCGTATAGCGCAATAATGTCGATCTCGCTATTTCCCGACCTCAAACACCATGCTTCGTCGCTGCTATTCCTTAATTTTCGTCTTCGATCTTCACGCAAGCAAATCTCAAAGTCTCTAAAAGAATTTGTTTAGATTAGTCCTTAAGTTTTTGGGGGGGTTGGGGGGTGGGGTTCTCACCTCTCATTCTTGTAGAATCCCTGTGGGAAACGATTATTTGGGGTTCGCAAGCGGAAATATGTGCCATACTTTGTCGTTTGTGGCTCGTAGTACATATTGAGCAAATCCTCATTAATCTCCCAGATGGGGAAAAGTGATTCAACTGTGTAATACATATTTCTAACTTGATTGAGGAATCTTATGTCGTGCTGGAAGGCTTATCTTGTGGATGTAAGATAAAGCTTAAGCATCACACTCGCAAGTTTAATGATTCAGTAATTGTGCTTTCTGAAGCCATGGAGAATATCAGAATCTTATATGATTGATGCAGAGATAGACTTTCGCATCAATGTAATACCGCAGTTCACCTCTCATTTGATGCACATCGCAAATTTCATCCAGATGAACTGCTGCATCGTGGCGCCATTCCTCTTTCTGGGGAGCTTGCGAAAAATATAGGACCAAGACTACACCCTCGGCCACTAAGTAACTATAGAGTACATTTGGCGTGTATGTGTAGTGGGAAACCTCCGTGGTTGCGATGGGAGTGAGCGTTGTCCCGCCGATCTAGCAACATCTTTATGTGCATTTCGCCTGAGAATACCAGCGCAATGATACTGCTACTGTGTAATGTTAGAGTATCCTCGCTTTGGTGACCGTTCTCGGAAAGACTCAACGGACGAACAAGAGATCCGGAAAAACTCGCATGGTTTGAAGCTCTGGCGTTGAGGGTGATCAAAGCTCAGAACTGATAGCTCGTGGGTACGAAAGTTCGGGGCCATATGGGAATTCTCCAGAAGTAGATCTCCACGGACTGCTGTCTTGGGTGATGCGGCTTTGTGGAAGAGATGTCATGAGGGGTTGTCGGAAAGCTAGGTCGATAGGACTTCCTAGACAGTACATAAGACGTCAGGAAAGGAGGTCACTCACAGGTCCGTGCTCTCGTTTGTTGTCCCAAATTTGCTTCGAATATCGGCACTAAGGTGGTGTTTGGACGAGAACTGATTTGAAACTGGTTTCGTTGCTGCTGGGGGTCAGAGTGAGAATTGTGGGGCAAATTCTGATTCGCTCTTTTAAGCTTTCTTCTTATAACAATACCGCCCTCAGACATTTATCTACTTTTATATTTATATGGTCAAGAACAAGGATATGAGATACGAGTATTATTGCCAAATACGTAGGTAGAAAATCGTGAGATGGTCAGCTGAATTCGCCCCCTTCAACGACTTCGAGTCATCCATGTAGCTTAGTCGAAGTCCAACTAAGATTACACTATTCTCGCAGTAATTTAAGGATTCAAGCAATAGTTTCCTATTGCAGGACCGAGCTTTTCTATATTGAGTGGCTTGGAAGCCGTTTTACTCGCAACGACGAGTGATCTCGAACCTCGTATAGAACCACTCATGCAAGATTGGACGAGGCATTTCGTTATTATCGAACGATCTACATCAGGTCAGATGTAGAGTTTCCCCATATTTGAAGATGGTCTTTTGCCAAGCGGGAATGGTGTACTCCAGAATAGGCGTTCACAGATAATTCTGTCTGTGCGACTAAACCTAATCTTGGTATGTTCATCATATGGGTTTTCCGAGATACTTTTGATACTTCCGGCGTAACACTTCTTGCATTGCGGTAATAGCCAGATTTGATGCTCGGATAAATGTGAGGCCGCTTTATTTTTCGCAAGAGGTGACTTTGGCCTGTTGCCTCTTGAGTTTTTGCGAGGGCTAGCCGGGCACGATATACGCTTAGAGGGCAACTAACGTCTCCAAAAGATGCGATTTTGCCCTGCGTGATATATAAATATATGCTAGAGATATTTTAGTTAGAAAGAAGTGTAATTTTTCCCGTCTCGCTGGCTCTGTTTGGATGCTAGATTGGCCTCTGGCGTTACTACTACGCAGACAATGTGTATGGCATGGTAAGCCATTTGATGAATTTATTTGTCGAAATCTGGTTACATAGACGCAAACTATTTCCGTCAATTGCTCATCACAAGTAATATCAACTAAGAAAGCATTGAGAGACGTGATGTAGGTTTCCGAGACGACCCAGGGACAAAACGTTAGATTCTAACCATAAGTACTTTAGAGGCAAGCAACTATACTCAAAGACCATCCTCTCCACCGCAAACCCACGATTAACAACCCTCACGTACTCCATAACCCCCCCCTTCCTATCTTTTCCCGCCCATCTAACATTCAAGCATGACCCATCATTTCAACACTCTTCTTATAATCACTCGTACCATTACTTGGATCCCGATCCTTCGCCTTACAACTACTCCACTGCTTCCCATTCCCGTGAGCACCATCAATTCGCATAAACGTCTGCCCCTTCGCCTTGAGCATATTCTTCGCCGCGTCCTCATACCAGCCGTTGACGAAGTCGCCGTGGAAGCAGTAGCCATCGCCAATCTGATGCCAATCCACCGTTAGCGTCAAACTCTTAGTTGATAAGAAAAAGAAGGGATAGGGATGGGATAAATGATATAGAGAATTCGTACTTCACCACAAGCCAACTTAAAAGGCGGCACCCCCTGCCAACCCCCTGGAATTGCCTTCTTTGTATCATACCTAACACTAAACCTCAAACTCGGCATCCTCTTCATCCCACTCGGACACCCCTTACTTCCCGCATATGCATACTTGCTCACATCCGCCGGATTAACACAATCTGGAAATCTAAGAATCGCCTGCATATGGGCCGTGCAAGTGACTCTTGGGAACGCAGCGCGAGGACGGGTGGTGCGGTCTTCGGGACCCGCATCGCACCACCAAGTGATGGCGTTGAGGTTCTCATTGACATCTGATTGGGACTTGGCACTAGCGTTGCCGGCAACCATGGAGAGGTTTGGGGGAAATGGGATCTCGGCGCGGTCGATGTTTTCGTAGTAGGTTTTGAAGGTTGCGGGGTAAATTTCTGTGTATGTATCGCCGTTGACGTAGTAGAGTGTTGGTGCCCCTAGAATCCTCATCAATACTAGGACTGTGAAGTAGGAGGAGAATGAATGCGGTGGACCTACAGTATATGGAAAGATCATTCGGGTTTTCGCCAGAGGGACATCCTTTTTGAAGTTCTTCGGTAGTGGGCAGGTCTTTGGTGATTATGTCGGAGCCGTAGAAGGAGTGCATGTGTGATACATAGCGGCCGGGGAAGACGATAGGATCTATGTTCTTCCGCATGAAAGGTTTGTGCTCGATGTCCGTGAGGGCAAAGGCGGTGCCTGCCAGGAGGACTAAACCAGCAGCGTGCATCTTGAAAGTCTAGAAGCGAGCCTACCGTGGAAACAGGAATAATTTCGAGCTTGAGAAATGTGAAGGAAACAACGTGGACTTGAAGAAACTATATACAAGCGAGAGCTCTGCATGTCGGTATATGGGCAAGTGTGGAGAAGAACTGCCGTGGGCTAATATCTGCTTAATATGAACGGGAGAATTGAATGTTTGGTAATCCCAAAGAATCCCACATACAAGTATATCTGGAAGTCTTTTTCAAGGGATCGATACTGGTGGATTTTGAAACTTATACTGGGTGCACGGGACATCCTTAGCCGAGTATCGATATTTTCATATATGTAAATGTCGTCTGACTTCTAGTCCACTAGCACCGATAGCAGAGCCAGTAACATGCCGCCAACTCTTGTAATTGTCCGGCTCCGAGAATCTCATTGGGGAAGCCAGTGAACAAATACAACAGACACTGGTATGCTGCGGACTAGTTTGTGTGTGGGGTCGTCGCTTAGTGGGGCAGTTAAATCGGGGCCGAGAGGAGGTCAGTCATGTGATGAACGATATCCACGGTTGCTCCCAATACTTCCTGTAAATATGAAAAGATGGATAGCTATAGAATAATTCTCATTATTCATCAAAATATAAGTCATAATACGTAGCATAACGCATCATTTCACATGGCCACTTGCAAACCACGCAAGACCTTAGGTCAAAACATAACGTACATCATTCTAGAATTCTTTAGATATTATAAGACAATCAGCTAGATTGTCCTTTGATTTCTAGAAGAATGAGCTTGAATATTCTAGATAACTGAGGGGAGTGATTAATACTATCTTCCTAAATGAGACACTAGGCTAGAGTCTCAAGACTGGTGCCTTGGTATACTGTGCCCAGAAATTGGGGCATGCTGTTACCATGAGCACCAAGAGGGATTCATAGTCAAATAAAACCAGGAGAAAATGTCGACTAAAGGAGGAATAGGCTAGGCTGGGAGGTTCCAGTAGCAATAAGTCTCAAAGTAAGAATTTTGCGTGTGATAAGAGAGAGCAAGGGAAACATTGCAGTAAATTGGTCGAAAATTATGATTTCAACACTAACAGCATAAACTCACCAGGTTCCTTATCCCTATCTACAACTCTCTTCGGGTCCTCTTCCTCCGCTTAGTAGCCCCCTGCTGCTTGTTCGGTGGTTGATCAGGATCAATTCCCACCAAACAATTCACCGTCTCCGCACCCTCATTTGCATCATTAACCTTGCTTCCCACAGGCACTTTCCATTGACCAGTCAGCTTAATATAGGAATCGAGACTGTCCACCATAGCTTTACCCATATCCAAAGCTTTGCCCGCACGCGTCTGCGAGTAAAAGGTGAGCAACTCTCGGGCAGTTTCCCTTTGTTCAGCGTTGATTAGAGATTGGGCACTCTTCTCTACCCAACCGAGATCGGATCTTGACTGATCTTCAAAGCCAACCATCATAGTGGTAACGGTAGGCAACAAAGCGTTGGGATTTGAGCATGCGTAGTACAACACTCGCTTGAAGATGCGGCCTGCAAATAGAGACGCCTCTTGTAGTTGATAATCGGGATTCAAGAACGTGCTTGCAGCATCTTTGGTAAGGTATCGATGCTCACCAAACTCAGGTGGTATAGCATTGTCTTGCGCACCAAGCCACCATGGAACATATGGTGCAGTAACAGAACCTGTTGGTGCAACCCAGATTCGAATCATGTCTGGGTCCATATTGGGATGGAGGCTGAGGACTTGACCGTAACCTGCTTCATCGTCGGAAATTCGAGGATCACGAACGCGTTCAATTAAATCTTCTTCTGTGACTGGGACCATGGCAAGTGTCGCATCTTCGAGTTGTGCTTGGGACATGTACTTGAATCCACCATCTCTAGCTGAATAATCTGGACCCTGGACGCCGTACACTTTGAAAATATTGAAAGTCTCGTTCTCCGGATGGAACCAACCTTGCTCAACAGCGAAAGAAACTAGGTTTGGGGATGCCATATAATTTGGGTTCCCCGTCCAATTTGTTGGAAATTCCTCGATGTATCCCGGGTACAGAACACGGACTTCATTTGCTCCAAGACGTTCAGCAGCCCAAAGCTTCTCTCCACCAGCAAATTCCCAAACCACCCATCCTTCATCAGCATCAGCGATAAGGTGAGAATTGCCGCCGTAGTCCGCATAGCCGTACTTTGCAATGAGATCTCCCATGATTTCCACGCCTTCTCTTGCAGTAGTAGCACGTTCCAGCACAACACGTGCAAGATCGCTGTATTGCAATCCAAGCTGAGGATTTGGCGTCATGTTATACAACTCATCCCGATTGCTCGCCCACACATCTCGTACGGCAATGCCCTTCTCATTGACACCTCCATTTGTCAACGGTGCCGGGAACCCCTCGAAGTCGGAGTACTCCATTGATAGATATCTGAAGCTATGCGCGACTTGAGGAATGGTAATCAATTGACCCGGTTGGACAGCATCCTTCGTGACGCCAACGGTGATTGTCGCGTTCGCAGCATAATCTCTGGCTGGGAAAATCTGAAGCCAATGCGAGGAGACTTCTTCACCAGTGCCACCGATCATGACGCTGCCGTCGCTGGTGAGGTTCTTGCCAACGTAGAAAGCATGACTTGCAAATGACCGAGAAACGAAGAGTCCGAGGACCGCCACGAGGGTGGCAGAATTGAGAGCCATATCGAGAACTTCGAGACTTACAAGTCCAATGGAGTTTGAGATTCGAAAATATGTGCTTCAAAGATTTACATTTTGTTTCAACCCGTCCTATATAAAAGCGTTACTAGCAAGAATGGGGGTTAGCAATTTGCTTTAGGTTTGGAGATCGACGGTGACATCAGGGGGGAGAAATCATTCAGATAAGCTCTGTTATGGAATCTTGAACGGAGATGAGTCCATCAGGATCGGGGCTGCTGAGAGAAAAGATTAACCGGTGACCCGTTGGAATTCTTAGGCCGGGTGGTAGCATTAATCACGTGAATATTCGACACGTGGGTGCATTAGGCGTTAACTATCCGAACCAGCCAATGATTTCCCTCAGCCTCGTTCTAAATGATTAATCAAGCTTAGCACGTTAGATCCAATCTACTCACTTTCGATTTCTCTCTCTCTCCTTATATAATATAGGAAAAGATCTTGTTATAGAAAGCGTGATCAGTCAAGTAACCAAGCGCTAAATCTTTTTGGTAACGCTCAAAATGAGCGAATATTACTAAGTGACAACTAAGTTTACCGTTTCACTTGGTCAGTTGTAAGCTTATTTCCCCAAATCCTTCCAACTTCATATAGGTACGGCTTGACCAATCGCGCTTCATCAAGCATACCCTCTATAAGCTTAACGTCTAATTAAGTAGACAAAGTCCTTTGCGGCATCCGCTGTCACTGAGCTAAGCAACCGTATGTGAGATTTTCTCCCCAGCCGTATAGAAATCCACCCATCCTCCCAAGTATATATTGATCGGTGAGTGAAGATCAGCTAGAATAAAATTGCGATCCTTCCCACTATAGTACATTCTTTTTCCAATTCTCCACTCCAAGCCGAATGCGCTAAATATAGACAAATAGTGTGAAGCCTATGATTTTTAATCCATCAAGCGGTGCTACCTCCTACATGCAAATGTGCCTTGTTTCACAACTGAGGTCATACCGAAGTCTTGGGGTGATCTCTTAAAAATAATCTGACAAGAGCGTAGCCCATCTACTATTTACTCTAATTTTACTTCTACGTATATAAGAGAAAGAATTTTCCGAGAAGTTTTCAATATCACCATTTACCTTTTGTCTCCTCCCAAGCGGATTACATTCTTTCCTTACATCTACGTTAGCTTTTGCCACGGATCGATATGAGATTTTCTTGTTGCCTCGCTATTTCCCTTCTACTAGCAATTGCAGAGGCATTACCAAGTATTCAAAATGTCAACCGGGGCATGGGACGACGATCCGAACCACCATTTGCTGGATACGTTGGGTGCACCGACACGCAGGCAGATGCCATCGACCAAGCTTGGGAAGATGCACGGACACTGGCTTGGATACCCGCAAAATTCAACTTAGATGCGAAGCTCGATGGTGAGCAGCTTGGCTGGCAGCCCCCTTTCGAGGGGCCGTGTACGGGAATCTGTGATGCAGGAACTTTGGAAGTAAGGTTTTGGGGGACGAAAGCCGTCAAGAACCGCGAACATATCAACTTCATAAGAAGTACAAATCCGTCCCCCATCGATCTACTGTAAATACTAATTATTCACGCGTAGCAATATTTAGAAATATCAGAAACTCTGATCGCGTTGAGGCGTCTATTCACGTTGCGTGCATCGATCAACCCAATCCTAGAAATGCAATGTGCGAATACGACCCAGGAACGGGAGTTATACAAAAGGTTGGTGCTTATTCATATGGAACCAGTCAGAAGCCCGAAGATAATGGTATCGTTTTTTGCCAACCGTTCTTCCAAAAAGAAACTCTAGCTATGGTAGTCAAGGTTCTAGAAGCAAGTCCGGAGATGAGAAAAGACTCGACCCAGATGTTTAGCGGAGGAGCTGTGTTGTTGCATGAACTCACCCATCTACCTTATATCGAAGAAAGGTTTCCACGTAAGTAAATATGTGTGCCTCAATATGGCTGCTATATTACCTAATCCAAGGTTGTAGGTATCGTCACAGATCTGAGAGAACATGTTCCTAGAACGGGCAAAGATGGGGGCGATTTAGTCTACGGAGTGACCAAGGTAGAAGCTTTTGCAAGCCGCAGGTCAACTTGGACACATAAGAACGGTAGACAAACACCCTCTAATATGAGCTACCTGCTAACAATATCTGTCAGCCGATACCTACGCATGGTACGCAACAACAAAATATTTTGAAAATCTGTTTGGAATTACCCCGGATGCGGCAGTCACGGAGAGATATGAAGTTGCGCCCGAAGGACCAACACCATCTCAAGACCTGCTGCGAAAATCCAAAATAACATGTCGAAACCACCCGCTTTCAGCACCACAACACGATGGGGAGACGAGCGTGGAAAGTGCCATAGACAAGTGGTGCAGCGACAACGACGGAAAGGCAGTAGGCACAAAGCCGGGTACCAAAGACATCTTTTGGCGATGGGGAATTACACAGCTAGACGTCCCCAATCGAAATTCCTTCTGGCTACGAGCGAATATGAATGGATGTGGCGACTGGGATCTAATAATCAAAGATGAATGTGTCCAAGCACTGAAAGATGGCTTAGCGGAATGCGACCCAAATATCGCTATAACACACGGATTTAGAGCTTCGATAGGCTGTCTAGACTACCACGTCGACCTAAGTGGTGTCACCAAGGATGGCAATCCTCCTTGGGAGGAGATACCCGCATTTCCACCACCCGAATTAACCGCTGGAAAGGACATGGGGGGCAAGGCTCATTACCCGGAGTGTCCTGTCGAAAGTTCTGTTCGGAAAAAGGGTAGACATATCGCAGAAGATGATTTTGACAAAGCTCTAGATGCCTTCTGCGTTGACTCGGCCGAAATCAAAGGATATCGGCAGTACGGGAATTCTATGTTTGAATACCCCCCACTGGGTCAAACACAGTACTATGAGCAGGATCAACTCAAGATGCAAATTAATTTGGGAGCCGACACCATTCAAAGTGGCGCCGATCAGCCTTATGACGATATGGGATGGTGCCAGTAAGTTGTCGGCCTTCTGTATTATTATAAAGATTCATCGCTGACATCCACCACAGAGACTATGACTGGAAGATGGGTCGGGATGATTGCCGTTATGCTCTGAGGAATCTCTATCAGTCGTGTAATAAAGACGATTTTTGGGGTGGGCAATACACTTACCGATGTGTACGGTATAATATGTTCTACACCGACCATTTTTGAGCGGCAGATTGTTAGAAGAGCTAGGATGAAGATTTCAAGCCAAGTTAGCCGAACTCAAAGAATTAGAGTAGATGGCGAGATCAAGAAAAACTGTGTAAACTCTTCAAAATATGCTGACCCGTAAGATGGAAGCATAAGTGAAAACCCATTCGAAATCACCTCTATATCCTCATTCTCTACGGAACATTAAGTCTTGTAAGTCTCGGAGCACTGAGTAGCTAGCTATGGCATCATTCCCACCTCATCGTTTTAACAATGACCATGAAAGGTGGTTGTGGAACGGTTATCAGAAGTGGATTTGGAGCATGCAGAGCACTTCGTGAATTGAATTTGTAATTAAAGCTAACAGAGAGACAGAATGCAATCAATACTTCCGGAGCTAGATTTAATTTCCATCTCGAGCGAAAAGGTCGATATGGGTGATGAATATTCCCCACGATTTCTTGATCTAGCGTCAAAGAAATCGGTGCTGCTTTCACAGAGACATTGTTGGCGAGTACGGTTATTAGTCTTGGTGACACTTTGACTTGATAGATAGTTGGCAGGGGAAATATGTGGTCGAAAGACATTGGGAAAATAAAGTTTTGTCTGGAGATTTCTGTAGATTCAGAAATAAATTTGAATTTCTACGAAATTATGAAATTAAATCTTTAAATGCCGAAAGAGTTTTATGGTGCAAGCCGAATTCCCACTACCTACTAAGCAACGCTCTAACTTGATTCATTTCTAGTGTAAAACAGTGTGTTCGTGAACTGTTAACACGAGGGACAGGGTCGCTTTCCAAATGTAATGAAATAGGGTGCAAGGGAAGGAGTACATTTGTTCTATTGATGACTTTCATTGCCGTGAAGAATTCGATACCGGTGGAGAATACGCCGGCGACCATTTAAGCATTTAGGATCACGAGCCCCCGGATAAAACTAGGGCCAATTCCTTACGCTTTGTATTGCGCCCCCTCCACGAAATTATCTGATATAAGAAACTGTCAATTAGACGAAACGACTACCGATATTCGCAGCTTACTTAAAGTCATATGTACGAGCCATGGACGAATCAGTGCTGCTGGAAATGGCCTCGTCAGCATCGGGGAGTGTAATGCCCGTTGTACTTTTTGTTCGATGCATTACCAAATGCTCGTGTGCGATTCGTTCAATGCAAAGGATACCAGCATTGGAGCAGGATTGTAAGGCTCCGCGTTCCCATCTCTATTATCCGCGGTGAAACTCTGTAGGCAACACTGCGTGCTGAAGTGATCTACGGCCTATATATTGGGGTTGCTTCTATCAGGTCGGTTGTACGGAGTAAGACGCGTAAAAATAACGGAGAGGAAATTGAAGGGCTCCGTCTAGACATTCCTTTGATGGAGGTATATATTTTCAGATGTCCTCGCTCATAAACTCTTCATTTTATTATTTATCAACTCTTCACTTACATTGCCCACTCAAAAATATGAAGATTACACTTCTATCCCTCATCAGTTCTCTGAGCATCACCCATGTGTTAGCTCATTATGGAGGATATCCTGTTGGGAATTGGTCTCCAGCTGGACCTGACGATGGTATGTAATAAACCTTCGATCAATTTTTCATAATATTTTTTCTCTATCTCCAGTTAACACCTACTCCATTATAATAGTGCGAGGTCCCTGTCCTATGCTGAATACCCTTGCCAATCATGGGATTCTCCCCCACAGCGGGAAAAATATCAGCCAAGAGACGACAATCAAAGCCCTTGTAGATGGCGTGAACTTCACGCCAGAGTTAGGGAAGTTCCTCTTCCAATTCGCCAAACTCACGAACCCCAATAAGAATGCAACAACATACGACTTAGATCACCTCGGCATACATAACATACTGGAGCATGATGCCAGCCTAAGGTTCGTCACTGGCCATTTCATTGCTACCGTAGCTGATTCTGTATCTAGTCGCACAGATGCTTTCTTTGATTCGGCCGATACCTTCAACCAGAAGATCTTCGACGAAACCACTTCGTATTGGACCGGCGATACCATTACCCTGAAAACAGCCGCCATCTCCCGCCTCGCGCGCGCCACAACCTCAGTCAAATCCAACCCGGCCTACATATTCACCGGCCGATCCCTTGGCTTCGCATACGGAGAAGTCGCCGCCTACCTCCTCGTTTTTGGTGATAGAACTGCCGGCACTGCACCAAAATGCCTGGTTACCTCTTTCTTTGGTAAGATCTTAGTGCATTATTTGAGATGTTGGCTGATTTTGTTTGTGTGAATAGAAAATGAGCGCCTGCCAGTTGACCTGGGATGGGTGAAGCCACCTCTGCCGATCTCGAACTTGGATTTGTGTCAGATGTCGCAGAGGGTGATTAATGCGACTGGGGCGACGCTTGGTCAGGCCGTGAAAATTCTTCCATGCAGTGGGTTTGATGCTTGATGATAAAAAGATTCTTTGATTGCGAAACGTTCTTTTCTTGTGCTTTTTTAAATGAGCGGGAAGCATTGGTATTAGCAGTATTCAACTAAGTTGAATATATACCTTATATTTAAGTTTTGGCTCTTTATATACTGTATCAAGAGGAGATAGTCGTCTGGGAGTAAAAATGTACGCTTTACTATAATAGACCCAAGCTACAAGTATTTGTATCGCATAAAACAAGTGTTCTGCTTTCGGAAATTAGGAGATTATAACCAGTTTTACATGCGAAAACTTCCCGAGTGAAGTATATACTAGTCTAGGAATAGGTAAGTAGTATATTACTCATTATGTTTGTATTAAATGTTCTCATATATAATGTCTTCGGTTATATACCAGTAAGGTCGGATATTTCTAAAGTAGAAGCGACATAATATATCGCCCATATCCGGGGAAAGGTGTATTTGAACAAATCTCCACACAAAAAAATGCTTGCGTAGTTTGAGCTATAGTGTGATCAATTTCTCCAAAAATTAGGCTGGTGATAAAGAGGAACGGAGAAGAGATACTGGGATTACTACGCGATGTTACAGCTAGAAAGTAGATTATCTGTTGATCAGCGGCAACTTTTGTTGCAGGTCGCACTTGAAAGCTCTCAAGACAAGAGACGGTGTTACAAACGAAACGGGAGAAGAGACGAGATGTCGACCTCGCGACAAGCGAGTAGATGGAACGTATATATTTAATTTCTGTGGGCGACTTACTCTTCTTTGATAGTGATCTCACTAGCTCGCATCTCATCAAAACTCTCCTCGCTACTCTTCGTGCTCGGTGACGATGGGACGCCCTTCCCAACCTGACCACGTATCAGAACTCCACCGCCTGCATATTTTTCTGTCATGACTGCAGTTTCTTCGAGAGCTAGGCGTGGCCCGCTTCCCATTATGACTTGTCGATGCCAATCACCGACAAACATACCCTCTGGATCAACACCATCCCGAATGCTCCTCCATGCTTGTAAATGCTCGCCATACATATCCTCAATTTCTGGACCTGTTGTCTCAAAATTCTTAGCCCAGTGAGGACGACCACCAAGCTCTTTCATGAGGTACTCGAAGCCTTGATAGTATCTGAATCTACAGGGAGGATCTTGATTATAGGGTCGGTAGAGCGTGGCGTTGAGGTACAGAGTAGCCTCATAGGTGCAAGTTGGGTCGAGATGTGGACGAGGTGTGGTAGAGTTGGATGTCTCGGTAACACGAACCTCAACAGGGGCGTGTACGTATAGACCTTCTGCGCTGAAGGGAATGCCATGGGGTGCGTAGTCTGGATCTGAGGGTGTGAGGTGATTGAGCCAGGAGCTTAGTCTGCGGAGAGCCTCAGGTCCTTTGTGAAGCGGAAGGGCCCATTCATTGACGAATTGGCTGTAGAGGCAGTTCATTAGGAGAGCCTCGCGCGAAGGTTGGATTGCGGATGTGACCGTGCCGTTTTTGAAGCCGTACTGCATGCCGAAGACGAACCACTCAATCCACGGAAGGATTCGAGGTACGTACTGTGAGACGGCTAGAAGATTATGGTAGACGTGATATCCCAGCCAAGCATCGTAGTAGCTCTTTGGTGGGGGTCGAGCTTCTTCTTTTGTCTGATCTGCTGTCCAGATGACTGCTTTTCTGGTATATGGGAACCACCATACTCGAACGAACTCGCTTTGCTTCCAGAGCTGCTTCTCCCAGGATTCGAACATAGAGTAATCCGTGTCAATGACTTGCTGCCATGCCAGAGTGAAAGCCGGTACAGCTTGGAAAGTGATCTCGCTGATTACACCGAGAGCGCCAAGACTGATGAGCGCTGCACGGAACAGTTCTTCATTCTCGGTGTGTGAACAAGTCTCCGTTTTCCCATTCGCCAATGTGATTTTGAGGCTCAATATGCTACCAGAAAGAATCCCATGCCGGAGCGTACTTCCGTGGGTGCCAGTACTGATTGCGCCGGCAATACTCTGCTCATTTATACTGCCCAAATTGGGCATCGCGAGTCCAATCTTGTCCAACTCTGCCCCAACCATATACAACCGTATGCCACTCTGCATCCTAACTACCCCGCTCTCCTTATTCACATCGAGTATTTTGTTGTAGTTATCCAAGTTGATTAGCCATGAGGATGTTGTCGTCATGGAGGAAGGCGAGTGGCCGCATCCTACAGTAGTGATGCGCCGTCTGCAACGGCGGGCGAGGGTGATGGCTTTTTCGATTTCTGGGAGGGTTTGGGGTTGGATATACAGCTCAGGATAGCTGTGAAAGGTACGCGCCCATGTTGACTGAGTATGATTTGTGGTTGCGCGGAAGGGGACAGTATCATTGTCGGTGAACTTGTCCAGTTCGGAGGCAATTGCGGGGTCCATGATGAACTGAATTCTGTTGCAAAGGTTAGAGAGAGATCTTCTGGAGGGCAAAATTCTCCTTAACCTGATATTATATGTCACAGCATAATCCTGCAGATGTGGAGCGGAAAATTGAAGAAATTTGTTGCGCCTGTCGAGGACGAAGGGAGGTTGAGTCTACATCTTTGAATGGTGTATTATTTTGGTGGTGGTGTTGCAAGCGTGGAGAAAAGCCGCGAATTTCGATGTTGCAGGGGGGGTCAAGGGTGAATTCGGGGTCCTTTCGTCGGCCCATTCTTTCCTAGGAATCATGTCGTCTCACCGTCTTTGTTTTCCCATCAACACCATCTGCATCATGTCTGCAACGGATTTTGTAAGCCAGGTGCTAAATCCTTTTTGTCAAGAACTTCTTGTCTTAATCTGTCTACAAATAACAGGGTATATGGCCTATTGACTACGAATATAACCTACATTTCAAGGCATTTCCTCCCTCTTTTGGATAAAGGCATCTCTAACAACCGTCGACTTCAAACAGAGACATCGATCATACTCGGCGTTAGCGCCGTCATATCATACGACCTTTCTCTCAAACATGTCCACTTCAACGTCTCCACTCCTTTAATGACTACCTCTCCGTCGCGTTGCTGCTGGAATTCGCAAACGATCGTGATCGGTCATTTCGCGCTTACCAGTAACAATCTTCCAGTTGCTTGATGTTCAAGGTTTGAATAGCCTTCTTTCTTCTCAAAGAGTGAGCTCTAATGTCTCTCCTCTTCTCATGGAGAGGTCAAAGTGGATCAGCGTTAAGTTGTGCAAACTAGAATACTAGTCAATGGCTTTTACATCACGAAGTCGAACTTCATCTCACATTTCTACAATATAAATTTTGGATCCCTTTCAAGTGGTTCCGGGGTTCCATCACTTACCAAAGACGAAAAAGATAAGAGCAATAGGAGAGGGTGGAAGCAACACACTCAAGCGAGTATTACCGGATTCCTTTTATTTCGTACTGCTGGCAGACCAAAGGGGCTTTATACTTCTTGACCGCCAAAACGTTGTGTCTGGTAGAGCACGTTGTTGCCCTCAGATGCAAGGATGATCGAGGGTGTTTTTATTTCTTGCAGTTCTTAGTCAGTCTCAAACCCAAAGTCCAAGGAACACTCCAGCTCTTTCAATCCACAGCCTCTTCATTACTCGCAGCGCATAAATTTGACATCCCTACCATAGTTGGTCCAATGTCCCAATAGTGACAGGTTGTGTACATGGTAGCTTTCGTACGACGGAGATTTTTGAAAACGCAATATCACGCGGATTAATGAGTTGGCTAGACTGAAGATCCTCTCCTATCTGCACATTCCTCAGTTCTATTTCTAAAGCATTACATGTCAGAAGGAAAGATGACAATGTTAGGAGATGTCGACATTTTGCGGCTTGCGTTCATCTCGACCACAATATACAACCCTTCCGCATGAGTCTAAATCGAGGTTGCGATCCAGGTCAATTTCAAGGCCAAGGTCCAAGCAACAGCATCCCACTAACGCAGCCCACCCCAGCCACACCAGGGAAAAAGCACCTAGCAATGACGTCTCCCCGCCAGATCACAAAAAAGATCAAGAACCACCTCCAAGGGTTTTGACTTTAAGAAGACAGAGGAGTGCCAGCTTCGAATGGGCACGCGAAGATCAACTGTCTGTTATACTTGAGATTCTAAGCGACAAAGGAACACCTCAGTGGGAGAAAAACGATCCGATCCTTAACTGGAAAAATATTCCCAAACTGTCTCCTCCACTACCATCGCCGACAGGGAAAGGAAAGAAGACGCGCTGGCTAGACCACGAATACGGCCTTCAAACTCCAGAATCGGGATATCATTCGAACATGTCGTCGTCGTCTGGGAGGCGGGACAGTCCTGTAACTCCCAGATTGATTGAACCCCCACCTACGGATGTGAGCAGAATTTTACATACTATGGGGGAATCAAAAATGCTAATTATCTGTTATAGCTCGAATCAATATCTCGCATTGACTCTTCGTTAATATTTGAGCATTTCACAGCCCAAGATGCATGGGAACTTGGCTCTGCACTTCGCAATCGACTACTTCCAATACCCACCCCTGTTGTAATCAATATCTCCCTCGCAAACCAGAACCAGACACTCTTTCACAGCTGCACCCACTCCGGGGTAATGCCAGACAATGACAATTGGGTGTCTCGGAAACGAAAAACAGTGCTGAGATGGGGTGTGAGTACATGGTATATGCACTGCAAATTCGATGGGGACGAGAACGCTTTCAAGGACAAATATGGCTTAGGAAATAGTGCTGGAGAATATGCGATACACGGCGGTGGAGTTCCTATCCGAGTTACGAGCGTCGAAGGGGTGGTCGCAGTCGTGGTTGTCAGTGGGTTGAAACAACATGAGGATCATGGTGTTATCGTGGAGGTAATAAGGGAGCTGTACTACTAGGATTACACGGATATGGCGTTCTGACAAAGTATAGATTATGGATCTATACAAATTGCTTCAATATAGAGCGAGAGGACTCCCGGATCCTCCGCCAGCCAGCCCGACCAGGTCTGAACATCGAAGACCGTCGTGATGCGGTAGATGGTATTAATTGTAATTTGTTTGCGCGCTATTATGATATTTCTATCTATGTATTGTGAGCACATTTGTTCTCGTTCGATTCTTCTTTCTATTTACGCGAGGATGGAGGAGGCCATAGTTGTTAAGAGGCAATACTCTACTTAGCTATTTCCGTTTCCGAATTCCAACATTCTAGGGGTTTCTGGAGCTTCCCTTTTTTTTGCATCGAGATATTGCGCGGTGATTTGTTCCTGATTTTCCTTCGTTCTTACCACGTTGTTTTAAAGCATCTGCATGTGGGTGCTTCGGAAGACTGCTCCTTCCACAATATTATAGCAAAGATGGCTCTTTCCTTGCAAGGACAGAGCGATGAGACGACGTCAAATATTTCCTACGATTTCATCCCTCCTCCTCTTGTCGTTATTATCATCATCGAGGACCATCTCTTACTTCGTGGCATTGTACACATTCAATCATCGTTTCAAACTCTTCATTAATACTTTGCTCTCCCACCATCACTATCCACATCTTCACCAAGGACCTCCAAAATGAAGAACCTCGCCGCCATCCTCCCAGCATTGATCATCTCTCTTCTCGAGCTCGTCCCTGCGCTGTCAATCCAATCGACTCAAGATAACGGCCGTATAACCCCAGGTGCCACATGTGATAAATCAAAGTACAAAGCTGGAATCTACCCCATGTCCCCAACCGCCCAATTTACAGTCGACGTCATTCCCGTCTCCGACTCCAAGATCTTCGACGACAAGTCTCAACATCTGAGCCTTGAGAAAGAACCGGCCCAAGGCGCGATAGCCGAATTTATGGCAAACCCCCTTATCTACACCGGAGCAGACTCTCGCTCCTCATTCACCCTGGAGACCAACGGCACGCTCACAACCTCCGACGTCTCCTGCGGTCTCGTCTGGGAAGAGTGGAAAGGCCAATCGCAAACTCCCGCTTGCCCGGCTATAAGTACTTTGCAGCCCGCCAAGCAAGACTGGGCTGTCAAATCGGCTTGTGTTGATAATCATGAGACATTGCTCCTTCTGCCAACAACTAAGAAGGATGGCTTGACTTCGAAGGGGGTTTGGAGGGTGGAAAATGAGAAGATTCCTGGGCATCAGCGTGTGCCACGTTTGCATTATGGCAAACTTGAGAGCAAGAAGTCTCGTGAGTAGATCGTGATGTAATATTGCTGTATATGGTAGCTGACGTACCTTTGGCAGAATCGGAGGTTTACCTTATTGTCAGACTCCCTTAATTTCATAGTCCTTCGTTGAAAGATGGTGACTATGATGTCATGTGTTATACAGGTTGCGCAGAAGTTATTTGGGACATCAAAAGTTGTTGCATTCATGGGCTGGGGTAACTAGTTTGGGTTCCTAGGATAGATGGTCAGCACATGTGCATAATTGAAGGGGTACAGGTCGTCTCTTATCGACTTCTCTTCTTTATTCTTTGTATGTTTGCACTCTGTCGAGCACTCTAGGACGTTGTGGGGTGAATTGAAGAGATTCTTGAGACAATTTTTGCAGCAACTTGAGCTCGCGATGTCTAAATACTTCTGTGTTGATTAAGGGTTAAGGAAAATTAAGCGAATTTATTTCAGTGTTTAATGAATGTATAAAACCGAATCCTTAAAAGCACATCCCATTGTTCTTGTACGAATAATAACTCCTGAAGATGAAATATCTTCTGGAGATGAACTTCGTAGAGCTCCGATGATCACATTTCGTATTCAGGGTGAGATTTCGAGGATTTATTGGGCGGGGAAAAGGCAGTAGCACTTTCACTCAATCTGTGATTCACACAAGAATCAACCTCATATTCTCCTTGAATCTCAAAATTAACTGAACTAGTTGTCCTCGATATTAAAGGTGAATAAGTCAGAATCTTTTACTTTTCATAGGGCATTGTGACATAGTTTTCTGGTATTTTTTGGAAATTCTAGGTTGGATTGTGATATTTGTTGTATGGGGTTGCCGCGGAACAGATATGTGAGGAATCTTGCTGAGGTTTGAATGGATGATTGTCGAGAGTGTCTTTGCTCGCTTGCAGAGCGTGGGATTGGTGTGGTTGGAAGTGATATTTTAGGAAGGAAGTGGGGAGGGGCAGGCTTTGATGGAAGCAAGGATAAAATTTGGTAGAGAAGAAGTGGCCAGGATCGTGGCGGATCCCAACGAGATGAGCGGGAGGGAGGCTACGCCGTATATGGAGATCCAACGCAGATTCTAAGAGTCCTATGGTTTGTTGTCGCATCGGGGTAATGAGAATTATTGCTTTCCTCCTGTCTTAGATTATAACACTTATATTGAATATCGTGGCCGTCTAGGGAAGACTGAGGAAATTGTTCTTAGAATGGAGGATAATTGAGAACTGGTTTACAAGGTGATGTACAAGGCGAATATTAGTTGACTTTTATATAGCTACCTCCTTCCCTCTGCTCGATCTATTCGTAAAGTTAGCCTTGAGTTTCTTTAAGGGATGTCCCCGCGCTCCGTGCAGATAAGTTTGTATTTGTATTTTCAAAGGGAGCAGCGTTGTGCTTCACTGCACTTACCACGGCTTGCTGGGGCGTACAATTAGGTTACGTACAGTAATTAATGCATTGTGCATGAGCACCATCTCTCATACCTCACAAGAGCTCATAAATTAGAAAGATACACGCGAATCAGAAAACCCAAGTTTTGTCATGGCATTGATACTCAACATTTGAGGGGAAAAAATATTTGATTTCATTGACTCAAAATCCTGCTTTTCGGATGAGAGAAGTAAAAGAGAAAGAATCCGAATTCGGAGGCCTGCTTATTCGACCTTGAGACATCATGGATGTTCGTCGAACAATTGCCTGGCCTTGGCTTTGAACTGCCCGATTCTGAACAGCCCGACTCTGAGGTACATTATTCTTCTGAAAGAAAGGCCTCGGGTTCCTCCGTCGAACTGTATAAGGTATCTCTCGATATGTTGCCTCATGAGCAGTTGTAATTCCTTGCTTCATGTCCTTCAAAGTAGAACCAAAATGCTTCAGGGAATACAAGTTGTTTACCATTCGATCGATGGCGCCTTCACTTAGATTATCCCAATTTGCAGCCGAGTTCATATTCCGCATTATGACTTTAATAGCCTCGTTATGCTTGTGGCGTTCTTCCGTCAGAGACAAAAGCTTCTTATTGCTACCTCCAGCTTGGACTTTCATTTGTTCTTCTTTGATTCGGTAATCCAAGTAAGCGATCAGAGCATCATTGTACGGGGCCAAGGAATACTTCCGCAAGAATACGCCAAATTTTGCTGCAGCATCACGGATTATTTCTCGTTCTTGCTTATACTCGTTGATACGTTGCTCATGCTGCTTCAAAGCAGTTTGTCTCAAGGTAATATCAGTGGCGTGATTCTTCAACTTAAGCTCAATTGTACTGTCCTTTACTGTTACTGTTTCTTCTTCGAGTTCGAAAAGAACGTGGAGATGTTCCTGCCAATGATGCCCGCAACGACGACAATTTTCAGCACCTGAAAAAGCTGCACAGCTCATAAGTCCAGGCGGGGCCATCTGATCAGCAGGGACGCCTTCAAGGTAGCATACTGGATGGCAATGGGCTTTATATATCGTGACAGTCTTATTTCCTTTTTTGCCATCACTTTTGACCTCGGTACAGCTGCCATTACCACACACGGTACGTGGTTTGTCTAAGGGGATCGCCTTCATCTGAATTTGTTGTACCATAAGTCGATTCCGAAGTTGATCGCCGGTCAAGCGAGTGTCTGAAAGCTCCTGCATCTTATCCTCTGTCATGGCTATGTTCGCTTGAATAATTTGAGATATTTCAGCCATGGGCTTCGTCAATTCACAAATTAGCTGGCGAGCGCCGTTTAGACTTAATGTGTTCTTGACCTTATGCGGAGGGTTGGTCTTAAAGTGATTAATGAGTCGAATACTCTCATCTCGAGAATGCTTCCAGCTCCGATCGAAATCCAACTTATTCGGCATGGTCACCTCAGACTTGAATGCTGCAAGATACCGGAAGCTCTCAGAGTCAAAGCAGTAAGTGGTGGGAACCGAAAGTTCTAAACCAATGTCGGGATGCTGCAGGAGTAACGCTTTCAGAGGTCCATATGTATCCCCAGGAGTGTAGTTGGAGATTCGTGTATTGGTGAAGCCAAAGGCCATGTTTTTAGAGGCATTGTGGTGCAAATGTGTCAGAAGCTCCTTGATACAATAACTAAACGTAATTGTCAAGCGTGCAGCATTGGACTTGAGTAAAATGAGAATGCCGTGAAGTTCCTCGTAACCGCTAAGTGTGGATAGAATGTCTGCCATGTTCTGCCTGTCATAGTCCACTCCTCGAGTGTCACCCATGCCTGGAGTGTCTATGAGACGGACCGTGTATGTAGAATCGCCCATGTTGAATGTCACTGGGTATACTGTCGTTCGTTGTGTTGCAGAATCACCCGCGGAACCATCTTTCTCGTCATCTCTAGCACCGATCTTGATTCGTTTCTCTACAATCGGCTGACTTGGGTTCGTCCTGTCCATGATTTGTGTTGAAAATGAACATGGAATTACATAATTCAGTTTCTCTGCAGCGATAGCGTCGTCGAGATTCTCGAATTCCAAATAATTGACCAAAGCATTAATGAACGTGGATTTACCCACCCCCGTCTCTCCAAGAATGAGTATATTGAGGTAGTTGGTTTGAATCAAGCCCTGGAGCAAACGAAGTAGTCGCTCAGGATCATCCTCCATATACATTGGGCCGTGAACTTCATTGTTGCACTTGAATGAATAGTTCGAATACAAACTCCTTCCACAATCGCAATAGATGTATCGATCCGAAAAGCCATACTCGATGGGTACCATACAACGAGGACAAATCCATTCTCGAACCTTGGCGACAGTGCATTTGGTACCCGGACATGGAATTGTGACACGTCGGCGTTGGATCGGCGGCTGGATATTCTCAATTTCCAGCGTTTGCTCGTTGCACACCGCAAAACACTTGTCGGCCATGAAACTCTTGAACTCCAGAAAATCAGCTGCAGTTTCTTGTCCTCCCTGATACTGCGCAATGTGAACTTTATCCAGAGTGATCGCCGTTGCGTCACAGTCAACAATGACAATGAGACTCCTAGGATCTCGAATATCAAGTAACTCAAATAACAAGTCGTGGTTTGCTGGCCACCCATTGTCGTCTACCATGGCCGACTGGGTGAAGAACAAGACATAGGCCTCGCTTTCAGGATCCCTGGGTATTACATCTTCCAGATTCAAGCCATTATGTCCAACGTACTTCGCACCCTTGGCGACTGCCTTCGAGATGAATTCAATTGATTTTCGAAATGACGTTCCCATATTTCCCAGATTTCTAGGTGATAATTCTCCTTGTTGATACTGGGCTAAAAGCTGCCCTAGAACTTTTGGATCTGAGCCACCTCTGACAGCTGGTAGACTCTGAGCTAGGTTGGATTTGAGGCCCTGTTCCACATTTCCACATTTTTGTTGGCGACCTCTGATAGACTTCAGCAGACTTGGCGGCATGTATTGTTGGTTTGCCAGCACGTTACTTTCGAGAGCGTCCAATGTCCGTTGACAAACTTGAAGCTCGCTGAAAAGTTGAATGAAGCTGTTCAAGCGATCTGCCGGCAGTGATATGAACTTGCCAGTGCAAGAGAGTAACAACGGTGGGCTAAGGAACAGCTGGAGCATTCCAACTGGGAGAAGTGAATACAGCATAGGCAATCCTCTTCCTTCGTTCTCACTCTTGATATTCAATGGCATCAGCTGAAGAAACTCGTATGCCTCTTGAAAATCTTCCATGAGGATACCATCACTATCCAGGATATCAGAGTATGCCGTAATTTCAGTTGGTGCTTGTGTTTTTATCGCCTGTAGACCGAGACCTTGCTGCTCGACCTTTTGTAGCGCTTCCACAGCGGACCTAAAAGTCACAACGTCGCACTGAAATTGGGCTTTCGCTTCCTGTACGTTCGAAGTTCGTCCTAAGTGTTGCCTTGCAACTAGAATGCTCTTAGCCCCCCATTCGATTCCAAAAACGACGTGAGTCACTTCGTTATTGGAGATCTCTATTGTCGCAAGACCTTCCTTGAGTTTCGGATCACCGACCGACAAAGTCTCGTTGATCGTGGTAGTGGTATGATGCAAAGCAGCATGTAAAGTCCGACCGCTTGTCTTCTCATCGAGATACACACTGGAGCCTTTGAGAGTAGTAAATCCTGTTAAGATGCTGACACCTAGTTCGGGACTAATGCCCATAGATTCGAATCGCTTTTCGTAAGAGGGCTCATACTCAACTTTAACGTCGACTTTATGGATATTAGAAATCTTTAAAGCATCAGCTGGCAAGGCTCGCTTCAAAATGCTAGTTGGTAGAAAGCTATCATTTCTGGCATTGTAAAGAGTCCCTAGTGGGACCTTTTGCCCTAAGGCAGGTCTCTGGACCATATCCATAACGACGGTTTTCTTGTTCTCTTCAAAAATCCAAATGACAACTCCCAAGGCTGCAAAGAGGAACAAAATCACTGGGGAACGAAATACATTTTCGGAGGAAATGGCTCATCTTTGGCCATGCATGAGGTATGGTACATGGTGATACGCGCCCTAAGGAGCCGGGCGCGGTGGGTGCTAGTCGTTATCATTGGAAAGGGTGTGTTGCAGGTGGTGGCGTAAAGCTGACATTTTATCCCGCCCCTGCAAAATACACATGCAGCCACTTTTTCAGCAAGCTATCATCCACGGCCAAGCCATAGCCTTATTATGCCTCAAATCGCCACTTGCCAGCCGCTCTACAAGAAGCAAATGCTGACGAAAGGGATTGGAAGCATTGCGAGACGCCTCAAAGTGAAACGAAACTCGGGTACCGAGAGGGTGTGATAAATCCCTAGATACATCTAGGCACTGGTCTAAGGAATCTGACCTAGTGTTCTACCGAAGGAAAGTGAATATCGGTTATTCTCCTATTATATCTAGGAGAAGTAAGCAATAGTGTACGTAGAATTATAACCTAAGATCTTGCAATTCAGACAGAAGGCTTAATGACACGAAAAATGGAGTCCGACAATTTACTACGAAGGGAACGGGAACGACAACAAGAGGGAACACAAACCCCATCACGGCGCGAACGATGGTCAGGGAAACATTTCATAAAGAATGATGCCACGAAAGCATCCCGCAGCTCGTACCAAACTTGCAAAGAAGACGATGAATTGTGAGTAAAGACCACAACCCTGTTCGTTAGAAACCACTTTAACCACTATACGCAGAAAATTAAAGGCCCGAGCTATCCTTCATGTCGGCATGGGCACCACCCAAAAGACATTCCATGTTGAAAGCACCATGCTCTGCAACTCATCCACCATCCTCAAAGCATATTTTGAAAATCCAGTCAACCAATCTGACGTTGAATTACCAACTGAGGATCCAACGACCGTGGAAATGTTCATCAACTGGGCTAAGAGGCCAAAACGTCCTATTTCCTATTCACCAGGCAAATATTCATCGGAGCCATGGATATCCCACGCCGCTCATGCCTACTTTTTAGGTCACAAGATGGATGCCATATTATTTGAGAAATATGCACTGTCACAATTCATTCAAAATTGCGCTTTAATTCCGCTCAGCCCTTGGAAGTTTATCGAAGACAATGCTCTTGTTTCAAGTCCGTTAGCTAGATTCAGTAATCATTGGGTCGCCTGGAATATCAGCCTCTCGGGTCCTGGTGAGAACGAATACACAGGCTTGAAAGCAACAGCTCTAGCCACCCAGGTTCAGGCTTGCACGAGAGATCCAAGAATTTTAGAGCCAAGTCATTGGTTTCTAGCTTGTGGTGACGACATTAATTCCAAGTGTGAACATGATCCTATTTTCGTGAAAAGTGAACAAGAGAAGAAGCGTATCAAGAGGAGGCCACGACCTCCCGAATGGGGCGCTGGGTATGAAAAGGACAAGGGCTGTCAGGACTCCGTCATCAGGAACTGAGTTTTCGCCCTCCACTTCGCTCATTCCAACGAGACATCCACTGAAATTCTGCACTTTTTATCTTACATCTAGCCCGCCTAGTGAAATAAATTGAATGTGAAAGGGATACATTTTTAGGATGACTTTGGAGGAACAATGTTCACTACAACCTCACCACCGTTGACATCAATAATACACTCCGCCACTCCTCCACCCTCAGTAATTTCTTCATCAACACCAAGGTATGCCTCTACTAGCAAAGTCTTGATCGTATCGACCGCACTTATCAGACTCCGGGCACCTAGGTCAATATGATATTCACTTTGAGCCAAGAGCCCACAAACAGATGCGTCTCTTCGAATTCGCAACCTCACATTGCCGATAAGTTGCTCGTTCTCGCCGTCAGTGAGATTGATTGGGGTACGAACTTTTCGGCCTAACTCTAGGAGATGTTTATGAACAATTACTGCTTGTTCACCCTTGGAAAAGGGGAGGAAGGGAACAAACGCGGAGATACGGCCCGTGATAGGCGACTATAGAATAGTAATTAGAGCTACTTTAGACCTAGGAAACACAAGAACTGAGATGATTTAACGTACTCCGTGGTGAGCGAGGAAGTCTTGCTTGATCGACTTAGATAGCTGTTTCACTAGTCGTTCTTTCTCGGCTTCATCCGCGTCGACGAATAGAACGCGGCTATTAGTAGCCCAAAAATCTTGAATGATGGGATCGTGTGCATTCGTTGCGAGAATCCAAATCGTGCGTGAGCAATTGATTTTATCCTGAGTTCGCCGATCCTGATATTCACCTGTGGGGCCATTAGCTAAAACATCGATGGGCTATGGCATTAAAGGATATATTACCATTGTCGAAGGGGAGGAGCAACGTTTTATGAATATCGGCATTTGTCTTCTCAAACTCATCGAGGAAAACAATACATCTTTTGTCATGATTATCGGCAAGGAAATTGTTGAGTCGACTTCCTTTGTCCCATCCCACATATGGTTGCCGAGCACCAAAGAGCTCAATCTCTCGATTAAATATTGTACAATCTACGACCTCAAGCTCTAGGGAGAGGAGATTTCCAAGACGCCTTGCGAGCTCTGTCTTTCCATGACCACTGGGACCTGCAAAGACCAAAACAAGAGGCTTCTTGCTAGGTACGGTAAGATGACTGAGAAGCTTGTCAAGAAGCGTCTTTGCTGCAATGTTCTGTCCAATGAGGAAGTTTGCTATACCCAACAGAGGCTCGGCATTCCTCTTCTGCGCAACTTGTGTTTGCCGGACTGAAGGTTTTTTCGTCTTGGCTGCTCGTTCCAAGTAATAACGCTGTGACAGCGTTGCTGTTCGCGAAAGTTTCAATCTTGCAGCCCCTTTGCACCACTTTTTGTTATCATCGTCTAAGTCCTTCAAGTTCTCATCGCTTGGCCCTTTCTCCGGCAAGTCCTGGAGGTATGGGAGGTAGAATGCGGAGGGAATGACGTCCGGTGAGGCACCGAGACTAAGTAATGTCGCTGTCATGAGAGTTGTATCTGTCTGTATATTTTCACTATGCATAATGGCGAAACCAAGAAGTGGGATTCCATGGCGTTTGCAAATTGCTGTCGGGTCGCCACCATAGGCAACCCACGTACGTAGAATCTCGTCCTTGTTCGTCTCTACCGCATAAAACATAGCGGGAAACCCATCAATATCATCATTGATATGTTCTCCTATAGTAGATCGGTCAAATCGCTCTAGGTAGTTGGAAATCACATGCAAACTTGCTCCGTTCTGCATGGCTCCAATGAGGTCTCGAAGTTCAAAAGCTTCGGATTGCTCGATTGAAGCACGTCTGGAGTTGATGTCTGGAAGTGGAATCACTGGCAGCAAAAAATTCCACCCAGGTTCGCTATGGTCGATGTTCGGCGATTTAGGATCCGCAGACTTATTAGGAGCATCGTCATCCAGCTCGGGTTCAGACTCATTTCTTGGCATGTTCTCGTCCACTATCAAGTTCGTGAAGTGATCATTCAGTGCCTCTGAATTAGTTTCGAAAGCTGGAATAAGAAAATGGGGATAGTGCCCATCGGTGACGGGCTCCAGCAGTGATTGTGCGTCGTTGCCATCTTCACCCCTAGAAGGTCCTCCCGTCCCAGGGCCTTGAGCTGAAAATCCCAATTCATCCTCAGGACTTTGTCGGAATTGATCGTCTGAATTATGGTCATTCAGTGGAACGCTAGATTCAGATCTGGGTGTGGTAGGAGTGTTAACTTGTGAAGGTCTCGAACTTATTTTTCCACGATACTTTGACATTATATTGTGGTGCTTTATAGCCCGCTCCGGGTCATTGTTGGACTTCTATGGAAAATTTAGTCGTTGCCTGCTTGTTGTAGAGTAGAAACAGATTAATTACCGCGAGTAAGGCCATTGCCCTTTTCCTATCACAATTACAACGCTGAGTAACAATCACGATACTGTTATCATCAGGGGAGACTTCTCCGTTAAATCTACCTATTTTCGTTGAATCCATGGTGTGGGCTTCTTTGCCTTTCAAAATAACAGAGGAGATCACCGATTTGATGCACTCCCAAGGATTAGCTCGTCGTGCAATACAAATGAATTGATACTGAGGCACAAATTATTGCATTCCCGACAAGCACTCAGTCAATGAAATTGATCGTCTTAATTATGGAGACAGACCGAGTGATATTATTTCCTCCTCAATAAGATGCCACGGCCTGAATTTGCGCAAACGAGAGGTGAATCGAGGTTTCTGCTGTGCATTCACAAGTGAGAGGTCCGTGATTTCGAGGCTGAAGTGCTTCGCCCGAGGGATCCAGCCTTGATGCAGCCACATGCACAAAGCCATGCAGGCGCTTGCGCAGAAAGTATTGATAACTCAGAAGTAACCATATGGAAAAGATGACACATGTCTTTCTACAACCCGTTCAACCAATCAAGCTCTAAAATGTTCCTTATTAGGCAATTGATTTCCCGTTGGCGCCCAACGCAAACGCAATATAGTTCCTCTATTTATGAAGCCAGCGCACTTAGGCTTGGGCTGCATAGAAGGGATGCCCATTGCCCATATTCCAAATCAGCCTTACCACCGAGAAGATCAAGCTTGCCAAAGCAGACGTATTGACAAAAATACCTTTCGGTAGGTCGTACAATCCACCAAAGAGTAAAGAAGCCTCGTTATATATCTCTTGCAATCAACGTCTATTAATCACCTTTTACAACATAATAACCACTTAACAGCTTGTAGGGTTGCAAAAGCCATTCAACAAATTTGTGCGAACTTGTTAGTTTGTTTTAATATTAAAGAGCCTTTCCATTGCACGCGTGTCGCATAAGGCAATTTCCCATACCGATCTCAAGGGTTGGCAAGGGAAGACAAGTAATCATGGCCTCAAGGAATGTTCGTTCCTCTCAAGGCTCACCTGATATGCCAGACTTTGACTCAGGATCTTTTGCACTTCAGACGCCAATCGCCAACGATAACAAGTCAGCAGGATACACATCTGCAAATATGGCAGATAGGGCGAAGCCACCACTGCCAACCAAAAAGTCGCACCTCACTGACTTAAGTCGTCTGAAGAAAGAACTGGACGACTTGCGTGAGCAGAAAGAGCAAGCTGAAGAGATGACAGATATGATGGCACAAGACCTCTGTTTGGCTCAGGATGAGGTGCAAGAAAAAAACGATGAGTTGAAGAAGAACGAGACAGAGTTGCGAAAATGCGTAGATGATATGGCGAATTGGAGAGAACAAGCTCAAATATTATCAAAGGAGATACAAGAACAGAAGGCAATAGCATCAGAGTCACGAAAATCGAACAGAATGCGAGAGCTGACTGTTACATCTGAAGAAGAGCTCTTTCGACTGCGTGGCCAGGTTGCGGACTTGACAGCTTCACTCACGCGCAAGGAAGCCGAGATAGAGGATGGATTGCAGAATCAGAAAGATCTTGTACAAACCCGTGAGGAGGTGAGGCAATTAAAAGCATCACTTGTTGCGCAGGAAGACGAAAAGAAACCTGTTGCAGAGCTGGCAAACTTGCGCAGGCAAATTTCTCAACTGAAGTCTACGATCAACGAAAAGGACAATGAAATCACCACTAAGGTCTCTTTGGCGGCTGGCGTAAGCTATGATAAATGGCAAGTTAAGCTTAGGGAAGCTGAAGAGAGTTTTAACGCTCAATTAGCGCAAGAGCAAGAACTCCGGCGTGTAACAGAAACCACCCTACATGAAATGACAGCGAGACTGGGCACAGATTCTGATGAAGAGAAGAAATTACGACTCGCATCAGAGGCATCGCTACAAAACGCCAAAAATCAATTTGAGATCAAACTCAGGGAGACTGAAGAGCGAATGGGGGCACAATTGAGCCAGGAGCAGGAGCTGCGCCGTGGAGCAGAGACCAAACTACATGATCTGACGACCAAGTTGACTATAACTTCAAATCAAGAACAAGAGTCCCGACGATTGACCGAAGAATCGTTCCAAAGTTCTAAACGAAAATTGGAAACAGATTTGCAAGAAACAACAGAGCGCACAGCCCTTCAGATTGCAGAGTGGCAGAAACGTGCATTGGGAGCAGAGGCGTCGCTGCAAGAATATAACAGCCGTATGGAGACACAAGTGGATCACGAACCTCTGCTTGAGCGCATCAGGTCTCAGGAGTGGGACATTCAGAATGAGCGACAGCGTTGTGAGTGGTTCAAGAAAAATAGCGAAAAATTGTCAAGAAAGATAAAAGACACACAGACGGCTTACAAGATGTTGGAGCAGTCTGAGTATGTATTAAAACGGCAATTGGACGATCTAAAGTCACATGTCGGGCCATTTGAGCAGGGGCGTAGAGCAGGCCAAATGCCAGGGGCTTATTGAATCACATAGTCAGACTATTATGGAACGAGAATAACTTAAAATACTATAAAGAGTTAGGGTCAGAGTCTAGAAGTGGTTCCAACATGCTTAATGATAACCGAAGAGCTGTCCCTGTATATGGCCTCTAACGATGTGAGTCTCAAGGTGTTAACAAGAAGCAAGTAAACTGTCCTACAGCTTGAATATAATTTACATAACTGCTTCAGCGGTACCAGGTAATAATACTAGAGCATTATATGTAATTTATTTCGAGTGTCTTTTTGTCTTTCAAAATACTTTCAACGCCATCAGAATAGCAGAAAAACATTTAGTCGCCAGAGGACATCCTATTCCCCTTCTCCGTACCTCTCATTGAACTTGTGGTATCAAGAAAACCCGAATGTGTCCGCGGCTCCCATTGAGGAATTGAATAAGGGGCGAAACTTGTATGAGGAACAGCTATGGGTGTAACCCCATCAAAGACGACGTGGTAGCCCTTCTCCATAGCCCAGGTCGGAATACATACGGGCATCCCGGGCCATCTAGAGTCATAAACAACCCTTCCAATCGGCTCAAGAGCTTTCAATATCAAATCTAATATTTCTTTGTGTTCGTATTCTCTAGCCAGTCCCACCGGGTGGAACCCCTGTTTAGACACAATCATTGGGTCAGATCCATGCTCTAGAAGCAACGCGGCGGCCTGAACAGAGCCGGGTCCTGTAGCATAGTGAAGAGCTGTATTTCCTTTTCGATCCTGAATATCGATTGATGCTCCATGGTCTATGAGGGATTGTACTGTTGATGCTGTATCATTTTCCGCAGCTATCATGAGAGCCGTCAACCCTTCCGAATCCTTTGTATCCACGTCAAAATGATTTTTCAACAAGAAGTCAATTGCCGCTTTATTCGTTCGCGCTACTGCTTCATGTAGTAGCGTACCTCCCATTCCGATATGTAGGTCCATCTTTGCTTTGTTGTCGATGAGAAGTTGGGCTGAGTGAAAGTTACCACTTTGTACCATGGAGGCGAGTATTGAGTGAATAGGACCGATCTTTGCATCGACATTGGCGCCAGCTTCCAGAAGACGCTTAGCAATTCTCAGGTCAGGAAGCTGACAAGCTATAGCTAAAGGGGTCTCATCTTGGTCATCCCGGGGTTCTAGATCGGCATTGTGTTGCAGTAAGATTTCAACTATTTCCAGGAAGCCTCTGGCAACAGCTTGGTGCAAGGGGGTCGCAAGAGAATGGCCATTTACTATAGGCCGAATATTAACATTGGCCTTGCGATCAAGTAATAACCGCACAACCGCCGCCTCTTTGTTAGTTATTGCCATCACCAGTGGTGTTTGGTGGACTTTACCAGTCGTATCACAAGCATCAATATCGGCTTTCTGATCGAGCAAGACCTTCACAATGCTTTCGAAGCCGGACGCTGCCGCTAATTGTAACACGTTTACCCCAGCTTGATCCCTGATAGAAATATTGGCGCCATGTTCAAGGAGCATCTTTACACTTCCAAAGTCCCCCTCTCTCACTGCTATATGTAATGGGGTAATTTGATTATGGTCACTAATGTCCACCATTGCACCAGCCTCTAAGAGGAATTTCATCCCAGTACGGAACGAGGCTTGAACGGCAGTATGTAAGGCCGAAAATAGCTTTTGAGGTTCTTGGGCGTTAATAGCAATTTTGGTACCCGCAAGGAGCTCGGTGGTGCCTTCACGAAGGTGCCATATTGCGGTTGACAATGGAGTGTGACCATCGACCCGGTACTCCAGGTCGCAACCAAATTGGACTAAGTGTTTGACTATCTCAGTGTTGCCATTGGCTGCCGCACGGTGAATCGCAGACGTCTTTAATCCGCGGTTGTTCAGATGAGGGACTCGTCGAATCCATCGTTTCAACATCCTCACATCCTGAGCGTGCGCAGCCTTATTGAGTTGTTTTTCCAGTACCGCCAGATCCAGGACCTTCTTTGCAAACTTCTCACCATCAGACTGATCTATGAAGAGAGTTATCAGTAAGCATTATGTGTAGAAGTGTGGAGATGAAAAACCTTCACTGTCCGATAAACTTTCATTTTCTGAATCCCGGAGCTCAACAGCAAGTTCTTCTTCTTTCTTCCCATCACAGCAAATGCCGTAGTATACATCATCATCGCAGGTCAAAATCCGATCCATGAGCTGCTGAGGACTTAGACGAGCTTTGTGACTTTTAAAAGTCATATTCATGATCCAATCAAGCGGAGCTTTTTCTTTCTTGGACTTGAGCTTCTCAATCCAACCTTGGAAGGCTTCTGGGTTGGCGCTATGAATGAGGCTAGAGTTACCTTTACTTGAAAAATAAGCATATTTTGATGCTAGAGTCTCGCCATTTAACACGGTCTGGGCACGTATCAGAAAATTTTCAAGCGGCTGTTACGTAGTTGACTTACAATCATATCAAGATACACACAACCTAAAGACCAAATGTCGGCAGACGAATTTCTGGGTTCGCTTTCCCTCACTTCGGGTGCGGCGTACTTTATACTTACAGGTCCACGCTCACCAGTAGTCGTGCTCTTTCCCAGGGCTTTCCAATCTCGTGCAATTCCAAAATCTGTGATGAAGACTTTCCATTGCTTAACCAGGATATTCTCTGGCTTAATATCCTTATGACGAACCTTTTGGAGGTGCATGTATATTATTGCTGCACAAAGACATCCAAAAGCTTCTCGAACACATTGGTGTCCCCTCTGTGTCAAAGAAGTCTGACCCAAAAATTGTGAAAAGTTCATATCTGCCACCGGTTCCATGAGAATTCCAACATACTGTGGATCAGTATATGATCCAACATAACGAACAAGGTGGCGGTGGCTGAGATTCTTCAAGTGGTTCACCTCTTGTTTGAAAAATTTGAAAGCTTCAGCGTTCTTTTCAAAAGTTTCATCACGTTTAAGACGCTTTCGCGCGTAAAACTTACGAGAAAGCTTGCTCTTGACACGTTGAACCTGCCCCGATCCACCTTTGCCAAGCTCTTCGAATACCTCCATGTGATTATCTGCAGTATCCAGGAAATTTGCGTGCTTTGATTTTAATCCGCTTTCAAGGAAGGCCGCTTTGGTCATAACGGCACCCTGATTTCGGCAAAATTGGACTCGCTGTTCTGGTGAGAGACTTTTAGGAAGATTGGCTCTGCTGTATGGTAGTTCGATATCCAAGCATTCCTTCTTAACAAAATCATCCAGAAGATCAACCGCATTTATCATTCTCAGCAGAACATATGTCCGTGGTCGAAAGCTCCACTCTTCTCGGCCAGCCTTTTGTAAGAGCTCTGCGATTCTATCAAATTCGGTATCTGACAGCAGAACATCTTGATTGATACTGTTAAGTGGTAACATTTTTCTTAACTCAAGTTCTAGATGGGAATCAGATAGTGTCTTTTCATTTGGTGGCTTATCATCGGCCTCTTTGCTTTGAAAAGCTTTAGTTCTCGGTAACGATTTGTTGTTTTGGTTCTTCATCTCAACCGAATCAACCTTCTTGACCTCGGGGATATAACTACTCGAGCTGTTGGCATGTCTGGTTCCGGCCCTTGTGGCTGAGGAAGAGACAAATGTGGCCGCATGTCTAACATTTCTAAGAACGAGCGATCTCGGGAGCGTGCAGGATGATCCATCAATAGATTTCTGGATCACACCCCTCCCTATTGTGGCAGGCACACTGATCGGTTGCATGGCATAATTGCATGATTTCATCGTTGGTTGTCCGGTTGGACTTTGATTAGTAGTTGTGCTGAGAGATGAGAGTAGCTCGGCCTGAACATTTTCGGGTATTCCATTCACGAGATATTCAATTGCTTGGTTGGGTTCAAAATAAGCAGCTCTCAGAGCATGTGAAGCTCGACGGCGGTCGAAGCCCATGCTCTCCACTTGCGTGAGTACTTGCATGTGATGAGAGCACAAGGAATATACCGTGTTAGCTGGTGATTGCCGCTTGGAAGAATGAATAGAACAGGTAATTTCCCTGCCTGTAGCTAGTGCAAGGGAAGCTTCGGCCGTATCGTGTCTGTTTGTTCGAATGGTAGCTCCATTATTGACAGCGGTCGATTCGTAAACTTGGTGAGCATACTTCGCAGCTTCCTGGATGGAAGCCTCTCTATCCTGTTCTGGAGAAGCGAGGCTTTTGCTGAACCTTTTCTGAGAGGTCATGACTAAAGTTTCATGATCGTTGAGTTGTTGTAGAGGGTTACGCTCACTCTTTGATGTCGTAGCCTCTTGACTCTGGGTGTAGAGAATTTCTGTATACTCGAGAGTTGCCCTGATAAACTCCTCTTTTTCCTGCTCGATTGAAGTGTCATATGTGCCGAGGCGCTTTCCAGGTGCCATATTGAAAAAATCTGATGACATTCATCTAAATGTACATTAGATGGCGGGGGGTTTGCTTTTCGTACACTGCTTATCGACCATTGCCTTAAACCCCTCAGTCAAGAGGCAATCCAGGAAATTGTCCTCGTGAAGCTAGGAGACTTGACTTCAATGCCCTTTTTAGGATAATAGAAGACTTCATGTTATCCTATCTTCAAAATATCATTATTCCTAGGATTTGCCTTGTAAGGTCGCCCCGTAAACGCCTCAATGCCGCATATTGAGATGCCGCCAGCAAAGTTTCATTGAAGCTGATGTGACCCCGCACCCCCAATTAGCAAGGTAGCGCTCAGCCCCGACCTTATGGCTGTTATCGCAACCATAGATGGCCACTGCATCTGAAGTCTTCTCATTGAGGAAATGCTTCCGCCTTGGCACAGAGGGCATAAATGATAGCAAGGAAGTGTGCGTTGAATATCGGACTCCGCTATGAGGCTCAATCACCATTTTGTCAGTATCAATACAGGGAAGCAACATTTCTGTATGGTCCACAGGCCAGAGTTAATGAGAGGCATGTTAGCATTCTAGAATTGATTCGGCTCTTTATTTGCTCATTTTCACAGAGCATGCTGCGGATGGCCAGTAAGACTCAACAGAGTTGAGTGTCCTGGTAAGATTTGCTGCGCCCTTTGCACTGCCTGCTTAAGGTTACCTTTGTTACGCCTCAACGCAGAACCAGGCTTCAATCGTCAAGTTGTGAGTCCACATGATTTCCTCAAAGAATGAATGACATCGAAATAACTAAATGTGGCTATCAAATATCCCTATTTTTTGTAGAAATAATGTATAGTCTATAAGTTATATTCTACATCTCTACACTTCAATCTTGACAATATTTGCCACGTAAGGAGAACCACACACATTGCCTTCCTAACTCAAGGAGATTTCAGCGAGTTATCCCATCATATGGACACTGGTACGGTGCTCGCAGGGCTATCTCTGGCCATACAGCTCGCTGGTAGCTGTGTAAAAGGTAGGAATCTCTCTGATCTCAAAAAAAAAGAAAGAGACTAATTTTGAACAATTCGGTAGCTTACAATATTATCACATCTACGCTAAATGCCTCAGAAGATTCGTACTGCCTCTGTCTTCAATTCGATATTGAGCGATCACGCTTGCGAGACTTTATCCAAGCTGCTGGACTAGCTGATGACGCCCGCGAAAATGACACAAATCGGAGTTTACTCGCCAAGACAACAGTGTTGTTGAACGTCCTATCTGGAATACAGCTTATCCTCGCACGTTACGCCAACGAAGAAGAGTCCCAATATACTATGTCAAGCGATGTTGTGAGCCCAGAAAGCTCAAGCGGTTTGAGTGAAGGCTACGGCGTTCTTTCTAATAAGGTATCGGCCGTGGTGCAAAGAGCCAAGGATTCGATGGGAGTAGTCCAAAGTTTCACGTGGCATGCTAGCCGTAAAAGTGACACTGAGAAGGTTCTCGCGCGACTTAGTCGCTACAATGATTTCCTCCATGAATTACTGGATACTGAGCAAATGCGCAACCTACGAGATCAGCAGCGACAAGAATATATGGAGCTTGTTCAAATGCGAAATTCCTTGGACTCTATACAAAGCTTGGTGGAAGCAGCTCATGCTTCCAAAGCTATTCATAGTCACGCCGGTATATGGCAACATGCCATTGATGAGGAACTGGAGAACCTAGCTAGTTTCAAAGCTTTATACACCTCTCTTCTGAGGGATGGCTCCTCCCAAGGAGGGAAAACTAGAATAGAATCCACCAGAATCTGCCTAAATTCAACGTCAATCCAACAAGGAGACTATCCACGGGCGATCTACGGAATCGATGATAATGAGAAGAAAGTGTGGATCAACTGGCTCTTCAACGATCTCTCAAATGAAAACTCAATATCAAGGTCAATTTCCCCAATAGAAGAGCTGACAGTCCTACTTATGGCCCCAAAACCAGACGAGTTCTGCATTCCCACCTGCATTGGATATAGCATGCTGCAATATGACGACGAAGAAGTCCGGCCAGCTCTCATCTTCGAGAATCCTACAGAATTTGACCCGCAGACTCGGCCAATAACTCTCTTTTCCGCTTTAGAACAATGTGCCAAACCAGCTCTCACCCATCGAATAGCGCTAGCCCACAAAGTTTCTCAATGCATACTTTATTTACATGCTGTCAATTGGCTCCATAAAGCTCTGCGCAGTTCTAATATCCTTTTCTTCCCCACCTCTGATAAAGATCTCGATGTTCGATGTCCGTATATCACTGGCTTTGACAATTCTCGCCGTTCAAGATTCAACGAAGAAACGAGCGAGGTGCCACGTGTAGGTCGCATGGAAGTCTATCGTCATCCGGACACTCAACTTGATGGCCTCATGCTTCCATATCGGAAGACATTTGACATCTACAGTTTGGGTATTGTATTGATCGAGATAGCACTATGGAAGCCGATCGTATCAATTATGGGAATCGAAGAAATTGTGGATAGATCATCTAAAGCTACCAGACAGGTACAGGAGCGCTGGTTGGTTTCTGAACCTGGTCTCTTGATATCACTGCGAGCTGAAGTGGGAGATAAGTATGCCGGGGCAGTGGAGACTTGTCTGAAAGGTAGAGATACTTTTGGAATTGATATCAAGAACGTTGAGACGAGCCCAGATGCTGGCATGATAATTCAGCGAGGTTTCAATGCCAACGTCATAAAACCGCTTGCTGAAATTATTGTTTGAAATGATACTCTGCGAAAAGTTGGGTTTGTTTAATTCAGAGCGCTAAATATAGGAGCTGGGAAAATGAGTCTGCAACTCTTCGCAGCAGGACATTTTTGTTCAAAAATACTCCATCAATTACACAACTATTTTCCTTATTATATCGGCAGAAACTGCAAGATGACTCTGAGGAGACAATGGATATATACGTTAGGACCTTGGAAACTTTATTCAAGAAGATCTCGAAGCGATAGTGCGGGGAGAAAATCTGCTTATACCGAGGTAGTCCACCACCCTTCATCCTCCAATATCTGATTGTCTTATCAGGCATAGGAGAGTAGAGATACTTGTAAGAATCTAAGGAGAATATTTGAGTATATTCTCCTATTGAGATTTAGACTATTCAATGAAAGGGGTTCTAGCGCCTGAAATTGTTGTTGCTTTAGAGCAAAATTTCGATCGCCTTTTTCCATCTTCGGGGTTGCGTTAAGGTGTGAAAACAAAGAGCTAGCCATGCTATGTCTGCTTCTGTAGGATTGGCTACCTGACAGCTGTAGAAGGTTACGCTACCAAAACAAAGAATGTCTTTTATTATGACAAGTGGCTGCCTCGTATTGGATTCGTGCAATTCGGATGCGGTGGTAGAAATGCGGTTCAGTATGCGTCATCCAGGAAAGGTCTCAGCTCCGAGGTGCATATAGCTGGCGCTCCAGTAGCCAGGCCTGAGGTGCTTTTCTTGGCACGCCGTCTTCGCTTATTGTTTCATAGAATTATCGAAATTCCGGGGCTGCGGGGGTTATAATTAGAAAGTGAATCTTGGTTTCTGCTCGTGAAAACCTTAATGATCGAGTGGTTTCGACTTTGCTAAGCGAAAAAAGGTGCACGGACTCGCATTCAGGGGAGCGAGCTTTGTGGGGCGCGGGGTATGTACAAGCAGGGATTCTTTTTGGGGCTTTTCCCTCACGAACTCATACGAGGTAGAAGTTTGAAGAAAAAGAAAGCTTCGGTTGCATATTTATATAGTGTTGAGATACTATTTCAGGTACAGTTGTATCAACCTTCGAACTGAAAGGCAATAAAAGCCTGCGAGATATGCAGAAGGAGTGTGGCAGCACGGTGTCTCAATCATGTCGAAGGTGATAGGTAAGGCGTCGATGCATAATTGGCTGGCGTTTAGTGACCCCCTACGCCGCTCTGTGGAGCTCCGAATCTGAAAATGAGGCTCTGATTCAAATTGCTTTTTCCTCGAGCAGTGAGGCTTTCCACTTTACTCCGCGCCCCTTCATGTAGTTCCCTCGCGACAAGTTGACAAGTTGACAAGTCTATCAAACATGACTCGAGGTACTAATGACCTTCCTCAAGTGGTAATATCAGCAAATGGAACTGATACGCAAACCAAACGGCTGAGGAAACAGTCTACATCGAGAGATGTAGTCACTACGGTTCGAAAAATAATTCAATCCCATCACCATTTACATTGACCCCTCTCTAATTTGAGATTTAGTCTTCCTCTTTAGATGGTGTAAACGCAGCGCCGGCATTCGATGGGGGAAATGGCAAACGGGTCAAAATCGAGCTCTCTCCGAGCGCTAGCGGCGGATTTACGTCCAAGGGGATGGTCGGGAAATCCTCTTTGATAACACATGTAGACCGTGGCTTTGACTTATTTGTAAGTTCGAGGGGTAGTGATGGGGAAGATGGTGGAACGGGCGGAGATGCAAAGCAAGGACAACGCGGGCATAATGGACAAAACGCTACGGAGCAAAGTGATGCAAAGGTACGTGTACTCTTGTGAGGTGATAGTGGTAGCTAAGTGTTTTGAAGGAAGGCGGAGATGGAGGTCGCGGTGGGGATGGAGGACTCGGATCCAGTGGTGGTGATGGAGGACAAGGTGGAACGGTCAATATATTGACAAGTGAGAGTAATATGCACCTCCTCTACGCCGTACACTGGAGTGTGAATGGGGGTAAAGGTGGAAGCGCAGGAAAACATGGAAAACCAGGAAAAGGTGGTATAGGGGGGAAAGGCGGGTCTGGATACTCATGGTTTGACTGCCTTTGAAATGGAATGAATAATTTCTGACTCAAAGCTAGGAAGGAAGTTACCGGCCACGAATGGAAATGCGTCGACCATGGGTCCATGGCATTGACTAGCTCAGCATACCGTGGAACCTCATCTACTAATTTAGCCACAATGGGTCGACTACAGTCTGGACGGGACCTAGCATTCTCGTTTCCTCAAGGAGGCTACATCAGTGATGGTGCACACGTGTACAACTCCTTTATTGAACCTTTTTGTATATTATAATAACCCGAATTACTAACACAATGATAGTGCTCAGGTAGGCAATCTGCAAGGCACCATTCCAGCAAATATAGTACCCTACTTCCAACGAGCGCTACAGGGCTCGGGTAGTGAGCTCACTCGCGGAGATCAATTGGCAGGTACCGCAGGCCATCCACCAGGTTGCCGGATGATGCCAATTTATACGACACGCCGCAAGCCGGGGGCTTCACATGGAAACAAAGGCCCTCCAGGACGGACTCCGACAACAGTACTAACACCTGGGCGAGACGGGTTCGATGGCACGGCTGCAATAGTCGTTCATAGTGACGATGGCACAATTTCTTCATATGATACTAGATTTGAGTTTCAGTTGCTTGATTTTGAGGTTGTGGACGAGAACGATGATGGCATCTTTGAGCCGGGTGAGTGCGTGATCATCAAGAATATTATAATCAAAAATACTGGTATGGAAGTCTTAAAGTTGCGAAGAACTCCTGACTAATAATACATCTAGGTGGGATGCCGACGCCAAAAAGAACAAAGATTCCGATGAAGATGATGCCTTCTTCCTTGTTGACTCCCTTGTCTGGGAAGGACGTCATATTCTTGCCCTTTGATATACAACCTGGTGACACCAAGACAACCACTCAGGAGATGTGGGCTAAAATCAAACCGCCTCGTACTGTCCCAGATGGCATAATTTATAAGAGTACTTTGACTATTAAACTCGAAGCTGTAATTCCAGACCTTGAAAGAGTTGTGCCTCACTTCGACTATACCCAGAGCATCACCATACAATACCCAGTAAGGTTGGTTAGTGATGAGTTCAAGTGGATGGATACCATTCCCCAAGGATCGTCCACTAGTCTAAAATGGGTGGTATGCCATACATAAATTCACTAAAGCAAGGATTCGAACTGACAATTCCTTCTAGGTCCTAAACATTTCGTCAAAAGATCTTGGATGCAACAGCCAATCTCAACGAAACATCGTGACCAAGATCTCTTGCCCTTCTACCTCCCCAGCACTTTTGGGTAACCGAAAATCAGCGGCATCAGATTCAAAACGCTCTTGTCGACGCCACGAGATTGATCTTCTTCAACGAGACATGAGTAGTCAAGTATCAGAAGACCTTTCTGTCCCAAAAGATACCCCTGAATATTCGACAATGGATTTTCTCATCGAATTACTTCTTACTCCGGCCTCGACACATCAGTCTGAAACACAGCCTGATCTAATTAAGCTCCAAACTTTTAGCCTCAGCGTGCAAGTCTCGAAGACTTGGCAATATAACTCGAGCTCTCAGTTCTTGCTACTGACGAGTAAAAGTACAATGCAAGAAACGATTGATTCTTGGTCCCAATTTATTCGGAGGCACTTGAACATGGGCGTTGACGTTTGGAATGTCAGTCTCTATGGCGGTCTTGAAACCGAAGCGACACACAAAAGTGTTCTTGACAGCTACGCTGGCAAAACAATACTGGCTCTGGATGATGATCTATTCCAATATCTCGATCGGGGTCAACGCAGCATTTTGGATTTCATAGATCCAACTAAAGGATCCGCGCTTTCTCGGAAAGGTACTAGAGTTGTGAGTGTGCAGCGTAAAGCAGAATCAAGACATGAGAGGGAAGGAAAGAATGTTGAACAAGTAGCCCACGCCGCTGTCCTGAAAGTTCCTCATATGGCCGCCAGCGACCTACACCAATTAGCGGGCACGGATGAGTTAATATCTCGGCTACACCAACTTCGAGAGAATCCATCCAGTTCGGCTCAAACTGAGCAATACTATATTCCTTTCAACAACTCAAATCCAAATGGCAAAGGAAAAAGAATCGCAAAGAGACTTACGAAAGAGTTCCCGTTAGACAATTTTTTTGTTACAGACAGTGCCGATGGTCTTGGTGCTAGAGTTACTCACTGCGGCGCACATGGGCAAGGCTACAGCACTGCACAAGTGGCCCAAACATCTAACGGGGTAGGCCGAATAGAAGAGTTTTCCGGCCTGAACCCCGCGGAAGCATATTCATGCGTTTCAGGTCTACCACTAAAAGTGAGATTGGACCTTCTCCTAGCTTCACAGAAAGATACCGAAAGTTTCCAATACTCGGACTTTGTCCAAAATGCAGCCTTAAGTTCTATCAAAACAGAATTATATGACCAAGTCCAAGCGATGACAAAGCGAGCAAAATGGCGCGATGGATTATTCTCTAGTCCAGAGAAGAGTACGAAGTCTTTGTTCGACACAGCTAATGACAACATCGCGACTGCCCTCGAACATGAGATAATGCTCAATGCCTCTTCATCCATGGACGATCTTTCATCCCCCGCGGGCCAAATCCTTCTTTCCATAATACAATCCGCACATTGTCAGAATACGCAACAACTTCTAACGAAATGGTTCAGTCCTCTCAAACGCACACGTTCACACGTACGCCAAAGTCTCATGAAAGAAGTTCTAAAAGTCATTGAAAATAGTGGCCAAAACGAAAGTGGTTACCTCGACCCAAATGTTCCGGAAGAACGAATCAAAACCTTTAAGAGAACGGCCAGCCAGCGATTACGACACAAGAATTACCAGAAGGATATTAATGGCTGCGTTCAGGCGATCACTCATGATGCGATTCGAGATGTGAAGCAAAGTCTCACGTCGATCGAGGAGGTAATGCCAAAATCTATCTACAAATCACCAGATGACCTAGTGACAAAGACGGAGGCTTTCATAAAGGCTGAAAAGCAAAGAATAAGAGATACTATTCAACACAGAGAATGGAAACAAAAGTTAGGGGTGGAAATTACTGAGGAAATGTCAGCGGCGACCGATGATTTCGCATTGCAGGCTATTGATTCTTCGACGCTTTCTTCGGTTTTGGTGGATGATCAAAGTACGGTGTCAAATTTGAATGAAATGTCTACAGTAATCACGCTACCTGAGATGGGTGAGGGGTCTCCGCCTCAGGAGAAAATGAAGGAAGAGTCGAATAATGAAAATGAGTTTCTGCATGACATAGGAGGGAAATCACATCCAGGTCGAGGAGCTCATGAATTCCAATCAAACGACAGCGTGGCCAAGTCCTCAGCATCTGAACTGGAAGAGCAGCCTCCTTCAGGTTTTGGCCCACATAAATTGCAAATAAACAGAAGCGGGATCGTCTCCCCACCAGAAACGAATGATAAGCCCGTCTCGAGAAGCCAGAAATCTCGTGCTTTACACAAAGCAATCGACAATTCCGTCCCCCATCCTGAAAGAGAGGCACCTAGTATCCCAACTCCATCGGAAACTCCCAAGCTTCATGAACTTAAAAGTGGAATTAACAAATATGTCACCGCACCCTCCCGACAAGCACCGAATATCCCAAACTCCTCCAGGTTACCCAAAACAGCCAGTAAGCCCTCTTCAACATCACCACATCAGAAAAATCCACATAGCCTACCCAGCGCATCTACTTCCTCGCCAACAGCAAACACTCAAAACGAAGTCTCCTCCCCCTCCTCTCTATGCAAAACAAGTATCAAGCCCCCCTCAACACTAATCCAGCAAGACCCACATATCTCACTCAGCAAAACCAAAGCCCTACCAGAATTACACCATCAGGACAAAGCTGCTTTAGAGCCGGAAGATTCCTCCAAATTTGACTGGAAGATCAGTGAGAGCAAGCCTACACTGATAACCCCTACGAATACTTCTCAAGGTTGGAACAGTGGGGGGGAGTCACCAATACCTGAAACTCCATCTTTGGCTTCACTGGGTGAAAGTTTTGGTAAAGGGTGGAGGAGTAGTGAGATTCAGTCGCCGGTTACACCTTCGCCGCTGTATTTTCCACCTTTTGGTGGACATCTTGGTGCGGACAAGGGTAAGAGCGCTATGGGGTTATTTAATATGCAGGAGAAGGAAAGCTTACAGGCAGTAGTAGGAAGCACTGGTACCAGTGTTAGAGAGACTCTAGAACTTGTGGATGAAGATATGGGGAGTGGCCTGGTGTGGTGCGATTATGATGAGGACGAGTTGAGGATTACTTAGGTTGTTTTATTGCTTTTGAAGGGCATATAGGAGTTTAAGGGATACCACTAATAATAATTCTTGCTGTTTAATATATTATCGTTTATCCATACGAAAATCTCTCTGCAGTTGAAATGCGTGTGTGCACAAAAGAATCGAATAGTCTTACCTACACACAATAGCCAATTCAATACTTCTCTGATCAAAATCCCAGGTCATGTGACAAGCCTCGGCATGCTGGTAAAGGGGCTGTGCATTCAAGATTGGCTTCAGTTTAACTGGCGGTCCCTTTAGAGCCTACCTATCGATCACTTGCAGCAACTTATTTTTCAAATATCATTCTGGGATCTCTCTCTCTGGAGAGCATATCAAGAGATTTTTTGCACTTAGTGGGAACTCATTGCTCATCCAACGTCATCCACACAATCCATCATCAAGATGTGATTTTAGCGCTCTAGCCCAGAGTATATATAATGCATTGAGACCCAAACTACGCATGGTAGTAAAGAATATTGAGAAATGATACAAACCCTTCATTGGGAAGCTACTACCTGCCAAGAAACATCTGAAATGGATCGAAGAAGGTGATGAATTCATGGGCGAGGTTTATCGTTCTCCTAAAATCTATGGATTGAATTGACATGCCGCAGAAATTTGCAGAAGAAGAGTGTGACGAAGCTGAAAAAGTGACCCGCAATTTCGGATGCGACTACAATTCCCTCGAAGCACTCCTATCCACCGGCGTGCCAGCGAACGTAGAACTCTTCTGGATCGGCCACCTTGTTAGAGAAAGAACCTGGGGAGGGGGAGGAAGAGGAGGGCTTACTAGTGGATCTGTCGTATGAATTACCATTCAGATCACAGCTCGGAGTGGCTTGATGATGATTGCGACCCATTCGCAAATAAGGTATTTGAAAAGCGGGACCCAGGTCCAAGGGGGAGAAGGAGGACGAATTAGTTAATGTATCATCAGTGAGGATATAGGAACGAAGTTCTTTTGAAATATATGTGCAAATCAATGCTTTAGTGGTACCGGATAAATTGATAAACAAAGTACAGGATCAGAAAGGGTAAGAGTGCAAAAAGTGAGCTCGAGGCTCGAGGGCTGTCGCGTGCGTTACCCCCTGCGATGATCCAACACGTTTCAAGTCTATACAATATTGGTGATCTTCACCGCTTAACGCTTGAAGGTTGTTTGTCGTACCTTTCACTCATGCCTCGCTGTTTTCTTTCCAGCATAGAGGAGAACATCAGCCGATATATTGATTGTCAAGAAGTAGTTGTCGGTTGCACACTTTAAAAAAATTTCCTCATGGCCTTCGAAAATCATCAGTGGGTATATATGAGCAAAATGGAGTTATCATCGGTAAGCCTTTAAATACGCAAACACACCTAAAATCGCCCATTCAATGGCAAAGGATGCAGGGGCATATGAGCAAAAAGAGTACATTAGAAGGACATCTGAATAAGTTTGAAAAAAGGGACAAATCATAATATTTCCGTCTATTAATTCTGCTATTTAAACGAGCACACCCCTTCCGAGCGCACCCAGACTAGCTTCATACCGCCCAGGACTATGATCCAACAGCATGCTCCCACCAAATCTCACTTCACTAAACCTCTTCTCGACATCTCTAACGTATTTTAACACAGCTCTCGTAGCTGGTCGACCAAGTCCACTACTCGTACCATCTGATTGTTGTGCGCAATCCTTGCTATCAACAAAAGCGTCCCGTTTTAGGACCGGACAGCTTTCAACAACAAAAATCTCGCCAGGGGGCAAGAGTTTGGGCGAGAGCATGCAAGCTCTCAAAGCTTTTAGAGCGCTGTACGCCCACTGATCGTCCTCATCGGGCGCCATATTGGTACCAAATGCACCAGCACCTTGGTTGCTACCTGCATACCACTTATTCCGCAAGGAGTCTGTGATGCCTGCCCAGACGCGATTTCGAAACTCGCCTTTGGCACCGGACTCATCAGTTTTGAACGCTAGTGCGACTGCCTGAAGATCGTGCAAAACGCCAAGCGAGAGATGAGGAACGAGATCTTGGCCATTGACAATTGTTGTGATGAGGCCACGAGTTGCGAGACGCAAACTGGGCGAGAGGGTTGCGGGTGGACCATAAGCGTACACATGGATCGGCCGACCGGGTGGAATATGGAAAGTAGGTGGTGCTGTGCATTGCTGTCCTCTAGCTGCAAGGAGAAGTTGGGGAGTCGAGGGTGAGGAGGAGGTGATAAATGCTGTGGATGCTGGGTCAGGCGATGGTTCAGATATTATTATGGCGAGAAGTGCAGTGACTCCTCCACCAAGGGAGTGACCGCATAGCACCAAGCCATATTCTGGAAATTCTTCGAGGGCTGCGGTAATGGTAGCCATAACACGGCTGCTACTGCCATTTAATAGACGTCGTGCTGACGCATGTATACCTTTGTGGACAGAATAATTTTGGCCACGCCATGTCAATATATCGTAATCGCAAGTCATATCTGTGAGGACGTCTTCAAAGCCCAGAGTGCCACGACAAGTGAGAACCACTGCTTTCGATTCATGGTCTAGGGAGATGAAGTGAACCATGGGTACACCAGTATTGGTCATACCTGTAGAATCCGTCCCACCTTGAGGATCAACAAAGGACGATAGTAATATGGTGTCTGCGGGAAGCTGTGTGTGGCTTGAGAAAGAGTGATGTTCGTGGTGGTGAGCAGTATTGATCTCCCTGTTGGATGGAACATTGGATGCTGTAATTCCCATGACTCTTAAGAAACTTGCTCCGTACGAGGCAGATGCGAATTTGACAAATCTTGTCATATTCCTAACAATGTGATGTTGAGGGAACATTCCTTCGACGAGACCATTCCTCCCCATTGTTGCCAAGTTTTCACTGTCATCGAAAGCACTATGCCGCGGTCGTGTAGCTAGGGCAAGAGATGTCATCGACGCATTTGTATTAATCGTATAAATGCTTGGAACATGACTTTTCGCCCTTCGATGACTACGACTCGGACTTTTCTGTGACAACGCGAGATTCTTTTCCGACCTGGCTCGCAATAAATTGCTTTGAGCTCGCAGGTGGGTTCGAAATGCAGTCGGCGATCCAGGGCGTGTCTCTGATGAATGAATTGAATAAGTTTCTGCGTTCTCAGTTTGGGAAACGACCGAGCCTCTTCGAAGGTCCTGAATGGAATACCAACTGGCTCGACTAGGGCTTGGTGGTATATCGACTGGCTGCATCAATCCTAGATCTCTTGAAGAAAAGTAGTTTGGATTGCCTCGTGGAGGAGCTTGTGGAGCATCTCGGACCGGAGTTACATTTCTGCTTGTGTCCCGCGAGCGAACTGGAATATTTGACTTTGCAGAAAAATTTGTTCCAGCTGGCGATCCCCATGCGGGTTTTTGGGTGGTTTTGCTTGGCGGTGATATATCTGTGATAGAGCTTTCCCTGGTAAGAAAGTGGGAAAGAGTTGTACTCGAACCTCTTTTCAGTGCATTTTTGAGGGAGTTTCTCTTTTCTGTTGGCTTTGGGGCTGGCTTTTCTGTTTTTACCTTTTTGGCAGGAGGGGGTTTCTTGCTTGTCAGCTTTTTAGGCGCGTGATTTTCTACTCCAGATGTGGACGATGTTGAGCTCATTGTCTGTCTGGAACGCTTTTGAATTGCGGGAGTGTCTGCTGAGTCTTTGTGTGTTCTATTTTCAACGATTGGCGATGCATAATTATTCGTGGTGTCTGCAAGAGGTGCTCGTGGACTAGAAAATAGTGGACTCGATTGGGGGTTCTCGTGGAATAATTCCGCTTGATGCTCCAATTCTGGGGAAGACAAAGGTGACACGAAGAAAGTGGACTGGGTAGCGGTTTCTTTTGTTGGAATTTCATCGATCTCCAGATCGTCGTTGACAATTGCTACCTCATTGCCACTCGCCAAATCGAGTGGCTTCACATTAGTAGCTCGAAGGGTATCTCGCTTGATTTGATAAACCACTCGATACTTTGGTTCTAGCTGGCTAATATCGTTTCCGTTGGCAGTGAGGAGTCCATTAATGCTAGAATTGGTAGTATGGTGTGCTTTCTCTTCAATGATCTCGACCCCGGGAGGAGGAGAAAGATCTGGCGGTTCAGTTCCGGTGATCTCAACTGTTATTGTTTTTGTAGTCATCGTTGAGGTTGTGATCGAGACCGAGGCATCTTGTGGCAGCGATCTCATGATCCTTTGCCGGAGGTGAATTTCTGGAAGATCATCATCAGACCCAACCTGATCTCCCGGATCCCTTTCAATCGTTTCCAAAACCTCGCCTCCAGTAGTACTCATGAAGGACATAGAGTCCAGCCGTTTCAGACCACTTCCGTGGACATTTGTCTCGGTATTGCCGACTACGTCTGCTCTCCGTCCATTGTCTAATATTACCACATCCCAGATAACTTGTTCGAATCGTCCTTCCCTTGCCTCTAGGTCTGTTGCCGTCTTACACCATCGTTGTAATAATGCCAGCCCAGATATACCACTCAACAAATCTGCAACTCCAACTTTCTCTCCCTCCCTTCCTGTAGCGGGGTTCTGAAACTCTCTTCTTATTAATGTGACAATGCTAGCAATGGCGCGACTTGAATCAGTACTCCCTAGTATGCTGTCCAATGCTCCTAGAAGTTGTTGACTGAGATCTGTAGCGGAGTGTAGAATAGCGGAGCTGAAGTGAAATCCAGTGCTCGCAGCAAAGGAAATGCCTGTTATTGTTCGGTGCAGTGTAGCCACACTTCTGTCCAATATTCCTTCTGCCTCCGCTCTTCCAACTTCTCCAGTACTTCTCTCCGACACTTCTCGGCCGGAACGAATGAGGATAACTTCGATGAGGGTCCGACTAAGCTCGAGACTCGTGAGGGTTGTTACTCGAGCACCATCAAGGGCAAGTCCTCCGATAAACGCCCCGAGGCGCAGATAAACGGACGAGGATCTCGTAACAAGGCTGACTACATTGGCAATTGATGCTGGCAGAAGAGTAGACCCGGCAGGGTTTTGGCCTGAAGATCCGATCAATTGTGTATTATCCTCGTCATCCCGCTCCATATCGAGTTCTTAATGGTATTGCTAGACTGGTGTATGTTGCTTCGTAGTAATGTTGTTCTCCCATTCCTTGCAGTAATTCGACAGACGTTGGTGATAATGTGTGGGGGTATCCAAGCATAGTTCAAAGTGTTGTCAATTAAGAATTGTTATTTCTGTTGAGAAAAATAAGTTTGATGTTGATGGAGGGGCGAACTCCATTGGACGTTTGGACTTGCCTGCGAGTCAAAACCTCGGCATGTGATAGTCGGCCAATGTGACGCGTTATGGCATGAAGACGCGACAAGAAGCAACATCTTGTAATGTTAAATCACCTTAAAGAGGAATCTATTCTAAACAAGACTTTTATAACATGTGATTGCAAAAAGGATAACATGTTCTGGAATTGGGTATTGTCCCTTGCATTGGTGCACATAGCAAAACAACCTACTATCGATAAGAGTTTCAGGGGATAGGAGGCGAGGCATATGCATGCTGCCCAACAACATACTGTATAACATGAAATGGTAATTTTCACTTCTGTTATCCTGCAAGCAATAAGTGGCTGTATTTTGTAAACTTTATCTTCGATATCACAAGAGAATCTAATAGTCTCTTTCGTTGATCATTTAAATAGACCATCTGTGGAGAGCCATTTTCCCAAACCATGCCAGATGCGATGACTCTATTTATTATCCCTGATCATTCAACGTGTTTCTAGGTTGTGTGGTTCCTTTTTTCCACTGAAAAAAGTTAGAGTGATTGTTAAGAAGCATTCGGAGTTGCCAGCTGGAAGTTATAATGTCCTTGACGATTCATGATCGGCGTATTGCAAAATATATTCCAACGAAATGCCAAGCAAGACCTATTAATAGTAGCACTCTCGGCAGTACCCGAGGCTGACCAGCCCTGCAGAAAGCAGGTCCGTAAGAACCTACCCCCCTTTGTACCAAGCTCCAAAACAACACCGATAACTTTACAATTCTTTACCGAACCTCACTCAAACTATAGACATTGAAGCAACCATTGACATAGCCACAGCAATCAATTAAGCCTCTAGCCACGGCAACGGCCTTTAAGATCCTTGGTATTCAGCCTGTTCCATTCATCACAGCCTTTCATTAACATTTTCTTTTCCGTTCGCAGACTACAAATCTCCCTCGTGCGCAAAGCATATTCGCACCCCAAAACTCCCACCTCAGGCCTCTATAACTCTTCAAAATGACTATTCCTGAAACCCAGATCAATGGCGTCTCCGAAAATCTTCTTTTCTCAAAAGACCTCATCTCCCCAGCAGTCGCTGCCATACTCCCAGAATCTTACACCGTCCGGCCTATGCGCAAGTCAGACTATGCGCGCGGATTCCTGGACGTACTGCGAGTCCTGACTACGGTGGGCGATATCACAGAGGCACAATGGGATGAGCGATATGAGTGGATGGAAACACAGGGGAAGGGAGGATATTATCTTCTAGTCATTGATGATGGGACACGAATTGTTGGAACTGGGGCTTTGATCGTGGAGAGGAAATTGTGAGTCTTCTTCAAGACCGTACGAGAGAGCATGGCGGAGTTTAAGATACAATGATCATTGAGCTAATATTCTTGTTAACTCAGTATCCACAACCTTGGTCTAGTTGGTCACATCGAAGACATCGCAGTCGCCAAAGATCAACAGGGGAAGAAGTTGGGTCTGAAGATCATCCAAGCACTCGATTTCATCGCGGAGAAGGTTGGCTGTTATAAGAGTATATTGGACTGCAGTGAAGCGAACGAAGGCTTCTACGTCAAGTGCGGGTTCAAGAGGGCAGGACTTGAGATGGCGCATTATTACGAGGCGCCAAAAAGTACGTGAACATCGAGGATATATGGTTACGAGGTTTCTGGGTTAGGTTTAATTGTATGATAGCTTCGCATTTGTGAACAACTGGGCGTGGGATAGACTGGGGATCGCTTTGAGTTTCGCCCAATCCAACAAAAATTGATGATAAATTATAAGTCTCTCGACCTTTTCGTTTACGGCTACTAAACATCTGTTTTTGCTTTCGCAAAGTGGTCGGGTGCCTTTCATACTTATCTGGACCTTTGTGACAGAAACTTCTGGTCAAGCTCTCGACATATCCACTACGATCGATACAGAAGCAAGCAACTTGTCCAAAGTAGGCATGGATAATGCTACATGCTCTACAATGCTTCTAGTGACAAATCCTCACACTCTCTACAGCCGTGGAGGTATTCTCCCATTTCTCCTTCCCATGGACAGAGAATCTTCATAACCATGCACCTAAATGCTCACCGCACACTTTCCTGTTAGGGTGAGGTTCTCTAGTCTCATCCACGTAGCAAGAATCAAAGAATTTAGACTCCACACACTTCTGAGTTCGGCGGAGATTCACTCCATATAGAGCGGCAGCATTCAGCAATCTCAACATTTAGCCAACTACTACATCTATAGATGTCTTTAGAAGCACATTACATGATTCATCAATAGGCAGTGAGGTCCGGACCTTCTGTTGCTTGGCTTACCCAGGATGCTTGAACAAAAAGTTTTTTCGAATCCATTCAATCGCACAAAGCGGACTTGACACCAGAAGAAGCATAGAGTTTTAGTATTCATGGTATGATCGAGGAGACGGTATTGAAATTTAAAATGTGCGAGGAGTTATTGTCGAGGAGATCTTTGTTGTCAATTTCTCAGGTGTCTTCACATCCACAAGTCCCGTCGAAGCTGTATAGCGCCACTGCAAAGTCATGCGGTTACTACAGGTCTGGCCGTGCTGCTTGAGTTCTCTATGAACACGAGATGGGTCTTGTGTAGTTGCAAGAAATTGTCGAAAATGTTGACAAATCTGGTTTTGAAGTATTTTCCCCACATATGTCTTCTATTTCGTCATGTTATCTTGAGGGTCTTCTTTGACATGACTTTTGTGTCTTGTAGCTCAACTTGTAGGGGGGAAAGATGAATTCGGCAGGGAGGATAAGATGAGAGGTAAAGATTTTAAAAAGACCTGTTGTTTTGTTATAATGGAACTATTCTCTCTGGGAAACATACAGTTGCCTTGGATCATTATCCTATACTTAAGTACACATCATCCTGGTTCTCTTTGCTAGAAGTGAATAATTAACATGATTATTCTTGTCAAGTAAAGAGATCTATCGCCATTGTCCTAGAACTCTCAAAACCATTTATTATATTTTTGAGCCCAGAGAGGGGTATCCTGAGGATAAACCAAAGATTCTGAACAGAAGAGGAGAAGGAAATCCTGATCCAGTCAACTTCAAAGGTCTCATCGAGCATGCAGCCGAATATCCAAGATTGTTTTCCGACCCCCTGTCCTCGCCACCTTTTTAAGTTTACAAACATCGGAAACGACACCCCTTTCATTTCCCATCTGATCAAGCTCCCCTGATCTGAGATGATTATTATCAATATGCCCGATGACATGTTTAATAATGGACCTCGCGTCACTGGTCACCTTGCTCGCACCCTCGGACTCGAACTCGTATAGCTGTTCGGACCGAGGACTAGTGCCGGCAGTTACACATTCACTGTTTGCAAGGAACCTGCAGAAACACATTTACAATTCTCCGATTCGCCGTCGAAAGCTGTGCCTGTAACTAAAGATTCATAAACCTGGGGGATCACCAACGGGAGTGCGAAAGCGAGTACATGCAAGAGATTTACGAGCTGCGGAATGAGGTGGATTGCGTTGCTAATCAGTCTTGGACGACAGGAAAATGACGAAAGGTACGATGGGACTTTCACTCTATGTGGGTAAAGAGGAGGATCTGTGTTTATGCTCTAGAAATGGTAGGCAGCTATTTCAAGGAGTATACGACTTCGCAAATGCAAGCTTTGAAGCGTTGAGTATATAAGTGCTCTCCCCATGACCTGTGAAATGGCACCAGCATCAGCTATTCTTCAATATCCTAGCTTTCTTTCGCTTTCAAATCTCTATATCGAATTATTTGCACCTATTTCAAAATGAGGGCCACCGTTCTTTCCGCTGCTCTGACCTTCTCGCTGGCCTATGGTCAAGGCTCAATCGAAGGATGGGCTCCAGCAGGAGCAGATGACTGTAGGAACACCCCTATTTTGGCTTTTCAGGAGTTTAGATGTTGATTGTGTTCTAGTTCGTGGTCCTTGTCCTATGATGAACACCTTAGCGAACCATGGATTCCTTCCACACGACGGCAGAAACATCACCAGAGAAAACGCCGTGCATGCCCTGAACACGGGTCTGGGTTTTGAGACGACACTTGCTGGTATTATGTGGGATCAGGCCGTCATTGCAAACCCAGAACCAAATGCCACATTTTTCACTCTGTAAGGCAACCTAAGTACTGTTTAGAATCAGTAATCAACCAATTTTCACGCTAACGTTTAATCTTCTAGGGACAATCTTAATCGACACAACATCTTAGAGCATGATGCAAGCATGAGGTTTGTGATGTCCTTACATTTGGTCACCAGTTGCTAATGAGGAAACCTAGCCGTGAGGACGCATTCTTCGGAAACAATCATGTCTTCAACCAGACTATCTTCGACACCACAACGGCTTTGTGGAGTGGAGCGACACTTGATCCCAACATGTTAGCTATGGGCAAGTTGGCACGACAAGTTGTCTCGAAGGCATCCAATCCCGAGTATAAGTTCACCTCCACCACGGAAGCATTCAGTCTCGGAGAGGTTGCTGCCCCTATCTTGGTCTTTGGTGATCATGCTGCCGCGACTGTTGACAGGGCTATGGTTGAGTTCTTCTTCGGTAAGTTTCGACACCCGAATTTTGGGCCTCCTGGTATCTAATCTCTGTACAGAGAACGAACGGCTTCCCAGCGAACTTGGATGGACCAAACAAGCCAACGGAATCGACCTTGAGATCGTCATGAAGATGTCTGAGACTATCGGTAATGCGACCAACCTTATAACCGGCTCAGAACCAGCGACTCATGCAAAGAGCCGTCGATCGGGTCGTGGAAATATGAGAATCCAGATGCGAGACCTTCACTCGGGACTTGGCTTCTCAGCATGAGACTAGTTGGCAGATGGAAAACTCTATTTAGAGATGAAGAGTCTTGTATTATGGAATTTATGTTTCTCGTCTCTTCTTCTCTGGTCTACTAGCCGGAACCTCTAGAGATTCAAGCGATTTTGGAGGGATAGGGTCATTTTGTATAGAGGCGAGAGTGTTCCGCATTGCATATATACTCAAAACACAATGCACTGGTATGGCACTCGACATGTTATTGCAATTATGTCAAGAGTTTGAGCGTTTGCTGTGCGTAGATTACCTCTTCGTTTTTCTAGATTCTAAAGTTAAACTCCCTCACGTGTACCAGAATGTCGGAAGCTATAGTTAAGAAAGAGGTTGCAAATCACACTTTCAACTAATTAATTTCGTTCTCCCCATGAATTCATCTGCGACACCTTTTTAAATGTACCCCCAAGAAGTATTCAATTTCTCCATCCGCGGCAACGGCATCGCAATTTACACATTATCATCACACGCCGTCGTCACCGTCGTCACCGTCGTGAAATTTTGCCTGCTATTCGCCCTGGAAGTCATACGCTGGAAAAATACATAATCTATGCCTCCTGAAACCCCCTTGAGGTCGTACTTATACTATGGCACTGGGTTGAGGCCGTTTGAATGATTGATGGGGTGAGACATTTTGATGACGTGGCATTGACGGGTGTCGTCAAGGTTGAATTTGTAGAAAACTTAGAACTTTCCAAAGCAAGGGTAAGTGAGGGTCAAGGTGTGAAGATGAGGTTGTCAAGTATTCAAAGTCAGCGAGCTGGTTTTGCTGTGGTTTGGATTTGACTCGTTGAAGAACAAAGAATAAATGCTGATCAACAACACCGATTCTATAAACTAATGTATCTAAGACTGGCCGAACGACCGAAGTGGAAAATAATAAGGAGTATTCAGGCCTTTGCGATGAGCTTCGGTCGTCAGGAGATTAGAGTCAACTCCCCTTGTACAAGCTACCTACGTTGGTTCAATGATCAAATGCACTTCTCGCACCATTCCACGAATGAACATAGACAATGCCGGGTCTATATCGTAGCAGACGGTGCTCTCGATTATGATGTATTATATGATACTGGTCGGAACTGTATGCTGAGTGAAAACTCAAGCACAGTAATGGAACCTCAAATCACTGATTAATTATGTCTTTACGGGACGTTACTACATGGTAGAGTTCAAGAACCATTTCACAATCAAAGAGAAGGTTTCAAAAGATGGAAAGACATCTTTTTGGTGGGCACTATAATGTCTCCGGAATCACAGCATGTAAGCCCAACTGAGTAAACGCAGTTATGAAGGAAGATGCTCTGTACATCGTACTAAATTTATATGATAGATACACTAGATAAAATGGAATGGGAAGGTACCATCTAATGAATTTTTAGAAACTAGTTGGCAAACCTCCAGTACGGTCTTCTACTACTTGTGTACCTTCCAGTACTAAATTTTGTATAGAATTTAGAAGATGGCAATAGTATTCTTATATATCAGCCTACCAGTCTGCTTGGAAAGGTAGTGTATCACCTATATTTCCAAAAAAGTCCGAAACTTTTGAATCGCCATAAAATCCCTTATCCAAGACCTTTTCCAACGTTTCAGAGCCCAAGATCAAAAGGGGCCCGGTGCTGATTAAATTTTCTTTTCTCAACGGAGATCCCCGTATAGTTTCGCATTACGATGCTTGCTTGCCTTTTCTCCCGGTGCCCGTATCTATCTTGTCTCGGTAGCACCTCAACATATATTCAAGTTTCGCATTTGCAAGTTGAAGGAAGCTCCGCCATTGTTGACCCCGTTCGAGTTGCTAAGAATTTCTTGTCAATCTTGAATTTTTTGTCGAGAATACATTTCCAATCAATTTTCTTCTCTTCATCAACTCGGGAACTATAGAAAAAGAAGGACAACAATGAGTCCTTCCACCGCGGTGAAGTGAAGGAAGATTTCGCAATTGCCCACCTGCGTACAGTCTCTCGCCAACTTCGGGGATTTCTGCAGCAAGAACATATATTTTTCTAGCCTAGGAAAGCTTGGAAGGATAGTAGATACACCCACCCAGCAAGCAAAGACGTTCTGAAAGATCAGATATCCATGAAAGTCCTTGTGCAATATCACCATGCTCCCGGCCTCCAGATGCAGACATGAAAAGTTCTCCTTACCTGCTGGTCTTATCCTCCAACTCAACAGTGTCGCTCAAATAATACTGAGGTATGTATATAAACCTCAGCCAAGCTTCTGATACATCTCACCTTCAATCACTTTGCCACTTCTTGATATGGCAAAGATTAGCAGACAACTACGCTAGACTTGGTTATTTACCTCACACGTGACACATCTCCAACAAATAATCTGTAAGTATGGATTGTTTCTACTATAGGGATGTTCTTAGATACGTAATCTCTTAGAGAACACGTCCATCTCATAGAATATAAACGAAATCACTACGACGGCTGGAAATGGCTGGGAGAAGTAGAAAGAATACACCGAATCGTTTGAGGAAGGGAGACAAGGCTCAATATGGATATTTCGTTAGAGATTCCGAACAAGTTTGGGTAGAGAATAAGAATTCTATAAGGTCACAATTAGAAACATCGGTAACTATTTCATGCCACCATTGTCAAGTAATTTTGGGCTCGAAGCTAGAACTTACAGTTCTCCGTCCTTCAACACCACCACAAGCGTATCCTTCCACCTTCTCCTCCCATGCTTCAACCACAACTCAATCAACATCAGGAACCGGCAAATGATCAATCAACTTCACCTTCCTTCCCAACTTACCCATCGCCTCTAACGCATTCCTATCCCTCAATTCCTCCGTCTCCTTCGCCCCGACTAACACAAAATGATGTTTCAATACCTTTGTCCCCTCTTCCACGCCATATCTCTCCGCTTCATCTTTCGTCGCAGTGGTGAAATCCACAATGAGGGATTGCTTGACGCCGAAGACTGCGTCGGAGGTTTCGTAGGGGTCGTTGCGAATATATAATGCTCTAAACAATAGATTTCGTTGTTAGTGATAGTTTGGGAGGAAGGGAAAGAGGATAGAAACTAACGTAATCAGATGATCCCACCCCTCCTTCTCAAACATAAAATGCATATGCGCCGGCCTCCAACAATGCCTCCCCAGCCTCTCAAGTAACTCCCCCACCGGCCCATCATGTGGAATCGGATACGGAACCGGCACAATCGCCTTGAACCAAAACCCTCCACCCTCATTACTCCTCATGACACACCGTCCATCCGGGTTTTCTAAATCCTTATACTGTACATCATAATGCCCCGTGGAATCCGTTTCCCAGATGTCGATTTTGACGTCCGAAATGGGGGTGTGATGGACGTCGGTGATGGTGCAGATGACGAGACAGGGCTCGCCGGCGGGGTCGGAGGACATGGAAGAGCCAGAGGGGATCGTGGGTGGGTCGTGGGTGTGGAAGGGGCCGAGGACTGAGCCTTCAGTTGAGGAGGGGGGTTTGGGGTGGTCGATTGCGTCGACGAGGAGGGAGAGGCCGAGGATATCGGAGAGGAGAATAAATTCCTATCCAGAGACTTACTATTAGCATATCCCAACTTAGATCCTCTAATCGAAGGAAGGGAATGAGAACATACATGTCTAACATCACTACTAATCTGCCCAACCCTCACCAAGAAATCCAAAGCTGCCATCCATTCTTTCGTACTCAATCTCGTCTCCCTTGCAAAATCATGTAGATGTGTAACTAATCTCTCCATCAAATACGTAAGTCTCTGATCCCGGCTCTGCGAATTGATGAGTACAGTGTTCTCCGTGATATTGTCAATCGTCAAGTCCTTCATGGGAGGAACGTTGACTTTAGTAGGCTCCATTTCGAGGATAAATTTTATTCCAGATCTTGTTACTGCTGTGGCTTCTGTTTGTCAAGACTCGCAAGTCGGAAGAACGTAAGGCTAGAACAGCTTGCCGCTAGGCCGGTGTTAGATTCTTGCTCGAGTCTTTATTTGCTACTGCTGAAAAGTACAATTCTGTCAATCGTTGGGTTTATGTACATGCGTCTTTCGAAAGGAAGTTTCAGTATGTATCGTAAGGCATTGCAAATCAATCCCTTCAGATTTGTTAAAGCCGGGAGCTTAGAACGGCAAGTAGGCGGGGTAATGGCGGGGTCGTGTTTGTGGCACCAGGTGGGACCTGATAACAAGAGGAGGCTGATTCATGAGATGAGCAAGGAATAGTTCGCAAAAAGAATAACGTCGAAATCAATTGTTGTGACTAAAGAGATTAACAACTAGGACGAGATTTCGGATTAAGTGCGACTAAGACGCTGAGATCGACATTATTGCCATCACGGAGGAAGATTACGAATTTGGTTGTCAAGGAATTACAGCATTTTTCTTCGCTAAGCAAAGCTATCTAATCCCATATCACCCAATTTCCCTAGATGCAACGTACAAGCACCGAGAGAGAAAACATATAAAAAAGAGACCATCTTAATGATGAGCATCTATTTCTTGGCACCAGCCTTGACAGCAGCCTTGGTAACCTTTCCGGCTTTATCAACCTTGACGACAGACTTGATGACACCGACAGCGACGGTTTGTCTCATATCACGGACGGCGAAACGACCAAGAGGAGCGTAATCAGTGAAGGCTTCGACACACATGGGCTTAGATGGCTCCATGGTAACGATAGCAGCATCACCAGACTTGATAACAAGCTTCTTGTCGTCGGTCTTCTCCTCAAGAGCCTTACCGGTACGACGATCGATCTTCTGCTTGATGGACTTGAACTTGCAAGCAATGTGGGCAGTGTGGCAATCAAGAACTGGAGCGTAACCATCAGAAACTTGGCCAGGGTGGTTGAGAACGATGACTTGAGCGTCGAAAGTCTCGGCTCCCTTTGGTGGATCGTTCTTGGAGTCACCAGCGACGTTACCACGACGAATTTCCTTGACGGAGACGTTCTTGACGTTGAAACCAACGTTGTCTCCTGGGAGACCCTCGACAAGCTGCTCGTGATGCATCTCGACGGACTTGACTTCAGTGGTGACACCAGCTGGGGCGAAGGTGACGACCATACCGGCCTTGATGACACCGGTCTCGACACGTCCGACTGGCACCGTGCCAATACCACCGATCTTGTAAACATCCTGGAGAGGAAGACGGAGGGGCTTATCGGTAGGACGGGAAGGAGGGTCGATAGCATCGATAGCCTCGAGGAGGGTCTTGCCGGAGGATTTGCCAGCCTTTGTCTCCTTCTCCCAACCCTTGTACCATGGGCAGTTAGGGGAGACATCGATCATGTTGTCACCGTTGAATCCAGAGATAGGAACGAAGGCAACGGTCTTTGGGTTGTAGCCGACCTTCTTGATGAAGTTGGAGGTCTCCTTGATAATTTCTTGGAAACGGGACTCGGACCACTTGGTGGTGTCCATTTTGTTGATGGCGACGATGAGTTGCTTGACACCGAGAGTGTAGGCGAGGAGGGCGTGCTCACGAGTCTGGCCATCCTTGGAGATACCAGCCTCGAACTCACCAGTACCGGCAGCAATGATGAGAACGGCACAATCAGCCTGGGAGGTACCAGTGATCATGTTCTTGATGAAATCACGATGACCAGGGGCATCTGAAAAGAGTTAGCAAGGTATCGTAAGTGATGGGGCGCAGTTGAACATACCAATGACGGTGACATAGTACTTTGGGGTCTCGAACTTCCAGAGAGCGATATCGATGGTGATACCACGCTCACGCTCGGCCTTGAGTTTGTCAAGAACCCATGCGTACTTGAAAGAACCCTTGCCCAACTCCGCGGCTTCCTATGATGGATGTCAGTCATGATCAAGAAATACCCGTCGCGATGATGCTATGATGGAGGGGTGAAAGTGATGCTATTAGCAGTTGAAAGCTTTGATCGCGATGCGGCGCGAAGTGGCGCCGTCGCACGGTCGCAAAATTTCAACGTGCACCCAAGCGAAGATTTTACCCCACCGAGGGGCAAAGTTTACGATAAGGCTCAAGGATAAAGATGAGAAAAGAACGAGGAAAATATATCTTACCTTCTCGAACTTCTCGATGGTACGCTTGTCAATTCCACCGCACTTGTAGATCAAGTGACCTGTATATATTGTGAGCTCGATGTTCGATGTTCGCAAAGCTGTCGTGAGAGGTGGGCTTACCAGTGGTGGTGGACTTGCCAGAATCGACGTGGCCGATAACGACCACGTTGATGTGCATCTTTTCCTTACTGTATGGCGGAAACAATGGTCAGCTTGTGCGCAAGGCGGATCGATGCCGTCGTTGCAAAATATGATGCTGACGATGGTTTATCGATAGAAGGATTTGATATTTGACTCACCCCATGATGGCGGTATTGAATTCTTGTCAGTTGGTGTGGGTTTGTTTTTCTTCTCGAAAGAGGTTGAATCTGATGGAAAGTTATGTCAGTGATGAAGCTCGCGACGATGGGATGGGTAAGATGATGCAAGAGGATGGATGTACTTACTGCACAGAATGATTGCTTGAATCGGGGTATGTGCAGACAGAGAGGAAGAAGAAAGATTTTGAAAATTTGGAAGAGGTGCGAGGTTTTGAGCACCCCGCCTCGTTAGCGTCGTCGGGCTAGGCCCAGAATAAGCGAACTAATCAGGACCCACTATCCTGTCGGCGTGAGTCGTTTCAACCCAACCTTGCAAGGAGAGAATGAACGAGAAGGAGGGAAAGAAGAAGCGCCTCGAGTGAGCAAGGCGATTCTTTTGTTCTTGAATTTTACTATGACTCGATGCCGACCAGCCAATATTCACCTCTACATGGAATTGTCTCCTAGTATACTTAGTACAGTCACGGTCTCGAAGCGCGCGGTCTGCAGGCAAATATCGAGGACAAAGAATAGTATCTACGTAGTCCTGATGTTGGGCATGATACCAAATACGCCGCAGGTTCAAGGACCACGGTACAACTGTTTACATGGGGCCACAATGCACCTCATCCCACCAAGAGCGGGGTCACTCGAGGCATCTAAACGCCCACGAGAAGGAATTTTCACTCCGTCTTCAACGAAACTATCAATGACTGGTTCTATCTATCTATCTATCCGTCCATGCTAACTCCTCAAACTGGTTCATTATACGATGGTGAAGAGACCAAATTTTAGGTCCACACTTTCCACCAGACCTTTTTCAACCCCTCGCTTTCCTTCTCTGCCACTCACGGAAGCCTGATATAATCTTCCTCGAATATGCCTAATAATGGTGGCGCAACATTGTCTGACGTAGCCGATTATTGGATCCATCTTCAGTTCATCGCAATGGCATATCACTTGGCTACGACCGGCCATTGATCCTTCAATTCTCCGAGTGCGGCACTATGAGTGACCTACTGCTATATTTGGCTATATTAGAACTCCTGCAGGTTGAATCCTCTTCCGTGGGGTGATTGGCCAAGGTCATGACTTGCAGCGAACACCAAATATACTGAACTGACGCCTTATCTTGTCAGTCTTGCGTGAAGTTCACCAATATTAACCGTTATAAAGTCAGGAGGACCTTATTAAGGAACGATGGACGTCTGCAAATGGTGTGGTCGAGGTCAACCAGACACAACCTTCGAAAATGCACATCTTTGCGGAGATTGCGGCAAAAAAGCGGTATGGGCCTCAGAGAATCCTCAGCCCTGTGCTACCTGCGAATCAATCTTCACCAGCAACGGGAGTCTCAAAGAGTTGACGTCGGAGGATGGCTTTATGCACTTGAATCTTGACGGGTTGCGAGCAACTGCGGCGAAAGGATGTCCTCTATGTCGAATCTTCCTTCTACAAGATCCGAATCCTGATTGGGCTCGACTACAAACTGGTATTACTCTTTTTGCGGAAACCAAGGCGGCAGCAGATGGTGAAGATAGATCGAGAGACATCACTTCATTATACTTCTGGTCATTGGTAGATCAATTCAAATTAACGGTTTCAGTCTCTGCAAACCCAGGTATACTATATCGAAACTATTCTCTAACTCTAAGCTGACATGTTATAGATGACCCAGCTGCCACTTGCATAAGCCAACGACCCATTGAAAACAATCTTGCAAATGAGAATACCTTCAAGAAAGCTCGAGCCTGGCTGGAAGATTGCCAGGCCACCCATATAGAATCGCGAAATCCTGCCACCAAACCACGTCTGCCGACTCGGGTTATTGATGTGGGAAAGATTGGCGACTCCGAAGTCAGGTTATACGAACCAGGAACACCCACATATAAACAGTACGTCACATTGAGCTATTGCTGGGGCAGACCGCGTTTCCTAGTTACGCTAAAGGATAACATCAATGACCACAAATCGTCGATGATGGTCTCAGCGCTTCCCAAGACTATACAAGACGCCATTGCTGCGACTAGGGGCTTAGGCTTCCAGTACATTTGGATTGATGCTTTGTGTATCATACAAGATAGCGTGGAGGACAAAATCAAAGAAATTGGTGGCATGTGCGATATTTACCATAACTCGACACTCACGATTGCAGCAGTCAGTGCGTCTGCTGTGGCCGAAGGATTCTTAAGCCCGAAGTCACGACCAAAGGCTGCTCTCCCGTATCGCTGCGAGGATGGAAAGGTAGGACAAGTCCTGATATCGCCACAGAAGATAGTGGATCTTTGGCAAGAAACAATGTACACCCGTGCTTGGTGTTTGCAAGAATACTTGTTGTCTGGCAGACTGCTTCTCTTCACTGATACCGAGGTGCTTTGGTCTTGTCAGCAGGAGCCTTTTAAACATTCAGATTCTACTCACGTCGCATACGATGCTGAAATACCAACACACGCTCGGTCTCCTTTCAGAAGGCTACCAGGCGACATCTTCATTGGTGGCAACCAAACTCCTGACTCAAAAGACGCTCCCTTTGATCTTGTCAAATTCAAGGAGTGGACAAGCATTTGTTCCAACTATTCACGTCGAGAGTTAACAGTGTTATCTGATCGACTTCCTGCTTTAGCTGGGGTTGCTCAAAAATTCCAGGAGGCCTGGGGTGGGGAGTATCACGCTGGTTTATGGCCCCATCACTTCATTGAGCTTTTATCCTGGCGGCGAAGTCAGCGCTTGCCAATTGGAACTGTCTCTCGCCCAGAGGCCTACCGAGCTCCATCCTGGTCATGGGCAAGTATTGAAGGACCGTTTGAATTTCATTTCCAAAATGGCCATGCCACCAAAACAAAGGTTCCTGGTGCCAAGCTGATTTCGTGTACTATCGAGCCAGCCATGCAAGAGTTGCCATTGCTAGAAGTAAACGGAGGGCAAGCTATTGTTGAATGTCAGATGATACCACTTTCAGCATCACCTATCGCTGCCAAAGCGAAACCTGATCGAGGTGATGTCTATTGGGATGACTATCTTTTTGATAGCCAGCTTGATGACGAGACCAGCACCAATTGTTGGTGTATACTCTTGGGAGAAGCTTGGGCGGGAAACAAGTCTTCTGAAGCTATATCGCTGATTGTATTACCAGTTCCAGAACAGCAGGAGACTTTCAAAAGAATCGGTCTTCACAAGTATCTCTCGAAAGCATCATCGAAGGCTTGGGCGGGCCCAACAAAGAGAAGAACGATCAAAATCGTGTAGTCGTGCTATAAGAGCATTGTGGAATCCTCGTTCGACTTGGTATTCATATCAAGGCTATCGCGTAAACAATGTTCAGCTCGTCATATCCTCGACAGAGGGTATTGCGGAGGACCGTATGGCTAGATTCATGGATGGTTTCATATATTAATTGCGCCTGTTCATTAACCGAGTGGTCTCGCGAAAGGCCGCCTGTCTTCCTGCCGCAAGCATCACGGAGCTAGAATTTCAGTTCTCATGCCCGAAAGTTCGATCCGGTCGTTTTGATTTCTTCATCGATCGCCCATTGTGCACCCATGAATACATTCGATGCAGCGTCATCATGAGCCTTCGGCATCTGTTCCAAGTTCTGCGAATAAATCGCTCGACTTTTGGGCATCTCATTACTTATTCGGATGAAGCTGCGACCCTGCATGTAACATTGCGGGGTCGTGTTCAGCCCCTCTCTTTAATATAGCAAGCGCTGCGATAAACATCGTACAGAAGTGAGCGCGCCTCCTCTTAACTCGAGGGAAAGTTTTGGGGAAGTCATTGCGTTTGTGTCACCTTCCTAGGCATCTATTTTCTGTCAGTAAGGTTCGCCTGGGCTTTCATTGGTTGAAGTACAGTGTTGACCCATGATTGGCGGGATTTGATATTACTCTGCACCGGTCATTCCGCAAAATCGTTCAGTCTGCCCTCCATTGATAACTCTGGGATGACAACTTACATTGGGTGCCAGTCTGACCACCCATCATCCTCTTTTGCGGGTGTTCAGTTTCGGGCGTATCGTTACACAAATCGATCAAAATTCTAGACCTTGCCTTCGAAATTGTTGCAGCACCCATTGCTTCCTGCGACAATGACATTACATACATGAAGCTAGACTAAGATTTTTCGTCCCTGTCCCGATTGGTTTATCAACACCTTTACAATTACCCTATCAGTAACCTCGCCGTAGTAGGGTGCTCAGATTTAGTACCCAGCTCCTTCGTTGTTTGTCAATCCCGAGTGGGTTTAGGTACGATACATAAACATCAGAGAAATGCAAGTGGCTTCGAAGTTCAAGTCCTTCCGTATGAATGGTATCATGTTTAAGATCCGTGTAAATCAAATTTTAGCAGCTCATTATCCTGTTTGTTAATGTTCTATGCTTGTGGCTGCCTCAACATATTTTGGCGATAATTGTAGCCATTACGTAAACAGGAGGAATTTCGATGCTTATTTCTTGCTATCCAAGAAGCTGTTCCGATTGTTTGTTCGTGTTCACTTCTTTCATCAAATTCAATGCCCGAGTTTAGGATGAAGTTTTCTCCGATTCGTTGTCGGTTAAGTGGCCGCAAGGAAGGAATAAGCCGCACAACTTTACGCTCGTGAGCATATTGTGGCTTGGAAGTGTTGTTAGAAAGCTGCTATCGAGATTAAGTTCAATATCAAACCTCTCGCGATGTTTTGACTTCCCCATTTAGAAGTAATACAGTCCACATCTCGGACCAGGTTTCGCGGGACCTTCTCGTGCAGCTTGTAGCAATCTCATTTTCAAGAGGAAGTCAGCCGAGGCCTGTTCAAGCGATGGAAATGATCACCTCAGACTTTTTGATTGTCATTTTCTGCAGAGAAGGGTTCATAAATTTCATATTCTAGGACAGGCATTAATCTGGCCTTTCATGAAGAGTCAAATCTATTGGTTTATTCCTCATCTTTGTGGTTGCACCTTGTTCAAGTTCTATCCTTTGCACAACTGTCAGAGTTTCATCTGTAACACATGCAACGGGGCTCTCGAAATTTTTGAACATGTTCAAGTCTCATCAGACTTCATCCAAAGTGTTGTGCATAGCGGTATGTAAGTAACGTTTGATTTCTCCTCTTCTCACCCTGGCAACCGATTTTCAGCTCTCTACTTTCATGTAGAGTATATTCGACTCCACTTGAAGTCAACAAGTGGTCCGAGATCCTCAACGTCTTTGCAGAATCATAAGATGTATAAGAAGTCAACGAACTTCCATTATCTTCATCCATCACCAGCACCATCAGCATCACAGTCTTCGCACTTCAATACCAAGCAACAGCAACTAAGGTCCTCAGATCAACCCAACAAACCGCAATCATGAAGTTCAATCTCGCAGCAATTGTCGCCTCCACCTTTGTCGCTCTCTCCATTGCCTCCCCTGCTCCTCTCACTCCTGTCTCTATCGTCGAGACCCGCGAAATCGCTACCGTGCAGGTTTCCACCACTGACTTGGTGCTGTTCGTCAATGGCCGTATGTCTCCACCCTCCAAGCACCTGCCTTACATCTTACCAGCGAGTGTGAAAGTTGGCATGGCGCGACATAGAGATACGAATGCTAACCAAAACGTGTGCGTATAGAGGCTCTTGCCCCCGAGGTCTCCCTCAAGTGTATCTTGAATTGCGCTGGGGTCCTGCTCGAGGCCGTCTGTGTTGCAGGTGCTATTGCTAGCAAGAATATCCCTGCTCTGCTTAAGTGTGTTAGCAAGGCTCAGGTATGTATTCTTCTGTTCTTCATTTCTGTCCCATTCCTATTTCTACACTCTTTACTTCCATATGTTCTTCGGTCGAGGGGCTAGGGGACTTGCGAACAAGTGCTAATAAGAATCGGAAAAAAACAGGTCTGCAGCTGTGCTGAGTGTATCCCTGGCCTCAAGGACTTTGTCAAGAACAATGGACTTTGCTAGATGGTGATCATAGCATACACCACAACATGGCATTGGGATAGTGATGAATGGAAGTTGGCGGGTTGGTGGTTGAAGTAGGGAGTTGGCGAAGTGAGGAAGTGAGAGGGAATAGAGGGACCTATGCAGGGGAGGTTGTCGATGTGAGGTAGAAGGGCAAATGGTTTTTTGATACTGTCATTATCATCTAGCACTGAATTGAATAAAAAGTTGGAGGAGCTGTTCTTTTTGGTTTCATGTGATTGATTGCGAATTCATTTATCTTACCTTTATAGTATTGATTGCTAAGATCTTACCTCTTCCTCACATCCTGATGTCATTTGCTCGTTCTCTGGGCCCCCAATCTAAACTATAGATCACGGATTCAAGTTAGAGTTGGAAAGTTTGTCAGATCCCAACAAATAGGGACCATACCCTGACGATTAAGGAGCCTTCCATTTCTTCCAACACACAATGATGCAACCAGCATGCTTCCTGAGATATCATATTTTCCGCACGACACCGACAGCATAAAATAGGCGATTACGCGATGATCATCTTGTTCTTAAAGTCTTGAGCTTGGTAAGCTTTGTAAAAATTCTGGAATTTACGCTGTCAGTACCTAGCTATACAATAATACTCTACACAAACCCCTTTGTCGGTCATATATGTTCCGTGATTCCTTATCCTTTTCATCGCTTAGCTTGACTACTCAGCCGACTTCAATAACGACCTATCCAAATAACGAGCCAATTTAGCAATGGGCGCGAGATCATCCTGAGAGCGACAAATTTCACTGAGACCAATTCTTTTCAGGTCCTTGGTGATATTCTCAAAAGCATCTGGCAATTGAGCATACTGATAGCCTGTAGAGTTCATGACACTCATTCTGTTAAGAGCTTTCAACATGTTCTCATACTTTTTGATGTCATCGAGGTTCTTCTTGAAAATTGGGTCCTTCACGTGCTGGTTCTTTGCAGTTGTATGATATTGACCAAGTTTCGTACAATATACAAACAGTGCCGCGAGACCAGCAGCTGGGGCACTAGTAACGGAAGATCCTGTCCGCTCGCCACCTTTGATGCCTTGGTGAATAGTATCGACAGTTCTTGGGGCTGGCTCTTCAACAGATATGTTCACTCCAGGGAATAATAACTCCGAGGCTACGCTGGGCAAACTATTGCCAATGTCTGTCGCTGCTCCGATGCGGAAAACTTGCGCCCCTACAATCTGGCTAAGAGATTGCTGGCTGGTGATGCCTACTTTATCTCTTGCGGAACAAAAAATCAGGGGTATGCGTTTCCTGTCTTTTCTTGCATTTGCTATCAAATTCTCAAGTTCTGAAAAGCTGTCAGAGCCCTCATTTGCAGTTTCGCTAGGCCTCACGATTGTCCATGACATCGATATTACATCAACATCCTGGCATATGGCTTCCCGGATTGCCTGTTACAATTAAGGTATTAGTGAGTTCTCGTTGTCAATAAATGAGTCAAATGTTAGGGAATATTGTTGGGACATGCCCCTATAGTTTTTTAATCTATGAAATGTCTGACGATCAAAAGTTGCTGACCTTAGCTGCACTTCCTGCCTTTGGGCGTGGCACAAAGTTTTCGGCATCTGGATAAGTCATGGGTCGATAGGATATGATTGTAGGTACAGGGCAGGGACGAAGGGTCAATTTTGCCATACAAAGTTTCATGTCCATTGATAGAATAGAATGGCGGCGTAGGCCCATCCTTTGATGTGCCAATAATCGTTAAGAAAGCTGACCCCATCATCAATGAGGGCAGCGGCCTCGTTCCGGAGTTAGGTAGATCTGGAATCAAAGAGAGAGAGTCCGTTACATATTTCAACCAAGAATTGCCCCTTGCTCCCAAACCTTCGAGTTATTATTCGTATCAGATAACGGGTCAGAGCATTTCCAAATATTGTTTCCATGTCTGGCACCTCTATCAGAGGGAAAAGGCTTGCGATTGATGGTTTGATGGTTTTTTATAGCTCGTCTGAAATTATTTGGGAAGTGCTACACTCCTTTCGTCTCCATTCCTTGCGATTTTCTTCCAGGCGGCCTCGAAACCCTTTGATATCATCATGAATTCGCGTGGAGCTTTCAAAATCCCAAGAGATATAATCAGCTTGTTAAATTCGCAAATTAGGCAAATTTTCTTAAGTTTTGTTTTGTGTAAATTTTTGTGGTGGAGGTCAATATGCTTCAAGAACTTCAACCTTGGGGAGCCATGCAGCTCACTCCTTCCTCTTAGCACCGAATAACTTCTACTCTATTGAAGGTGTAATCCACGAAAGTCAAGCTCAGCCGTGCCAATATTCTCATCACAGATGTCCAGTTTCTGCCAGTCCAGAATATCGACATTGAATGGGGCTAGTTCAGTCAATCTCCATTTTCCCTCACCAGTGAGCACGGTCTCGATGTCTTCATATCTATGTAGTCTCGTGGTGTCATGGGTAATAACTTTTGAAAGAGTCGCCATCATTCTTTTCCCACTGAAGCCATTTGAAGAAGAAAAGCTCATCTATGAGGTGTCAGAATCTGGTTTCTGGGTAGGGTAAAGAGAGTATTTCTCAAAAAACGTTCAAAAGGGACTGCCCTCTATAATACAGGAACAAGCGAGTCTTTATATAGAGAGTGACTGCCTGACTAATCAGGTTTAATATCCTCCAGAATCTTCTGTGCCACCTTACTGATGATTTATAATAATTACTAAGGAAATAAGTGACTTATATAACCACTATTACGTTATAGTGGCTAACAATTTCCTATACTGGACATGTGCTGTATCAGAAGAACTGTTTTTGTTGAAGGACGAATTATGATAAGACCACAGAAGTTTTCAATTGTGGCAGATGGGCGGTAAATGGTAGGATGCTCTTTGGGAGACAACTAAAAGAGGTAACTTACCAAAACCCCCGTGGCAATCCCTGCTGCACCTAGGCGCTGCCGACCCGATGTAGCATGGTGATTAAGGTAAGTTATTCTATTTGAACTGGAATGTCAATGCAATTTTAATGGTAAGGAATACTTCTATTGTATTTAAGACTAGCTTATTCCGACTGCATATCATCTTCCGAAATTGTACCTTCCTCTGTGACTTGCGATATATATCTCGAGTCATCTCGTAGAGTAGAAGGTGGAGGCTCGATTGTGGATCCCTTTCCCATACCCACCTGTTCGACAGCCTTCTCCATCCAGAATACGCTAAATAGTTCTTCCCAAGGACCGCGAAGTAGGGACTCTTCCCATATTTCTTTCGACAGCTTTAAATTTGAATAAGCCCGACCTTCCTCCACGAACTTCCAGAATGTTATTTTAATATCTGTAATAGGTGTGCCTTTAAGACATTGTTTTTTGATAAACACTATAGAAGGTCAACAAAAATAGGTTAAATTCTGATTAATGGAACACTTACTGAGGAGATATTTGGCTGGAATAAAACAAAAAGAACTCTCCCCACTACGAATCTGTATGCGCAAATCCTGCAACTCTCTCCGCTCCGCCCACGTCTCATTCGACGTCCAAACCATTTCAACAGACCTTTCCCCGTGTACACCAGGGTATGTCGATATTTTCGGTGCGGGTCTCTTAATTGGTTCGGCCATGACCATATAGTCTGGGACATTGATTAAAAAAAGCTGCTGTCGTGCTGCAAAAGATGCGATGGAGCTAGGTGTCCGTTCCTCTGCTGGCGAAGCATCGATTTCAAGACGAATGTATATTGTCACAATCGGAACCTTGCGGCAATGCTTCCGCCATATTTCGAGGATGTTGTCGTCGTTTTGGAGGAGACGCGGATGCTTCATGGTTTGGGAGTGCATAAAAAGGTAAAATCTCCGATATCTCCATGGATCTTGACGTGTTCGAGAAAATCCAGGAGGCGCAGGTCGCAGACTTCTTTTTTGGGTATTGCGACATGTTCAAGGTAGTACTTGGATGGTTTTGTATTTTCGTAAAGGAAGAACCATGTTGGGCAAGCGGGTCTAGATGCCATGTTTAACGGCATCTGATGATGAACGGCCCGCTGTGAAAAGGTGGTGAAGGTCATGAAGAAAGCAGCCTTGGACAAAAAAACATACATTCGAGGAAAGAGCAACTTAAGCAAACCGTTAAAATAAAGATGTGCCGCTGACAGATGTGAACTCAAACATAAACTTTGGAACAAGGTAAGAGTGATTGTGAAATGGACAATTATGCAACTCCCTCCGCAGGACAAAATGAAGAGAGACAAAATAAGTTCCAACGCCAAAACAATTCTAATTTGAAGACAGGTAGGTGAATATCTACTCTAATCTACAGCTTAGACCCTCGCGCCATAAATACTTCTCTTTTCATAGTAGCGCCATCTTCCTTGACGCCAGTGAAGACAATACCTTTTCCAACAACAAGATACTCAAAATTGCCTCCCACTCCAGCTTCTTCAAACATCTTCTTGACATCCCCTTCTGAAAATCCTGCGTGTGTGACTGTATGCGCAGCTGGATGGTCATGTTGATGAAGATGCTCATGAGGAAGAAAGTCGATGATCAACAGGACCCCGCCAGGCTTCAATCTACCGGTCAATTGCTTTGCAGCAAACCCAGGATCATCAAAGTGATGAAAGCCAAGTCCAACCACTGCAAGGTCGAAGTCGAAAAATTCTTCCCCTAACAATGCTTCTGGTGATGGGTTGTTTGGGTCTAAAAGGTTTCCTACTCTCGCGAGCATTTCCGATTCGGGAATTCCCTGGTTCGCAATGGACTTGTTATATTCTGCTACCATTCCTTCCGAAAGGTCGATTCCAACGCATTGAGTTACGTAAGGTGCAAGTGCCTACTTGTTCAGCTTTCCATTCACTGCACTTTAACAAAGGGGGAAATACACGTGACACCAGTCCAGTCCCACAAGCATAATCTAATAGTCGGACGCTCTTCTTGTGTTCTGTCTGTGTTGATGCTGAAGTTTCATTGTCAGATGAGTCTTCTATCCAATCTACTCCTATCCACTCGGTTCGTGCTCGTATCTCGTCCGTAACTTGCTGTAATGTCTTTTCGAACCGGGTGTTATATGTTGCTGCGTTCTCACTGGTCGATATCAGCTTTTGAATACCATGGAAACAATACCTCTCTAGTGGTTTCCCTTTGAATGAGCCATTCTGAGAGAGTGGAGAAGAGAACCTACTCCCAATGTGAACGATTGCTTTCGGTATGGTCAGGGCGAGAATATGAGTGATTATGAGCGTGAGAGTGAGAATGAGGCATCTTTATGTATATAAACTACCTGCTTATGTTTGCAAAATGAATTGGGCGAGGCCACCGTTTATATAGTTCGTTGTCGTCTTCAAGAATCTAGCTTCGGGAACTTTCTTCACAAGCCTCCATTGTGGCAGCCAATAGGATACTAGAGAACTCTGAGAAAGTATCCGGCATTCATGAAATATCTCCATATGGGCCTGGGAGACGTGTCACTGAGTTGGTATGTTTCCGGAAGGAGTCACTTACAATGCAAAAGTAGGTCTAGACTCAAAGCCAATGAAAGCAGCATCTTCCTCCCTAGGTACTTGGCCAGCCTTTACTGTCACGTGTCAAAATATATTTTCCTCAAAAGAGCAATCATCGATCTACCTAACAGACATTGATTTGGAAGAAAGATGGAGGCTCTAAAAATTTGACAGGTCCAACTACACGAGGTAATTTCAAGCATATCGCGCAAACCTACCTAACCTAGAAGTGCTTCTATACTGCACACGTGACTCATGGTCTCTACATACACTTTTGAAATTATCTAATCGACACGACCAGTGACAACCTCCAACTTCAACTCCAACAACAAACCAGGAACCCGCGACCGCCACTATTAGGCATTCCTTGCCGGATCTTCACCTCAATTCATTTCGTTATATTGAGGGGTCCAGCTTTGTACTATTCATGAGTTCGTGATAATATATGCCACTGCCGTCAACGGGTGTTCCTGCCGTGGCCAAGGACTGCACCACGCAAGTCGCCGCCCGGTTGCAGTCCCCCAAGCCACTTTAATGTAGGTATAGAACGCAGTATCCACGTCATTTGCGTCAAGTGACGATAACTCAAATCCAAACTTTATAGATCCTTTACTCAAATCCCATATTCACACTTCCGATTTACCCCACGGCCCGGAGCCAATCAAACTCGAGCAACCACCTCAGATTTTAGTATTTGCACATGAAGGCAAGATACTGTCGATTATTGACAGTAAGTATCGCCTCTATCTCTTTCACGGCGGTGTTTATCCAGTTTGAAGAGTATACGACCGGTGTATGAGCGGGAGTTGGGTGTCACGAGAACTCAATTTGGAAGCTCACAATCGAGCCAAGACCTCGCCAATGCTAGTCCAACACACCCCTTGAGGCTTATCTCTTTACCCAACTTTACCCAACTGCCGTTCCTTGTGAATGTCGACATATTTTCTGCCCATCCCCCGCACTAGATCGATGTGAATGTTCTGCATAGATCGGCGCCCTCCGCATTTGTCACCAACGATATAAGAGTATTTCACCCATGGAACATGGTCAACCCATGATGAACTTCGACCTCGGAGCTCGATAAGAGCTGTCGCGGACTTTAATTTATGTACTGCAAGAATTTGGAATTCAATTGGTCATTGATCGGCGCGAGACTCCAGAGGTGGAAGGACCATGAACTGATAAAGTTCCGCCATCAGTCCCAAGATCTTGTCATTCTGTGAAAGTCTCGCAGAATATCCGAAAGAGGAAGGCGGTCCCAATACCAGATCGCTATATATTCACGTTCAGACGGTTTTCGTAATTGAGGCTCGGGGCAACCGTCAAGCATACCTACAGTATTCAGTATGAGATCACAACTTCTCTCCCTGGGTTATGCCCTGACAGCAATCACAGGAGTTTTTGCAGCAGTCAGCTATGATGGTGCGAAAGCAATCCGAATTCCTGTTGGTGAGGATGTGGTTCCAGTGATGGAAATTATTCGCAAGCTCGATTTGGCAACTTGGAAAGGTGTTTCTGCGGCTGGAGTTCCTACCGCGAACAGCAATGTGGATGTCGTTGTTACTGCAGACAAACTTGCTCAATTCGACGAGCTTGCTAAAGGCATGACCTTGGATGTCTTGCACGAGGATCTAGGCGCATCAATTCTTGCTGAGGGGAGACAATCCAGAAACTTAGCAGGTAGGCAAACTTCCTGCGGGATCATTTTGTCTTTGCTTTGTAGGATACAATACTGATTCTCCCTACCTATAGCCACAGCTGTTGATCTCAGTTGGTTCAACTCGTATCACGCCTATGCCGACCATATAACATACTTGAAGGAGCTACAAGCCCAATACCCTGACAATTCTGAGATCGTTGTAGCGGGAAATTCTTGGTCAGGTCGACCTATTACGGGAATTCACTTCTGGGGCACTGCTAAAGGAAAACCTGCTGTAGTTCTCCATAGTACTGTTCATGCTCGCGAGTGGATTACCACAATGGTGAGTGTGTTTTTCTGCCATATTTGTGCCCATGCTAACATGCGCAGACCACCGAGTATCTGGCTTATACTTTGCTTTCTGGTTACGCCACGAGTGCAGAAATCAAGGGGTTTGTAGACAAATATGACTACTATGTTTTCCCAGTTGTCAACCCCGATGGTAAGTCCGAGACTTTCAGCTGTCCAAACAAACCTAACCAGAAACAGGATTTGTGTATACACAGACGAATGACAGACTTTGGAGGAAGAACCGACAAACTAGCGGTTCAACTAATACCTGTGTCGGACGAGACATTAATCGAAACTGGCCATTTAAGTGGGACGTCACTGGGGGAGCCTCAACAGATCCTTGCTCTGAGACCTACAAGGGTTTGTGACTCTTTCGCATTTTTGTCCCCCTTGCTAACAAATACAACCAGGTCAAGCTGCTGGTGATGCACCAGAGAACATTATTCTCCGAAACTACCTCGATACCCTCGCTACTACTCAAAAAGTTCAACTCTATATTGATGTCCACTCCTACAGTCAGCTTTTCATGACCCGTAAGCAAGCCCGATCCGTACTTATGCTTTAATTATTTCACTAAGTTCTCTCATAGCATACGGTTATTCCTGCTCCGCTGTCGCCACAAATAATGCGGAATTCCAAACACTCGCTAAAGGAGTCTCTTCCGCCATTCAAGCCGTTTATGGCACTGCATACCAATACGGTCCAATTTGCACGACGATCTACCAAGCTACAGGCAGTGCTGTGGATTATGCAAGCGATGTCACGAAGGCGAAGTATCCATTCACTATTGAGTTGAGAGATACTGGTCGATATGGATTCATTCTTCCACCATCCCAGATTCTGCCTACAGTAGTCGAGACTTACGCTGGCTTCAAATACCTCCTCCAGAATATGAAGTTGTGAGGAGCAAAAGCGTGGTCGGTTCGGGGGTTGAGACTAGCACAAACATATAGGCATGACTACGCAGTATGAAATAGTAAATTGGGAATAGCAGTGCCTCAAGGAACATGACAGCCTAATTGATTCAGTTTATTACAGAAGTTCCTATTGTTTGGGTGAGATATTTATCATGGAATTATTAAAAAGGTATTTCTAATCATAGGTTCATTTTCTTTGATGCATTTCAATATCAGAATCTTCTATTAAATCTCCCTTTTCGTACATCATGGCACGTATAGTTCTCTATATCTCTCTGCATAGCATATAATTTGCATAACTAAATAATTCAAACACGATACATGTCACGTGAACATCACTCATCTACCCACGTCACTCCATCCCTGCTTCCTCTTTTCAATCCTCCAGGCCTCTATATGAAAACTCAAATGGCCATCCCCTCTTCCTTCCTCCTAATCCCATATACCACACCCTCCCCATCCGCAACATTGCCAATAACCCTCCTTACAACCTCATCATGGACACACGCCGGGCCACCGCTCAACCCCTCCAGCCTTCCATCCCATCTCCACACCTGGCTTACCAAGACCTTAGCCACTGGTGACATATTGCCGCTTTTCATTCCCTTCCTGCAGTTCTTGAATAGGTATCTGGAAGAGACGGGTATGGACTGTTATACCCTTACGATCCGTGCACAGAGAAAAACGGATGAGTTTGATACCCCGCGTTGGCATGTTGATAAGGGGGCATTTGGACGGGATGTGAGGTTTCGTGCCCCTTCCACCCCTTCTAAAGAAAGTCCAAGCAAAAAGATTGAATTTTGGAAATCTAAATCACCAAGTAAGATGGAGGGCAAGGGTGAATCAACACTTAAAATCGCAACTGCGCTGCTTGGTCCTGGGACCCTTTTCCTGTCTGACGCCACACTCGCAAATTCTCTTCTGCACCGAGTCCCAGCAGAAATTTCTTCGGAGTTGAGAGAGGATCACACGTGTTTTCCACTCCGCTGTCTCGGATGTGCGGATATGGCGAGAGAAGTGAGATTTAAGCTTGCTAGGGTGGTGGAGAGCAGGGGGATGGAGGTTGTGCAGATGAGGCCGGGGGAGCTTGCTATTTTTGGGAGTGAGAGAAGAGAAGGTATGAAAGGGGGAGAAATGGGGGCGGCGTGGCATAGTGAGCCGAGGATTGAGGGGGATAGGGTCTTCGTGCACGTTGTCCCGGGGACGGAGGGGGAGGTGAGAGGGTTGATGAAGGGGTGGGGAATGGAGTTTCCGAGGTGTTGGAGCGTGGGTGTTGATGGAAGGTGAGGGACCTGGAAAATGGGGGAAGTGACGGAGATATGTAGGATGAAGATAACGAAATATGGTATAGCTGCCTTGTGGATCCGTTTGAGGTGGTAATGTCTCTAAATATTAATGTATAGAAGATTGCTCCGAAGCGTATTTATCACCCTTTTGAGAAATATAAAAATACAGCCATCTATGCTTGTACCTAGTATTCGTAGGCATATGTTAAGTTAAGACTGTTAACCAGAGAGTGATAGCTTTTCTTTAGTCTTGCGATAGCCTTCCTATCCCGAGAAAAACATACAAACTTATAATTGTCCTAGTATAATTTTTAGCCATTTTATCATTTTGGACAGAACTCATTTTCCCTCCTTTGATTCCATCTCCATTCGAGGGGCTTGTAATCCAATACCCGTAATTGAATTCCGTCCAAAGTCCCTCAAAATCTAGCGGAATGAGATGTGGAGCTTCGAACCCAGTCCAAATATCATGGCAGAAGTAGAGAATCATCTTCTCTATTGCGACAACCCTTTCATTTTGTAGAGTATATTCGCAATCAAAGATAACCAAAATCTCTATCATACCATATAGATTGGCATTTGTAACACCAGCTGTGGGAGATACACTACTAATTGAATTGTCTCGATTGCTTGCCCGATGAGATATTGTCTGCGATTATTGTCCACTTTTTTCTCGATGAATACAACGACTGATCGAGCATGTTTCATCTTCGCGAGGTGAGTCGTTAAGTCCTCCACGATTCGAGTTAGTAAAGCGATCTGACAGGGATGGAAATAGGGGATGTTGACCATGAAATTATCAATATAACGCTACAAGATGTTTTCAAGCATCTTTATATTTGGTTAGACGGCTATCAGACCATGGCTGGCCGGAAAGGTTGTCTCTATCACCCCTTTATCCGCAAATTCCGCAAATTCAGCATTGAGTTTCCACCTCAATTTTAGTTGAAAACACACATTAATTGCATGATTGATGATGCGATGGCTCGTCCTACTGAAGATACAAGAGAGCATTACAAGACCAGAAATCGTGATTGCGACTTGCAGGATATTAATTGACATTAAATTTGCTCCTCGGGACTTTGATCAGTACACGGACGAAGAGATTATCGAGACAAAGTCTATGAATATGTAAGATGTTATGGTGTCCTCTTTCATTATAGCAATAGCCACTGAGTATGACCTGCTATATAAAGAGATACTGGAACTTAGCATAGACCTCAACTTTTTAAAACCCTAGTTTATAACACCGCTCAATGTAGATGCAAAGCAGGAGAGGATCGAGCAAGTTAAGATGCTCCTTACACACAGAGGTGTTGCCGCTGAATGCGGCCATGTGGAACTCTTTCGAATACTTCACGACAAAAAGGGGAAGTCGACAGATCTTGCGAGGGTGATCTCAGGTTCACGCAAGGTGCGGAGGAATATGGTAAAAGTCTTTGGCATTGTTCTGCTGATTTTCGAGAATCATAATCACAGATGTGAGATGTGGGTTGATGATTATCTATCTCGCCACGTTTTCAAAAACGGAGATCTAGCCACTTTTTCTAACATGATATACAAAGCTAAAATGAATCATTATGAAGGTTAAATGTCGATAGAAGGGCAATCGACTCCTTGTTATTGCTGCCGTAAAAGGTCACTTCGACATGGTAAAGATGCCTCTAGATCAGGGCACATGTATTAATAATTGTGGTGGTGATGCATATGAAACTACTATTGAAGGAAAAAATTTTGATATCGTGGTTTTGGTGTTTGACAAGGCCAACTTATGTCGGCCGTATTATAACAATGATAGTTACGACGAGAACTAACTGTACCTCGACATCAAGGAAGCTTACAACGGAGCTGCGACCAGCGGAAATCTAGCAGCCGCGCAATCTCCCCCAGGTCGTTATGACAGCAGAATCGAAAGGCCAGAACGAGTCTGCATGACCGCTCTCTACTGTTCGATTGTGGCTGGAAAGACTGATGGGCATAGATATCACAATATAATCGAACAGGCCTCAGGGGGCTAGACAGGGAGACGGATCCTCTAGTGGATGTAATTCGTACGGGCAAGCGGTGTCTATCAATTATCTCTTCAAACTTAGTACCCAGCCAATCGACGTGGAAGAATCTGGGAGCCGAGAAAAGGTGAACTTGGATGAGATGACATTATTGAACGCGAAGGCCTTCATAGCCATGCTGAGTAAATGGAGAGGCTAGCTCTGAAGAGTAAAATGTAACGATGGGACTTCTGAAATTGAGACCCAATGTGACTCCCTACTTAAGAGAAGAAAAGGGGTGTCGACTTCTTAACAGCCGAGATTTGAAGGTTTAGATGCATTACACAATGCCATAAACGCCATTATCCTACAGCTCCATGCCTTCGCTCTTGAAATACCCGAAAACTCCTTTGACGTATGATCATGAGCCATTATCATTTACATTAATCCAATCGTGACATCACCCTTGACCCTCGCATAGAGATCAACCTAGAATAATTGTCAGTCACCATCATAACAAAAGCATCATGATTGAGCTTGAACATACTTCAACTTCTAAGTCCAACTCAATCTTAATCTTCAAACTTGCCTCGACGGGGCTATATGGACGATCCTTGATTCTCGATTCTCGAATTGCAGCTGGTCTATAGCCCTCGGCGCGAGGTGGGAGCATGTATTGGCCTTGAGCGGGCTGCAATTGCTGGTTCTGTTCCACTTGAGGAGAGGCAGTCTCGGTCTGTTGCTGTGTTGCAGACATGATGATGGTTTGTGATTGAGGTTGGGATTTTGTATGTGTTTGATTGCTAGAAATCGTTAACAAGAGTCCCCAAATTCTCGACTTATCCTCCTCTGTTTGGAATAGGAAAGAACAAATCTTTACCTTTTCAAAAGAATAAACTTCGCGTCTGGAAACGTAGCACGAGAATAGCTTCTTGGTTGCCTGAAAATATTGTTTAACCGGGTTTTCAAGCGGGATGTAACAGTACCAGAATTGTTATACCCCAAACAAATGGGAATCAGTAATTATAAAGGCATTTCTAAGTCAAGATCCTCTCGTTTGCATTCATTGTTTTCCTTGATTTCGTAGCTGAACGCGCATCGCGAGAGTGCCTGACGTCACTGTGCTTTCCTGAATCCCACTTTGTTGTTTCAAACAGGGGGGAGATGCGATTGCTTCAGGGGTTTATACCACTGCGGGGTGAGGGAGCAGGGAATCAAGGGCTTGTCAGCGGGTAAGAAGGCCTGAGGGTTTTGGGAATCGCGATCTAGTGGTGGGGACGAGATTTGTGAGATTATTATGGGTTGACTACGTAGTGGAAGTTGTTTATGGAGTTCGGAAGCTCGGAAAGCTAGTATTTAATTAAAGACTCTCGGTTACAGCATGTTTCCTGTTAAAGTACATGATACTTTTCTACTCGATTTTGGGGCTCATATGGTTTCCGAAGCAGGAAATCAAACAACTCACAAGCAGAATAGCTGAATTAATGTTTCATCGTCTACATTTCGCTTCTTGTTCCCTTTTAGAGCCTAAGTGTAAGACAAAAACATTTTTAATAGTATTGGTGCCGTAGTAGCTCTCCAGTTATCTCCTCCTGTATTTGAGACGGGGAACTCGGTCTGCGTTGCTAGTCCAACAACTACAGAGGTACGTGTCATGTGACAAGGTTCAGCGGCATGGGACTTGGTTCATTAGAATTGTTGCTTTCCAGTATTATTTATCTTCTTTCTCAAATGGAGCTTTTATCTTCGGGATTTAGAGAATATATAGTTGACGTCCAGTTCAAAGAGATTCTTTCGGTCAGCTGACCGCAGCAAGGCAGCCAATATTGTTACATTTCATATTTGATTCTTTCGCCTCGCTTATAGAGCCATATGAAGAAAAAATCACACTAGAACACACATCTGCTGAGTGGTTTAATGATGTCTTCTCCAAGAGCACCACAGGACCATCTTTCAAACTTTCGGCACACCTGCGTCATTTGTCAACGAATTATCATCGATCCAGCAAACTCTTCCAAGCCTCCCAAAAGAAGCGGAGGTATGGTATACTTTACAAATACCTTCACTTATACAGTTTCAGAAATCTTGCTCGCTAGTCAAAGCCGTTGTCATGTCTTTGCTCGCCTCATGACAAAGTTCGATTTCTCGGAGCACGAACAAAGTAGAAGTGTGTATCTTGACTTAGATATTGCTTCAGTGAATGTTTTTCCAGAACACGGTTTCAATGTCAAAAAAGCGAAAATTACTTGTCGCTGGGTGGGCTCTGACGAAAGTCTTCTTACATGGGAGGATATTGATGATATACGATGTGCCTTTGAGGCTACAGTTGGTATTCTTGAATGAATGTTAAAATCAAGCGCGCACATTCTAATAGGAGCTTAGGTGATCCGGCTGCAGAGTTTGTGAAAGGAAGAGGGAGCTATCCGTATGTATCCACTGATGTAACTTTTCACGTTATTCATAGATGGCTCCGAGAATGCGAAGATCATGTTGAGTGCAAAAGGACAGCCCAAGTAGAAACAGGTCCACGTCCATCGAGACTCTTGTATCTTGACCCTACCGACCCAAATAGAGTCAAAATAGTTGAATCCGGGGAGATAGTAGAATATGCAGCTTTGTCATATTGTTGGGGAAAGGATACATCGATGCAGCTTCTTCGCAGCACACTCGCGCCCTGGAAGCAATCTCTCCCTTTGGAAGACCTCCCAAAAACAATTCGAGACGCCATTTTTACCTGTCGCAAAATAGGGATACAAAATCTATGGGTCGATCGCCTTTGCATCATCCAAGATGATCAAAATGATTTAGCCAAACAACTGTCAGTCATGGTCAATATCTACCGCGGGTCCTCTCTCACGCTGTGCGCAGGCTCGGCAGAATCTTCTGCAGATGGCTTTCTGCAAAGTCGCAAGGATGCCGCGATTATTATGAGTGAGACGCGAACCATGGTACGGTACGTCTGTCCAGATGGTACGGAAGGCACCGTTGGGCTGAAGACGAAGAAATTTCAAGACGGAGAGTTTCTGCCTGACAATATAGCTTTGTGGTCTCGAGCGTGGACGATGCAAGAGAGTTACCTATCTTCCCGAATTCTAGAGTTTTGTTCCAACCAGATGGTTTGGAATTGTGCTTATGGTAGTGGCGCTCATATATACGACGAAGATGAGCTGAGTTTCTCACTTGAAGATACCGCGATGGACGAACAGAGCCAATCGATCAACGATCTGAGTTGGTCACTATGGGTTGGGGAGTACTCAAACCGTAAACTTTCCTTCTCGGGTGATAAATTGGTTGCCATTGCTGCTTTGGCCGAGTTGTATGCTTCATCTATAAAGACAAAGATGAAGTTAAAGAACCCAAAATACGTTGCAGGACTTTGGGAGCATGAACTTGAAGCTTCCCTGTGCTGGTATCTCGACCACAGGAAGGGGCCTTCAAGTCAACAGAAAAGGCCCGAACACTATCGAGCGCCTTCGTGGTCATGGGCTGCTATCGACGGGAGAGTGACATGGCCGTTCATTGGCTCGGAAACCAGCATCACTGCTAAAGTTACATCGTTCATTGTCCAGTTGGTGTCGCAAGATCTTCCATATGGAGCAGTTGTTTCTGGTTCAATCACGATTCGTGGTCGTTTGAAGGAAGATCTTTGGAATAGAAAGACACAAAAGTTACTTAGGACGATGGGAAAAGATTACAAGTTTAATGATGCTCCCGACGGATTGATTGATGCTATAGAATCAAGCATTGCCAAGGACATGGACGGCAACGTGTTAGTGTTTTGTCTTGAGATCGGTTATTCCAGTAAGCGTGGGCTTGGTGCGGCGAAGGAAGATCCATACAGAAACTATCCCTTTGGTCTCATTTTAATCAGGGAAGGGGTAGACTCGTCATTCTATAAGAGAGTTGGCTTCTTTGAACTTGAGCTACTTGGTGGAACCGGCAACTTCATCAATTTCAATTTTGAAGGCCTAGCGGAGTTGGAGATTACTATCATCTAGAAATCAATGGCCGAAAGATGAGTTAAAAGCTCACTGAACTGATCAATATATAGTTTAAGATAGAATTTAGCAAGAACGTGTTTGAAAGATCTAGGTACATCCCCAAGTAGTAATATAAATGTCCTAAGTATCTAAGTTAATCAAGTACATACTCCTAATATATAAAGGGCAATCTAGTAGAGTAATTTACGGAAATGCCCCTTTTCATAGTACGAATTCCTATTTTCCCCGTGCATCCCTTGCATCGCCTGGTACCAAGAACCCAAAATATACATCTTACTTTTTTTATTGTGCTGTATCAGTCTAAGACTATGTAACACATCGAGACCTCCTTGCCTCAGCCAAGAATACCTATCACTCAGGTAGTATATTCTCTCTATTATCCTCTATCAATATTATATTACCAGCACAGAGCCTTACGAGTAGCCATTCAGCACAGCATCTAAAGGAAGGTTTCCCCTCTTATTACTTCCTACTCCAGCTAGACCACTCTAGTCACTTGCGTTAGCTGCCTTGTTAGGGAAACTTCTAAACCTATGGGTATATGCAAATCGTTCGACGCTCCTAGGACCTAAAACTAAAAGATATCGGAACGAAATAACAGCACTATCGCATAGGCATAACTCTGCTCAGTCTCAGGCACAGGATCTCGTGTTATACAGTACTGGCTTAAAAGGCGCGTGCGCGACTCGTTCACCCCATCACTCCTACAACCCTTTTTACTCCAATTGCCACCCGAACTTACTCCAATGGCTCCTATCTCTGGGAATCGACTAAAATGGAAACATCTTAGTCCCTATACTCGTACGCGGATTATCGAACGCTTTGATTATAGTTTTACACCTGCCGCTACCGCACAGGGCTTTTGTCACGGGTTACTCAAGGCTAAGGCACTTTGAGAAACAGGTCCTACTCAAGAAGGTAAAACTAAGGAGAAAGAGAGAGAGAGATAAAGGGGAATAGAGTTCCCCTTTCGTACGACCCTTTATAAGATGAGTAGCGAAGCTCTCACAGGGGCCGGGAAAATAAACGAAGGTTCAGGTCAGGTGGCTAGTAATGTGAAACGTAACCTAGCCTCCAGTAAAGGTAAACCTTCACAGCTTCAATCTCCTTGACACGACCGTCCGATATACCCTCGAAATAAATAAACTACGTAAGAAGCAGCTGATATTATCTAAAGCCCCTCAAAGGAGATCATATACCGAAGCAGCGATTTTGCCTCAAAGAAGCATAGGTACTGTGCCACCTCCTACCTCGAAGTCCTAAACAGGCAGCTACTACCTTGTTATAATAAAATAGAAGACAACGACGATGAAATATATATTTTCATGCAGGATAACATCCCCATTTATATAGCCCATCGAGGACGCCAATGGTTAATAGATAATGAGATTACGACCACTGACTGGCCACCCTATTCCCCAGATCTGAACCCGATTAAGCATATCTGGTGGGTGCTTAGAATCATACTCTATACTACCTCTCAGCGTCAAAAGGAAAAGGTGAAGATGATATCGAAGCTATGCAGAATACACTCCGTAATTGTTGGGCTCAAATACCGAAGGATACCTTGGATAAATTATCTCAGAGTATACCTAGGAGGATAGAAGCATGTATTGCAGCGGATGGCTGGCACATAAAATATTAGTGGTCAGACCTTGTATATATAGTCCCAAAATAAAGTCCTTTACAGCCCGAAACTCTACGATGAAACACGGCTATACAACTAACTAATTGGCCATGAAATGGCTAGGTTATATATAAAAGCAGTGGGAGGGGGATGGTGTGGTGCGGGGTCGATAAGCGAAATCAAAAATAGTTGTTGACGGTGGCTGTACCTCCTTATCCTATTCTCTAATTATCCTCCTTAAATATCCTTATCCCTAATGGTTATTCGGGACTCGATATAATACCATGATGGTTGCAATCGTAAGAAATATTAATATTCAATGATCCTTAGTTAATCTTCTAGTTCGCAAAGGGATTACGATACTATAAGCTCACTACCTAGAAGATCCTCTATGACTTTTTAGGTACAGATTATAGAATTGAACGATGTGCTCTAGAGTTATGAACGCCTGTAAAGATAGAAAAGGACTTGTTACTTTGCAGCGATAAGCCAAGCGTTTAACAATCGACTTTAGATATTGAATCTAACGAGGGCCTCTCCAGCAGCTACTACGACGTTTAGTTCCCAAGTGAGAGCCGTACAGGAGTCGAAATTTTGGTATTGACTAGCACGACTGCTTCTTAAAATACAGGGAAGAATGACCTCATATAGAAGGTGGTCACTTTGTATTCCAAGTATAAAAATCCTTCTTTGCTACTTGATTTATAAGATCCTAGAGCTTTCCTTGCCACAATGAATCGCCACCTACCACTACAGAAACAAGTGGATTTTACGGCTAACACTAAGGTTCCTTCTCCACCAGTGTATTCATGTCGTAATTTTGTCGTAGAGTTAGGTGTAGGGGTCCACACTCGATTGACTCCGACAGTATGGGGTTGAATGACTGTAATTGAGCACGATAGAGAGTCAGCTAACCTGCGCTCTCCGTCTTATGTAAATGCAAAGTGGACAACACTCGTTGCCACGGTGACACGGTCAATGCGTTGAGTCAGGATTGAATCGGTGTCAACGCCGATTCAACGGCGTCCCACTACGGAGTCAGTACCGCTATGGCACCGACATAGCTACTAGGAGGCTTGACCTCTGACATTTTATAGGTGAATTTTATCTTCGAAAGCTTTTAAGTGAACTTGTCACCAGCTCGGTACTACTTCGGAATAGGAAATTATATGTAAACCTACCTACATCTAATATTTCTAACAATTTAATAAAGAGGCCATATAGGTATGCTGAAAGTTCAAAATAGATGGGAGGGGGGTAAATTGAGTAACAAGAAAATTAGCATCCCAAAGCATTTAAAGTACGAAAAAGTCATTAAAAGTCGATAAATTTACTGCCTTAAATTGCGGGAGGCACAAGGAATTCTTACATTATTGAAAGGGGCATTTAAGTAATATGCCGATTATTTTATGATATCTAGGAGATTTGGTAGTAGTGTACTTAGAGCTTTGGTCTATGCTCTTAGCCGTCATGAGATCAAAATAATACTGGGGTCAAGCGAGTTATTCTCAAACCCTTCATTCTAAAGTACCAAAGTCAAAAAAGTTCTTCATCAGGTTACAAAAATAAGCTTATTAAAAATAAACTATTTCTAAAGGGCTATACTTGTATCCCATTTCATGCAAGTAAATCCTCCTTGTGGTGCCACCTTAGTTGGCATCCAAACCACGTCTCTCTCTTGATACGGCAGACTCTTATACAAGAACCGGCTTTTCCAAGGACTTGTCAAGAGTAATTTGAACGTACACCCATATCTCTGCGTCTTCTCCACAATATCCATAAACTCTTGCACCACCACATCGCTCTCAACATGGAAAATTTCATTCTCCTCAAAAAAGCTGATCGAATCGATAATACAGAAGACACTCATGTGCGGTGGCAGCTGAGAGATAAGCAACCAGAACAATTTGCAAAGATCATTAACATGATTGTAATCTATACTTTGCACCTTATCTATGCATTGTAAATCGAAGTCCGAATATACTAGCAGAAGCTGGCTGATCAAATTTCTCATCATGCCATCTACCCCAGTATCCGGGTCTTGAGAGCTTAAATGCTCACCGCAGAAGAACACCAGACCAATAGCATTGCTTGACTTGCTTTGAACCTTTTCGCTGGACTTTTGAATAGAGTCAAAGAGCTTAGCAGGTACAAACGATGACTGCTGTCTTCTACTGCCCTTGCAATTAGCATTGATGAATAAAGCTGCTGAGCTCGTTTCTGAAATCCATCGATGGAGTTTTGGAGATTGCATTATCATCACCACTCGATCTTGATCAGGAAGCGGCAATGCCCAAATTCCTCGGAGGGATGCACTGACGTCTCTTACAATAACAGAGTCTTCGTAGTCAAGTGCCAAGAGTAGTTCGTCTTGAGCATCGATGCGATCTATTTGATCTGTTAGCCTTAATATCTCTGATCCTTTCTGTCGCTGTACCTTTTATCAGTCTTGATTCGGAAACTACCTTTCGCAGGGGAAGCATCGGTCCTCGTGCTATTTGATGTTAACCAAGACTACTCTCCGAAGTTGGAAAACGAAACCTCTTTTCAACTTACCTTCCCGACTCTTGTAATCAATTCTAGCGTTGCTACTTAGAAATGTCGCTAGGACTCCTTTCATGTCCTCTTGCATGTTCTCCCGTATACTCAGAATCTCCCTTTTTAATCCATCTATCTGTTGATATGACTGACTCAAAGCTCCAATAAGTATGGTGTGATTCATGCGAGACTCCATGCGGCCGAACTTCACTTCTTTGTTTGTGTTCATACTCGTCTCGTATAAACATAATGTTGCCGACTTCTCAAACAATGCAGACTGTATTCTTATAGCCTTAATCGCCTCTTTGAGCCCCTCTCCATACGAGCCTTGCTTGAAGAGACTCTTCGTGAGCTTCTCTGTTTTTGATGAATTTGCATTCTAGTTTTCTAAGTTATGGGAAATCTTACTATAAGCTTTCTCTTGGTAAAAGGAAACCATCTGGTGTAGTGCTGCTATTGTAGCAACATAAAGTCCTGAACTTCTTTCATGAAGGTCCTGAGACTTTCTGAACACGCCCAAGGCTCTGTGGGTGCTCGCAAGCAATGTTGGGATCTCTGCCAAGGCCTCACAAACCTCTTCCCGTAGATCATGCAACTTGGCTGCAGCCTATCGATTGGTTAGTATCTAAACAAACATTAGGTACATGCATACCGACTCCTATAATAAGCTTCAAACCACCACAAAGAATAGATATATACTCTGATTCTGACGGCAAAAGCCCAATCCAGCCGGTGAATGCCTGGTTATGCTGTCCAAATCGACGAAATGCTCTTCTGATCTTTCCCCACAGACCAGGAGTATTAGTATAGATATCAGATGCTTTGTTGATCTCCTCAAGGACTTCCTCCCATGTATGAACTGATTTGGTTGTAACATCTGTCTTGAATTTTGATCCTTCGGTAGTCTTCTCATAAGATTCCAACGCTAGTTTGAATCTCTTTCTTTCATTCTCCGCATCCTTGTAAAGTTCTTCTCTAATAAGTTGATTCAGCCTCGCTCTAGTATGGTAATTTAATTTGGGATGACCTACAATGGAAGGTTTTCGCTGTCGTTAGGGTTGGGCAATTGATTTTCAAGCCTCTGGATCGCAGAGTCTTCATACCTTAAACTGACCTGTGCTTCGCTAAGTGGAACTTGAGTGATCGCAGATGAAGTTTCTTGGTGATCTCTTATGGCTTTAAAGGCAGGGTGAACGCTTCGCGGAAGTTTGTTTCGCATATAAGCCTCTACTATACCCTTCAACCGCGGTTGGGGACGAGGCAACATTTCAGGAACTGTTAAAAGATCTTCCGGCATAATGATTGAGAAACGTTTTATGCTTCGCGCTTAAGTCCTTGATGACGTGAAATCTAGAAACTGAATTGGCAATAGCAACACCTTGATCAACTTAGGGTAATTAAGAGAGATTTCGGCCGCACAGCCTCCTTCCTTCTGCTCTTCTTGCAGAATGCGCCCCATTATTGCCTCAGATTAGGTAGCACTATGCTTGGCGCTTTCTGGACCCCAATGTGAGGCTGTAGGCTGGATAAGTTTCACCCTCCAATGAGGGAGGTGCTTACGGCCTTCAGCAAGGGTATGGTGGGGCTCACGGTTCAAGATATCACGTTGCTTGTGTCAGCATCACAGCCTGATTCTCTCTTACAGAGTCCTAAGAGCTGAGACGTCCTCCCTTCGAGAAAATAATTGAATCGTCCCACCCGTGGCCTTCACGATGGTTCCGAGAGCCCCAGTCGCTCATCAATACAACACCTCGCCTTTACTCTCAAATTACGGCGTCACCACAAATTTTGACGAGAAGAAGGTCGCTATGAAACCAACCAGCATTGCAGAAGAATTCTTACGGAATCCACGAAGTATTGATGCGGCCGCCTTAGAGAACGAGACCAGCGACCCTTCTCCGGCAAGTTTGTCGTCAGAACATCACGGCATTGTAGACAAATATGTTTCGCTCCTTGAAAAAGTAGGCTCTATAGAAAAGGAATTAAATATGCTTAAGAATCCGGAAAGGTATGAGTAATACTCTCTCTCCACTCAGTATGATAAAGTATTTACTCATACCTGTAATTTCCAAGCAAGGAACAGAATAGTGCCAGGCCTGACAGTGGGGAGACAGATACTAGTAAAGAGGACGGCGAGCTGCTTAAAATGCAGAAAGTTGAGATCATGAGAGTATCTGCGGACAAATGGCGAGATGTTAAGAAAGAGGGAAGAATTGATCCCAAATTGAGTGTTTTGATTGTGTCCTCTAAAAAAACTTTCAAGCGCTATAACAAGGGATCAAGATCACAAGCTCAAGCAGCCTCCATGCACGGAGCTGGGAATCATGAAGTTCCAAAGTTCTCCACGGTGGAGACTCCCTACCGGCTCGCTATAAACTCAGCATATCTGCTTCATGTAATAGGGCAATGCGCTGCAACAAATTTCCAAGACGACCATAATGTGTTTGTGCGACCTTTCAAGTACCTCGTATCCTATGAATCAGAAATTAGAGAGTTTCTACAGGATGTCGAAGCGGAAATTGAACGAAATGAGGCTAAAAAGATGTCTCTCGTCAAGAAAGGCTGTGACGATACCAATGACAACGAAAGTTGCATTGCGGAAAAGCTTCACCAAACAAAAAGAAATAGGGACGAACTCCGCTTACTGATTGAGTTCATGGATGTTGACATGCAAGATATCTTTGACATCAAGAAAGAGATCAAAGATGGCGCGATTCAAGAGATTGCATTCGAGCACCTATGGCAGTTATACTCTCCTGGTACTACCGTCTTTTCCCAAGAGCAACCTGAAGATATAGATCGATATCAAGCACACAGAGTACTTCATATCACTGGCGGAAGAGCGTGCTTTGACGGAAGAGCGACATATGATAGTGGAAGAGGCGTATCTTTCGATCCTGTGGATGATCGAAACTGGGACCCCGAGTCGGAGGACGAAATGAGATGTCGGGATACAGTTACTTTCTCTACTACGGAAACTACAAGCTTGATAATAGACTGTTACAGTCTCGAGTTCGATGGTTACCGAGTTGGCCCAAGGTCAAAAAGAGTTGGTATCGTTCCCTACCTTGGCAAAAAGGCAATTCTCTCACTTCCGATATACCCATCGACATATAACCCGTTGAATGGGAAAATCAAGGAAAGTCTGACTAGACGCGGCCGTCGGTTCATAGAGCTTGTTTTCGGCTCCCACAAAACATACTCAGGAGTGTCTATCAGAGAAGCAAAACAATTAAATGACCGGTGGTGTAGCTATGTAATTCCCGATATAGAGGTAATCAGGCCCCTACATGAAGTGGTTGTCATTGTCGTTTTCTGCTAACACCTTTCAAACAGGTGAAAAGTGAGGTGATGATAGATCAAGCCTCAGGAGCCGAACATTTCAAAAAGAAGCATATATTTTGGGAGATTAAGATTGGGGGTGGTATCATCACTAACGCCACCCAAGCAGATGTGAGAGAAACCTTCGATCCATTGCCTAGAAAGAAGGATGAGCCTTGGGCCACGGATGTCTTTGATGACTCGGCATTTGAAACAGGGCGTCGAAGCGAGTTTCTACGATTCAGTTCTGAATTAAGGCAACGCACCTTAAAGGGCATTTCCTTGCCGGATGACTCACTTGAGCTACTTCCCTTAAGAGTCTATGGATATGCAATGCTTCACCACAGATGGTTACCCCTGGATATCACTTTAGTCGAAGATGTGAAGCAGGAGGAAGCCGAGATTATGAAGTCCAGTTTCGATAATTTGGTATTGCCACACGGCCACAGGAAACTCATCCAAGCCCTGATCAAAAACCAAGTTCGGGGGCTTCAAACTGCACCTGATAGCCTAGATCGTCAAGACGAGTCCTTCACAATGGACCTTGTGAAGGAGAAAGGGAAGGGGCTGATAATTCTTCTTCATGGCGTCCCTGGAGTTGGCAAGACTTCTACAGCAGAGTGTGTTGCGGCGCATTTGGGAAGACCACTATTGCCTATCACATGCGGCGACATCGGCACTAACGCAAAGGAAGCAGAGGAAACTCTAGAAAGCTTTTGTGATCTTGCATATAGGTGGAGATGTGTATTGCTTCTCGATGAAGCTGATGTATTTCTGGCCAAGAGGGAAAAAGGTGACCTTGTGAGGAATAGTTTGGTTTCAGGTAAGCATGACAGAACATAGACCACAGGTCAAAACTCGGCGCATACCGCTTCTAAATTCTTCTGAATATTACAAGACAACCCGCTGTATTGTTCTTTGATTTCTAGGAGAATAAGTTTAATTCTCCTAGATCGAATAGGATAATTATGCATATCATTTCCTACATAGGACACTATGCTAGTTTCTCTAGACTAGTGCCTAGATGTACCTGAAATTTTGATTCACACTTTCACCTGTAGCTTACACTAACTATTCAATAGTGTTCTTGCGAGTTCTTGACTATTACTCCGGGGTGATAATCTTGACAACAAATCGAGTTGGCGAGTTCGACGAAGCATTCAGATCTCGAATCCACATCAGTCTCTACTACCCAAAGCTCGATCGCTTATCAACCAAGAAAGTCTGGGAAAACAACATCGCTCGTATCAAGAATGGTGATCTTGACATTGATATCGAAGAAACAAAAATTCGAAGGTTCTACGAAAGACATTGGGAGGAAAACATGCCCTATCCATCTCGTGCCTGGAACGGTCGTCAAATCAAAAATGCGTTTCAGACCGCTTTGGCACTTGCTAATTGGGATTTCCACGATGCTGAGAATGCGTCAAAGCTTGAAAGACCATTTCTCAAAGCTGCGCATTTTGTTCAAGTAGCTGAGACGAGTGCACACTTTGATGACTACATCAGCGATGTCCATGGCATGGGGGAGATGGATACTTTCGGCACCCTTGCTGAGCGAGAGGAGACCCGAAAGGATGCTTATCTAGGCGTTACCCCTAAGTCTCGAGGGCAAGAAGATCGCCGTTCTAGACGAGGCGCGGGGACCACACGCCGAGCCCCAGGATACCGTGCAGGCTATGAAAGCTTTGGTGAGTCTGACGTTGAGGATGATGAAGTAGATGTCCGTGTACGAAGAAGAACTCCTGTGGCTCGTCGTGGGAATACACCTCGTCGTACTGGTGGTTACGACTATGATAGTAATGCGTACCTCGATGAGGAAGAAGAAGAAATCCTTTGCAGACCAAAGAAGACAACTGATATAGCTCATCGAGGCACAGGTCGTACTGCAGGCAGCATGAAGTACAATCAGGACGAGTTGGTAGAAGATGATGACCGTGATGACATCGAGCGGCTAGAACGCGAATTAGAGCTGAAAAGGCTTAAGAAGCGCAAGGGGCCGAGCTAGAGAAATATTGATTTATAGATTGAGAACCTCACGAGACAGATTTCGTTGAAAGTTGAGACCGGGCTACTTTAAGCATAGTTACTACCAATAGACTTTTTTCAAGCGTATTTATTGGCGGATTGCTGAAACTTTTGTATTCTAGGAGTGAAGGAAAAGTTCGCAGGTCTTGATACGGTATTCCTAGTAGCAGGATTAGGCATTCCAAAGTTAGATTCGCAGGAAGGCAATGCTAAGTATACAAGAGTCTTTAAAATCAATGCCAACAAATAGCTCTACCGATCCTCAGTGAACAAATATGTACGATGAGAGCTTCTGAAAGGGTGGTAGCCCAAGAAAGAAGGATACAGTATTTGTAACAGCTCGAACTTGGCCAAGGGATCAAGGCATCAAGGCAACGCTTTACCCCTTTTTCAACCATTTTGAGACAATCTGGGCAACTTTATCCAGAGCAGTAACCAGCCTTAGTCGGCTCGCAACCTCCTGCACAGCCAGTATACATCTGACACGGATGAGCCGTATCATAGCACACATTCTTAAGCGTAGCAGTATCCCCATAATTAGAATTGATCCCCGCCAGCTCCCCTCCATCTTTTGCAGTAGTCCCCTCAATATAGACATTTCTCTTGCACTGCTTAGAGCACTATTCCCTCTCACATTAGCCCCTCTGCCACCAATCCCAACCCGTCCGGGGGAACTTACATTTCCACAAGAGCGATAAAGCTTTCCATAATCTTCAACATAGTAATTGATGATATTGACAGTCCCACATCCATTATGTTGGACGACCTTGTCAGAAGCGTGGTAGGCGCCGCCGCCGATGATCCATGATTGTTTGCCTGCGACGTCGTTCTTGATGCTGATGGCGTCCTCGCAGACGTCTTCGAACCACACGTATTCTAGTGTACAGTGCCCATCGCAGTGGACTCCTTCTGCTTGATTTTTGCCGATAATAACGTTCTTCAGGGTTGCGCCGGCACGGAGGAGGAAGACCGCGTCTGCGTCACCTGTAGTGTTTGCGAGATCTGTTAGCATAGTGTTTCCTCCTATTTTGATTCATGATTTATGAAGGGTCAGACTGATTAATTGACCTCTTACACAGCTTTCAACTTGAAGCAACATTTAGGAAGAAGGCATTGGAAAGATCTGGTTTCATACCTCCTTCCGCTTGCCCGGTACAAGCTCCAGATCCACGATCATATCTAGCCCATCCGCCATCGAATGTAACACCAGCCTTGACCTCTATAACTTTGCTATTAGTCTTTGTTGATGTTGCAGTAGGGACGCCACCAGTATAACCAAGACAAGCGAGCGTGGAAGGCAAGAAGGCCGTAATGGCGGCGATTTTGGCAAGATTAATCATAGTGAAGATGTAGATATGGTTGACAGTAGGAGTTAACTTGAAGGTTCTGAATCTAGAGGTGAGAAGAATTGGAGCTGGCAAAGGATTTATATAGTTTTCACAAACTCCTCAAACTTGCTTAGTCTTTGAGGGGATTCTGAAGAGCGTGTAGTAAGCTATGGGTGGAAAAAATATCTCCTTCGACAGGATAGTTTCCAGAAAGCAAGCCTTTTCATTGGAGCGTCAAGCAAATTAAATCCGGTTCAAAAAACGAAGAGCCGTCGGAACTTTTCTATCGTACTTTTAGGATTAGTATAGCCTTGAATTTTTACTCGAGATTTGATTCAATGGGTGATTCCTTCACTTAGTTCTGCTCCAGTCACGGCACTCGCTTAAGCCAAGAGAATTGAATCGTAACTAGGCGCTTTAACCCCGGATTTTCTAGTGGTGGAGTATCCACATTCCTTCTCTAAGTCCTATTACCACTGAGACCAACTAAATAGCGGGAGCTCGTTAGAGTTGTTCCGTCTCTACCCTGCAAGGTACCTGCGTGGGGGAAACGGAACAATGAACAGAGTCTCACCCTAGAATATGTTTTAACCTTGATCCCTCCGAATTCTGCTTTTGAAGCGGGGTTTTGGTCATTTGCTTTTATGATTTAGACAGCCAAGAACGCCAAGCAAATTCCCCATCTTAAGTGAAAGCGCCCCTATGATCGACCCAGGTATCGATCTTCGCCAAGACGGGACTTTCTACTTCTTCGGTACGTCCTCCACAATGTTTCACGAGGAATTGAAGCGCAAATTCTCGTGATGTACAATTCTGGGGAATCCGCCCAGAGCTCGGAGCAAAAGATCTCTAAATCAACAAGCAACGAAGCTATTGGAGGAAGATCACACACTTTGAGGTCAAAGTAATCTTTTACTATCAATCAGTATGTGTAATATATTCTGCAAAGCGAGCATAATGAACGTCGCCAAACAAAAGCTTTAACATTCCGTGCGTTAAATCAGAAACTAAGGTAAAGTGAGTTTTCTTACATTTCAGAGTTCCGAAATACCCTTTTTCTAGGCTATTTTATGCAAGGGGATGTGCTAGAAAGTAAACCATTGAACCAATGGTCACTTGTCCCGGCTACTAGGCTTCAGTGCCCTCCAAATGAAAAGTCTCATCTTCTTCTCCCTCACAGCTATCGCCTTTTAAAACACAGGGCAAAATTTAGTATAAAAATCCATAATCTGATTCGGAACAAAGTTCCTCTGCATTCTTCCTATTATTAATAAATCGTATTATATGTGAAACTTATTTAGACCGCTGCTTCAACAAAGATATATAGATGACCATTAGAAGGTTTCTAAGAGTCCTGCATTGCTTTTATTACTCGAAAGGAAGAAAGGAGCAACCTCAATCAAGACGTCCTGCGAGCTGATAAATTTTTATGGCTATGTTTAAACAAGTGAGAAGCAGAACACAAAGTCAACAAAAAGGTACATGGGAGAATTGGTATTCAGCATGACTCTCACAAAGAGTTGTTAGCCACTATAACGTAATAGTGGTTATATGAGTCACTTATCTCCTTAGTAATTATTATAAATCATCAGTAAGGTGGCAAAGAAGATTCTGGAGGATATTAAACCTGATTAGTCAGGCAGTCACTCTCTATATAAAGACTCGCTTGTTCCTGTATTATAGAGGCGAGTCCCTTTTAACGTTTCCTGAGAAATACTCTCTTTACCCTACCCAGAAACCAGATTCTGACTCCTGCATAAGGCTCTCAAGAGTCCTTGCCCTCCTGACATTTAAAATATTAGGATGGATCACAATGATAGACACCAGAAGGGCAGATTTAATTTTCGGCTATGGTGTGTTGCTACCTGTACCCCTAGAAACAACCTCATGAGTGAAAGCCTCTCCAGCCCATCTCCCAAAGGCAAAGCGCAAACCCTCCAGCTTCCCTACAGCCTTTCCATTTGCCCCTCTTCCGTAGTGCGAGAGTAATTAATGATCCAAGTATCTAGGGTCAAGGCTTACGGTATCGCTTGGGCTCGAGCATACTCAGAAATTTGTTCAGCGATTGATTACCTGGAAGTGCGACTCGATCCATTGCTTCGTTCTCGCCTCTAGGTTCACCATTGATAAATCTAGCTGCTTGCTTGCCCTTGTCCGTGGCCTTGAGTTCGGCAAAGTGATCATCGGCCGTCATCTTAGAGATAGAAACAACGACCTAATAGGCAGCGACGTTGTCGTTAGTGCCCTGTCTCTGAACTGACCTCAGCATCATCATCCTCGGGAATGGCCGAGCCTTCGGAGTCCTCAACACTACCGTAGCCCGTGTTTTGAGTACCCTTCATGTGCGCCTTTGGATCCTCGTACTACATCAGCTGCTTGAACGAGGGCCGTAGCAAGATGCTAACCCGCTTTCCAGGACTCCAGAGTCTTGTTATCAAAGTCGATGAAGTACGCCCACTCGCAGAACAAGGTGTCTCGGAGGAAGGTGACTAAGATATTTCAGGGATCAAATACGGTTGTTTGAGAAAGCGTGAAACGACAGAGGGGAACATGCGAGCATACCAACTACGATCAAGAGCTTCAGATCACCTTTCTTGATAGCAGGGAGAGTTTAAGCGCTTGGAATGCATAGAGAAGACAGTACCAGTCATCGAGTGTTTGGTAACCTAGAGCATCGTATTGTTCCTTATTGCTGCGATTGGTTGCGAATAATCCTCTTCACTGAACCACTGTATATTTCATTAGCACATATTCTTCTGGGAGTTTCTGTTCTTTCCACAAGATTTTTCACTGGCGATCCGAAGACGGGCGGGCGAAATGCTTGAAGGCGAAATATAGATCCTTGTGATATCGCAAAGTCCACAGTGCCACTTCAGCATATAAGATATATCGAATTTACCTTGATATCTTCCACAAGCTTTGCCATCCCCTCGATCTCCTGGAGTCAAGGTGAACAAGAAGTTGACCATTCTTTGACCATATCCTTCGGGATAACAGTCATACTCGTCGAACTGGCCATGGCGAACGCCCTTGACGAGGCCCAAGAGACCGCGAGTACTCATGACGGTGAATGATCCATGATCTCGTTCGTGTTATTTTTGGTTGGGAGCAGGAAAGTTTGTGCAGCGAGAAGCCGAAAGTTTGAGTTTGGTTCGCATGATGAGGGAAGACGAGACTTAGAACGCGAGGCGAGCGCCAGAACATGTGATAGGCTACATTGGCATGCAGTGATGCAGGGGAGGTTCTTTACCATTTCATTGAAAGTGTTTGGTACATGGCCCCGTTGCAGCCTGTTCAAAATATATGATTCGGGCATGTCTGCCTACGCACCAAGGCTGGTTGTCGGCCTACTGGGGATGGTTAAGGTCTCACGTAAATATCAAGATCGAGATGCAAATTTGAGAGAATGGCGAATAGAGCAATCCTGCACTTGCCAAATTCGACAGCAAGAGGTCATATGGGATGGATATATAATAACATAATATAGCAAAGTATAGTATCGAACGAAACTGAAGAACATAAGAAAGCAAAAACAAAATACCCAGAATATCAGTGGGCATTCTGCGCAATCTCAATAACTAAGAGAACAATCTCCCATAACCATTGCCTCTTCTCAAACTCGCCAATGATCATGCACATGCCAGAAGCAATAACGAGATCTTTCAATCTTTGCTGTGCCTTCTGCTCATCAAAACCAATTGTAGCATTATTCGAGGTCCTTGGACTGATGAACAGATCGTAGGACGGTTCTCCTCCAACCTTCTTCTCTTTGATCTCTATTGAAGATGTGTCTTCCGGCAAAATTTCGACCATACTAGAGACATTCGGAGGAGAAAGCTCACTGGTATGATCGGATATGAAAGAATTGATGACGTCTTGAAATATCTCGAGACGTCCAGCTTTGCGCTTGGCCATAGCAGAGGTATATCGTGCCAATACTAGCTCAACATCGGAGACTTTCGCACTGTCCTTACATGCAACACTTTGAGGTAGAATAACAACGAGCTTCAGGTGATTGAACCTTGTCATCACCCTCCTCAGTCTCATGAACCTCTTGGGCATGACCTCAATGAAATTTGTCCCCTTCCATATAAACACAAAACCCCGCCAAATGAATCGATATTCCCTCGACCTAACGAAAGGCGAAACCCATCTAATATTGACGGCCTCCTCAGGCTTGGCTTTCTCTGGTAAGTCCGGGTATTTATGACCCACTTCCTTCTGCTCGTAGAACCACTTCTTCCCACTCTCTCCCCACCACCGTCTCTTTCTTTCTTTGTATCCTTTCAAAGTTCCGTCTTCGCCTTTCTTCGTTCCAACTCGCCAGTTCACGACTCCCCTGCCATCAATGACACCTTCCTGGGCCAGTATATCACCAAACTCGAGTGTCCATTCCTGCCAGAAGGAGCGACCATCAATCAGGCACGTGATAGGGGAGAGCTTGTGCCCACCTCGACGTAGGGTATACGGTGGAAAGTGTCCATATAGGAGGGGTAGATGTAGGAAGTATGATTCGCAGTTCGGGATTGGAGTTTCTCCGTTGCAACGTGGGTCGTGTTTGCCTTTGTCATAGACTTGGGCACGAGCAGCTTGTTTGCAGAACTTCTGCCATCTTGACGGCTTTGGCGGATCTTCAGGTATGACTTCATCTTTGAAAGGATGTTCGTCTGACTTAGGAGTTTCAGGCACTATCGCAACAGCGACCTTGTTCTCATCTTTCTTGAGCTCCTTTTCCTGCTTTTTTAATTCCTTCAACGTGGTGATGGGCGTCAACGAGTCGCGGAGTGTATGCAGTATATAGTTCTTGGATTTTTCTTGGTTGAAGTGGTAGACATGGAGAGTCTGCGTCGAGGGGTCGAGTTCTTCAGTCTTCGATCGCGAGATACTTGAATCAATCGGGCCTAAAGCCAGTGTTTCCTCCATCGTGAAATCTGCTGTATATAGCAGTAAGGCCAAAAATATCTTGAGACAACGAACTCATCTTTAAAGCACCGCAACGCCTGCCTATGTAGCCCCGAATTTTGATCCCGTTAATCTCGCCACGAAAAACAGGCGCTATGGCGTTGTCCATACAATCGCCCCACACCTTCCTCGTGCGTTCTCGAAAAACAAAAGCAGCTGTGGTGGCTGCAAATGTTGATACTGCATTGCAGGCATGTGCCTGAATATTTGCAAGAGAAACTGTCAGACGGGGCAATTAATGGGCGATATTCGAGTTGTGTTGTGGAAGCGATAGCTAGTAGGACACTGCCACCACCGCCAAGACATGATGTTGCACGAAGCTTTTCTGGGTTTCCGCATTAGCGAGTATTGATGATCATCACGCATATTACCGCCGCAAGCATTGGGCAAAGTTGCCAGTTCAGACACAGATTATAATCAGCTCCCAAGGTAGTTGAATATGAAAATAGCCAAAAAAAATCGAAACTGACAAATTCAGTATCCTACCCACTGGGCAAAGGTCTGTTTTATAAACGGTGACAACACAAAATCATACTCAATTATATCTCATTATTTTGATATCTAGAGCCTAGGGTTGAATTGCATGATTACTGTTCGACTCCTCTTGGTACTGAATTATCTCGACACTCATTGTGCCTAGCAGTTGTGTCTTAAATGCCGAGGCCAATCTTTCCCATAGTTCCTGTGAAAGATCAGGGCCAATACTTCAATTCCTTCATTTCGATACACCAGAAGTTGCAAATTGACAATATCATATTGTTGGTTCAGGACGATCGACAATTTCCATATCGGCTGCAGGCGAATATAGGTGGAGGTTCTGAGCCGTGTTCGGAATATGTCTACCATAATGAATCTCATCACGGTGGAAATCCTAAACTCGTATAAGCATCTTGTAAGCGAATAGTAACACGACCTACCAAGTTCGTCCGATAGCATTCTTCCGAGCAAAAGTAGCTTACAGCCTCGTGGTCTTCACAGTCATAACATATCCCACATAATTCTGTCCCATCCTCTCTGCTCTCTCCTTCAGGCCCGACCTCTGGGTGGTATAAGCAACGCGTACCCATGCAGCACTGATGCTCTTGGCGTTCATGGTTATCAAAATCCTCCTCTGCATGCTCCACCGAGCAGTAATGAAAACGCCCCCGAGAACCACCTTTGTGATCCAGCCACTCACAGATTGCACATTGAATAGTCTCCTCCATCAAGACATTAATATCTATAGGACAATCCTCCATGGTGCAACTGACGAATCTCGGAGACACTTCACGATCATTCATCCTTCTGTCCTTCTCTGCTTTCTTCGCTTTGTTTTTCAGATGTGCCGAAAATGCCATTTTCAGCTCTCCTAGTTGCTGCCGTAACGCAGATACTTTGTTGGCTTGCACTTCATCTGCCTCTGCTCTCATAGCACTTACAACTGTGTCATGAGGTGTAAGTTGTTCAAAAAGACGTACATACTTCGCCTTGAAGTTCTTCTGCTGTGGCGTATCTATGGGTTCGGCTCTGCAGTAGTAATCAATGTATGCCCGTGCTCGTTGTTCAGGAGTCGTGGCAGTTTGCAAGGTATTGATGAGATTGATAGCGCTTGGATTTTTCAAAGTCGACCGCTGCCCGGAGATATATTCGTCTATAATGGATTGAGTTTCCTCATTGATATCAAACTTTTGGGCGATGCTTTGCTTGTGTTCTACCAGAAGGGCATCATCCATTGGTTCAGTCACACAAAGATCGGCTTTTAGAAGCTTGTGGACGCGTTTTTGATATGCATCATGCATGTCCGAGAGTTGTGGTCCTCGATTATCATTGAGCGCAATTTCTAGGTCTCTGAAGTAGTCGTCATCTAGATATGGCCTATTTTCCTGATAAAAATCATGAATCGCTTCAGCTAGTCTTCGGTGTCTCGTGTTACAACGATCACAACTTGGAGGTCCATTATGCGCTGGGGCATGGGGCGAGTTGAAATAAGATCGAATGGATTTTAATTTGGCCTCAAGTTGTCCTTTTGCTTGTTCAAGGTATTTTGCTCGCTCAACCCTCTCGTCTAGCGATAGGGGATAGTCTGGCCTTATTCTGATCTCTCTGCTGGAAGTTAGCTTATATCAAGATGTTGAGCCAACGCTGAAGGTAAATCAAATTGTAAAGCGACAATCGCTTACAAGCTTGAATTCCAACGAACAAGAGATAATGAGGTGGGTAGCTGTAGATCACGTGCGAAAGATATCAAAGTAATAACTTACTCCATGATTATTTGTTGATTAGAAAGGCGTGATCATATCTTCAAGAGTAGAGCTAGAGTTCGATGGTTATATGACTTGTAGTGAGCCTGAAAGTGAGTTTGGTGTTGTATTGAACATCTAGGCTCGGCTCTCGAATCGTGAGGTTGAGGTCGAGTGCCAAGCGTACGGAAGATCATTTCCCCGATAATGATCCGTTTCTCATCGCGTTCTACATGAGCAATCGATAGCTTTCAAGACACGAAACTTCAATCAACCAAAATGGTACGTACATAACTGATACAATGATCAAACTAGATGTGTAGCTAACTATCTCGTAGGCTGACAAACTACGAGCACAGCAGCAGCTTGAGCAGCTTCAAGCACGATACGTTGGTACCGGCCACGCAGATACGACTAGATTCGAATGGTCTTCCAACATTCAAAGAGACAGTTATGCTAGTTATGTCGGACATCCACCGCTCTTGAGTTACATGGCTATCGGTATGGGAGAGTGCAGAGAGAAGGTTCGGAGCGCTATGATCGAGGTTCGTGTATTTATGATTGTTTACTACACCTACTTTATGCTAACACTGCTGTAGAAAATGATACAACCTGTAGGGAAACCGCCAGAGGTTCAAGATTGATAGTGAAGATTGGGACAAGTCAGCGCTACGGAATAAGTCAGGTGGACGATCTTTAAGAAATTCGACAGGCACTGCTTACGGTTGGTGAATGGGATGGAGTTAGGAGCACATGGAGATGAACCTGATACCCAGATTAGGATGATGTGCATCAAATCCTCATGGCAAGCAAATAGACTTGCATTCGTTCGTCAGAGCAGCTGCTTAATTGTTGGAATATCCTCATTATTCGCATGGTCATGGTCATGGTCATGGTCATCCGTCATCTCGTTTCAATCTTCCTCGTCTGCTTGTGTTCGTTTCATGCCTGCGAATCTCGGTCCATTCGGTCTTTCAGCTGGCACCTCTGTGTTTCGGTGCAGCTTCCGGTGCGTCCTCTTCAACCCTGGCTTCAATTCCAAGACTCTTTTGTAATCGTTTATCAAGATCCTCTGGGGCATCATCACCGTACACTTCATTAACGAAGCCCTGTATAGCTTTATTGCTAATCTCCATCTTTCCCCTCGGTCCTACTCGCCAGTCGATAGTCTCCTCGTCACCTGATTTGTCCACAACCTTCCATATGTAGCCTTGTTTCAACATTCTCGTTATAATGAGAGCGGTTTTGTCCAGTGGTGTATTTTGCTCCATATTCATCCTGCTCAGGAATCTATTAAATCTGTGGTCGGGGACCTGCCCATTTGGACTCATTGAAATATATGATACAATCATTGTGCATATGCCAATATATACTGCCTCGTCTTCAGAACTTCCGATCAAAGAAGGTGCAATTATGTCTGAATTTCGATAAGGCAGGGGAAGAGTCGTAGTCAATATATAAGAGGCTGTCGGCTTGGCGCTGGTCCTGGATTTCGCTGCAGCTGGAAGAAATAAGCAATCGTCCTCAAGAAGTTGTTTCCAATCTTACCTCGTTTGTCCTTCACGGTGACCTTTTCTCGTCCCGGCAATTCTACCATCTGCATGCCGAATTTGCTTTGCAGTTGCTTTTGTGCTGCCTCGAATGTGCGCTTGAAAGATCCTCGACTGCTATTTCCCATCACTATAACATTTAGCTCTTGGCCTGTCGCACAGCGGCATAGCTTACCCTTCTCGGATATCCCAGCTCTTCTGATTGGCAGCCGTTGAAATTCACAAGCAAGTGCGTATCGGACCAGTTTCTTGACCACTTGGTCCTGGCTGTCGGCACCCGCATCTACGTCCATTTCCTCGCCATCACCTCCGGCATCATCGCTATCATCGTCTGAGACTGGTGCGCGAACTTGACCACGTTGCGTGCTTCGGGATAACTCTTCTTCTTCTTCTTCCTCCTCGTGCTCCTCCTCCTAACATTGTTAGTAGTGATGCATAAAAATACACCCAATTCTTGTGTTACCTGGGGCTGTCTTTTTGAGATACGAGGCATTATGAGACCGCAGAATTCGATAAGACTTTCTCGCGATGCGTAATAGAGCAGGCCACACAGAGGTATATCGTGCAGTTCGTGGAAGTTTGTAGTGGTGCTCCTCGAGGTGTGGGGAGACGCGCCTTGACGCGCCGTCGGCAAATTGGTTCTGATCTTGCCGACTTTGTCATGGAAAAATTTCCAGCTTCATCCACCATCATCAATCGCATAGATGATTGCTCGACAAGCCTCCTCTCCGCATATATGCCTCCAATGCCAACGACGGCTGGCACAGCGGTACAGGGTCTCCTATTTTCAGCGCGCGTACCAATCGACAACTGCTGACGCTGAGCCAGCTCCGGAACATGATGTGCCCTCGAAGCAGAGAAGTAGCAGAGGAAATGCCATTTCGAAATCAACACGAAAGCCACTGGCGCAGAGTCGGCAGCGATTAGCTTTCAATAGATTTGGGAAACCCGCTGACGTTCTTGTACTGCGAGAGTCCAAAATAACCAAATACGACCCATCAATCCATTTGAAGAACTTGCCAAACCCCGAGGAAGTTGACATTCTGGCAAGGTTGAGTGATGAAAGGGGTCTTGCAACCGAAGAAGAAGTAGCTCGCAATATCGATGAGTTCAGACCAGAAGCAGGCAAAGAACCTCGGGATAGAAAACGATTCAACGCTCTGATACGGTCGATGCAAAATGCGTTCACGACACCTCAGCTTGAACGATATATTAAATCATTTCCGAGCCGAAATGCTTCTCAAGCAGACACAGTGGTATCATCATCTTCGTCTCCAACGGTATCGAAATCTCAAACGTCCTTAGAAAATAATACCGCGATCCTGCGTCAATCTTCTTGGGTAGCAGATGAAATCGATCTCACCGACTACCTGGCCGGAAAAAAGACCTCTCTGCGTGGTTATGCCTTGGCTTCACATACAAATAAACAGCGAATTTTAGTCAGCCTCTTGCGAGAATGTTGGCAATTAGAGCTTCGAGATGTTGCCTCGAGAAAGGGGCACCTTGAAATCAATGTTCGCCCCAGTGACCTTGAGGTGCTATTGTTGAGTGAGTAGGATTCTGCAATTGCAATTCAATGCTAATGCACTACACTTTAGAGCCCGCCCTTTTGGATGGCATTCGTGATGAATTTCTCGGCAAAAGATTTGGCGGAATCGAGACGTCTCGCGAAGAGGGCACAATTAAAGTCATAGGGCCAGAGGGGCGCTGTTATAAGGCAGTCAAGCAAATTGAAATGGTGTTACAAAACATCTATCGGCTGACTCTGAATCTTGGGGACTTGATACCAGTTGAAAGCCGAAATAATAGCCCCCAGGCGATTAGAGAGTGGATAGACGAGCAATTCGATGACCGCACCTTACTGGAGCTAAGTAAGGTTACAAATACGAGCATCAGAAAGCTGCATTGGAATTCTCCGCACAGGCAAAAAAAGGTAGCAGGCATCAACCCATTCAATCTATTCAATGTAACTGATTGTTGTAGCTCCCTATCATGATTTCATGCTTGACCAACCCCAAGGATCCCTGGCTGTCAAACCGGGCCCTGATGGCACGTCGGCTTATTGTTTCGACAATCCCTTCAGACAGGACGCATCGCATCTTAGCTTGCACGAGCTCCCAAGATTGGCAGAGGGGAAAATTCACAACCTTCCAGTCTAATGACTTGCCCTGGACTCAGAGATTTCGCCCTTGGACACGACTGATGCGTCCAATCACAAAACCCTTGGTTGGAAATAACGAGAACGAGGACTCTCGCAGTGTAGAAACTCTTGATGCTGATGTAGGGTTGCTGACCGAGGAGGACCTTCCTGAACCATCAACTGCACCTCTAGAGGGCATATTCAACCAAGTTGATATCGAACCCCAATCTATGGAGAGAACTTATTCCGAGGATGACATTTGGTCAGAAGTCTATCAATTCGAATCGTCAGCAATACTCGGTAGCATTCTTCATCGGGCTCCTACACCAGGTCCGGAATCCGTGTCCGACCTCTTTCGGGCAGGTGAAGACGGGATACACACATTCAGTTCCGCGCTGCCTTCCATGTCAAGAATCCTAAGGGGAGCCGAGATAACTCGGCGTACCATGAACGGAGTAATGGTGTTGCGCTTCCGACCCAATCCCTTTTATGTGGATCCGAAGACAAATGAAACCGTTGGATCGGGCGTGTTATCAGCATTTCCGTCGCTAGAAATGCACCTTGATGTCGGAGAGGTTGAGTCCAAAAATGGAACAACTAAAGAGTTGAGCTATCGCAGAATGGTTGCGGTAGTGCAGGAGAAGCTGTCCGATCTTATGCTACCTGACGAGGCGATTGATTTACGTTTTTCAGAGAGAACAATTAGCAGAATAGCCATGAACAAACGAGACCACCCTGCAATCAAAGATTTCTTAGCAGCGAGCAACATCACTTTCGAGGGCCGAAGATTGGATATGAACCCGACACTTACGATGCCCATATCGAAACATCTCTGTCGCATGCAGGATCTTGAAAAATTAGGTTTCGCCGTCGAAGACTTAGTCCACAATGTAGAGTATCTATTTGTTGATCTTGAGATCAGAGAGACGATGACATTTGCGTATAACGACTGGGTTGCTGCGTTAACTCATATCAATAGCGGGCGATCGGGTAGCAAAAGAAGTGAGTTCTCGATCAAACCTATCAAAAGCAATAGGTCTAGAGGTTCGCAAGATCAATTTCTTGCTACACTCCTAGATATAGCGAAGGCTTTAGGCGACTTCTCCGCTGGACCACTTATCTCGCCGTCATATTTGAAGGACAGAGTGAGTAGGGTCATTGTTATGAGTGAGAAGCTCGAAGGGCCAATGCCTAAACTTCTCAAGATGAAGGCGAGAAGGTTTGGCGACTTCACCGTCGTTGGGAACGAAGGACTTGAATTTCAAAAGACGCAAGAGGGGCTTGATTCGCCTCGGAACAACGATAGGTCAGGTGGCAACGAGTGGATTGATACCAATCTTAACGAGATTTCAGATGTCCAGCAGAACACATCTGTGGATGAGAGCAGAAATGATAAGGATAGCGGAGATGTAGTTGAGAGTCAGGAGGCAGTTAACAGCAGGGTCGTTGATCAGGATGACAACTTTTCTGATAGTGACGATCCCCAGGCATCTCTAGACGGCACTGACACCAAAGCGGAGTGAGTTAGGTATTCTCACCTGGAGGCAATATATGTTTGTCACCAATTGTAAAATAATCCACCTTGTATCATCTACTGCACTTGTAATATAAGTTTTGGTCAAGGAGCCACATTGTATAATATCCTCAGAGCAAGCTTGAGCATAGCGTCTGGCGTTGGTTGTATCAATTCAGAACCCTCAATTTTCATTACTAACGCTTCAATGAATGTGCTGTGCACGGTCATCTTGGGGCCGCTTTTAATTCTCCTTATCTCCCTGTCGTTCAAAGTGCTCGACTTCAATAAATACGACAACGATCCCCCATTATTCTTAGCTCCGACTTTCTTCTTGAATTACAGGCTGTCGTTTGCACCACTCGCTGCTGCGATCGTGCATAATGGTGTCTTGCATGGGAAGATGATATGTACAGATTCAGGGCCGGAAGAGATGGAAGTCGGACATCCATAAGAAGCTGATGAAGAAGTACCAAGAATACCCCGATTGGGTGGTATGATGTACTGCGATTGATTACTTTCGCGTTGGGTTTGGCGACTTGCTTAGGATATTCGTCTCAGCCCCCGTGGAGGACTATCCCGAAAGAGTGCTCTCACAGAATCTTTCTAAAGGATTGTACTAGGGTGAGGATTTTTAGTTGCAAATACCGTCGCGGCATTCTTATCGTTCATCTGTACATGGTTTTGGCGACCACTTAACATAACACTGTGTAAGTCCTCTGTTCTCCCACTCGCCAACGGTGGTAATGCTAATCTTCCCCAGCTCTTAGTGTCATTTTCACTTTCCTAGCTGGCTTTGTGATTCCAGGAAGGCCAATCGAAATTATGCTTTTTAGGGTCTTTAACACGATCACCGTGGGCCAAGCTCAAGCATACAGTGGAGATCTCAAGAATGCGCACTGCATGAAAATCCCACCTCGAACATTAAGCGAGATTGATGAGGTATGCAAAAAGACTCAAACAGCCCACTTCACCTGCCCGAATTGCAATGATTTCTTCTCGTCTAGCATCGAATGCGGAGTCATAGTTCCAAACCATATGTTTGGCCCTGAGGGGATCTACAACGCGATCCAGTATTACTGGCTCATTAGCGCCCTCCTCCCAATCCTCTTCTATAGTCTCACCCACGCCTTCCTTCGTCCTCCCGTCCGCTTGCTTAGCTGCCACCTGCGACTCCACTCGGTTTCTCGACCTGTGCTTTTGTTGGGCTTACATTTAACCATTGGGTCAAGAATAGGTAGGGAGGTTGGTATCGCACGTATAATTATGTTACAGCTGCTGGGCTTGATACTGGGATTATGCTGCCTAATATTGCTGTATTCTTTGCAATCACGTTGCTGAAGGTCACTATTCCGCAATTGTGAGTTGATATGATTGTTTATGAGACAACAGATTATAGGTATACTGCGATGAGGAAGAGTGTTGCTGAGGGGGAAATTTTTGGATCGTCAAAGTGGTGATTAGGAAGGCAAGAAAGCTCGACAGCCGTCATAATCAACACAAACTTATCCGCCCGGGTGATATCACTTGGTCACCTTTGGGTCAAGGACCATGAGTGATACAGAGCTTTGGTGGGGAAGACAAATAAGGGGTGGTTTCTCAATGAACTTCTAAGCGAGGAATTTGATGGGTCATGTTATGGGGCGTTGATTGGTGTTCTTCTGATGCTTGAGATACAAGGTATAAATTGCATGAAATATTTAGAATTCCGTTACCTTCAGCAGCCATGTGTTGAAGATAAGTGTCAGCCCTGTCGGTGATGTGTTCTTCGTGCTTCTGATTGGGCAAATTATCAGCTGCATCTGCAGGCGGCCATCAAATCTCACCTAGCGCGACCACCCTCCTCGAACGTCAGGATAATTTTTCAAATTCAAGTCCTTGCATCTAATACCATTCACATCTGTGAGACTTGTCAACAAAATTCGATGCTGAAACAAGAAGAAATCAATAAGCCGGTAGAATGACGAGCTCGACCTCCCAAAGTAGCTTCGGTGCTCTGATGCGAGGAGCGGTACTGGAGTACGAAGCCACCATAGGGGAGAAGCTGAGTGAAAATCCTCTTTTACAAGCCAATTCTATCGAGGATGTGCTCAATTATACAGAGAAAAGCTTTACAGACTTCAAGCAGTTTCGTCACGATAAAAGCAAGTGGGATAACGTTAGAACTGCCCTTGCTACCGCTCTCCAACCGGTCGGACTAGTGGCCACTGCTCTGGGTGCTGCTACTGGTAATATTTGGCCTCCCTGTGCGGCAGTATTTACCGCGATAAATTTCGTCGTTAGCGCTGCTAGTCGTGTCAGAAATGGATTTGACGATCTCCAAAGCTTTATGGAAGATATCGGCTCATATCTATCTTCCTTGAGCGTGCTAGACGATGACTTACCCCAGTACCGCCTCGCACAAGTCGAGACAAAGATCAAGCATATATTCGCTGCATTGTTAGCGCTTTGCGGAATATCAACGCTTTACATAAAGCAAGGACGATTCAGGCGGGGCATGCGACTCGCCTTTTCTGACAGGGACGTCAAGTTGAAAGAGGCACATGATAGGCTCGAGAATGCCGTCAAGGAGCTAGGTATTGTGGTGAAGTATAGCGCTCATAGAAATACGAATATCATCAGAGAAGAGCTGAAGGAACTTCATCCAATTAAGGAGGACTTACAGGCGCTGCGGAAGACCGTGGATGAGAACGCCAATCCAGAACGGCGAATAGAGGAGGTCTTTGGCAAGAATACTACCAATGAAACAATTTTTCAAGAGAAGAAAAGGGGTCTAGTTGAGGGAACTGCAGTCTGGGTTCTAGATGATGTGGACTACATCGAGGTGAGTCAACCTAACTATTCCGTATTAAAGTTGGAGCACCGTATCTCGCGATAGTTATCTTGCGTTTGCAGTACAAATGCTTTAGAAAGCGAACACTGTCCTCTGGTTGTCCTATTTTTGGAAGGATAATCAACTCATATGTCCTTAAAAAAGTCTAGGATAATCAAGTCAAATGCCCTGAACAGGGTAGGATAGTATACGCGAGTCTCCTTTAAACTCTATAAAAGTAAAGTTAAAAGAAGTGAGCAGGGTGCGATAATTAGAGTTACCATTTCCCTAGTGGGGGCATTCACATCCTAGGTTCTTTGGTAGCTAGTTTATGTATAGTGGTACCTGGAGCTTACCGACACCCTTTTATCTAAAAGCTCTCTTTAGGAATAGGAGAAGATCTCTGACGTTTTCTGAAATATTTCACTCTGGAGGCCGCTAATCTTAGAACATCTCAGTGGTCCAAAGAGGGTTGGGAAGATAGTGTGAGCCCTTTTCTGTGGATTTTTGGTGGACCAGGCACCGGCAAATCATGCCTCGCTTGTTCCATACTGCACGATCTTCGGACTATATCTGAGCTATACCGCCAGATATCATTAGCTTTCTGTTTCCTCCCCGCTATATCAAGTAGAGAGTCGGATCGAAGCCTCAAATCAGCTCTACGCAACCTGATCTTTCAACTTTCGACTCATGACCTAAAATACAAGAACAACATCACTACTACTCTAGCCAAAGACAAGACTGTTAACGAACAGAATGACACTAAGCATTTTTGGAAGAGCTACATTGTAGCTCAGTATCCAAAGACTTCTACAAGAAAATTGTTCCTTGCTTTTGTGGGGGTCGACAAAATGGATCTCGAGGATCAGAACTTACTACAGGAATTTCTCGGGGAGATTTCCAAATATAAGCTGAGAATCAGAGTTCTTTTGGTTGGACAACCGAGCAAAGGTGTATTGTTTCACGAGATTGAGGGGATTTATGTGCCTCAAATTGAAGTCACAAACGAGAGTATTGAAGAAGACATGAGGTTATACATTGAACATCAAATGCGAAAGAGCAAGACTCTTCGGAAGCTGGATCAGGAAATGAAGTTGAAGGTGACAGAAGACCTGATGGAAATTCAAGGGGGTTAGTAGTCTTAACATCATCGAATCCTAGCAATTACTAATTCAGTGGTAGGCTTTGGACTGGCGAGTCTACAGCTGGAGATCCTGGAAAATATTCGCCAACCAGAGGACCTTCCAGCAGCTCTCGAGCAACTCCCAGAGGGTTACAAAGCCGCATTAGAGAGTTCACTAGACCAGATCAGTCAGGAATTGTCGAGCGAAGAATGCAAAGCAAACGGAATATTGTTTTCTTGGCTCTCACACTGCTATTCAAACTTGACTATCGACCAATTACGCACCGCCATAGCGATGAAAACAAGGTATAAGCAATTTGATGTGCGAGGGAACGTAAATACCGTATGTGCGAGGTTGGTACTTCTATCAATACCAAAGAAAATTACAAACTGATCTATGTTGTTACTACGCACAGCATACTAGAGATAGGAGACCCATTTGACGAAAATGACGAGAATGATGACAGAGACGACGACCAAGAATCCAGCACATCCTCGGACGATTCCGAGAGTATTTACTCGAGCAAGAATGATGAAGCTGACACAGCTACAACCACCGAAAGTACCGAAGAAGTAGATGATGAGGAAACAATTGTATTCCGGTTGTTCGCTTATCATGAAATATTTCAAGACAAAGGCTGGACGGCTAAATACTCCCAGGTTTCGAACTTGGTAGACCATTACGATCTTGCAGAATACGACTTCTTTCTTACCATTCTAAAAATACTTAGCATGCCAACCACGAGTTCGATATTCGAGAGAAGCCGGGCATTGGAAGAGTATTGTGTTTCACATTTTGAAGAGCATCTTTTTGATCTTGGCATATACGAAATGATAGTGGAACCTACACAGGACAGGCCTTTCCCAGCTGAACATCACGTGTTCCAACTTGTCACAGCTTTCTATGAGTTATTCTTCGCAAACACGAAGAACGCTTCGTTGGCTATAGAACGCTGGGGCGATGAATTTTACCTACCATTTACTCCACAGGCGAACGAACCCGCTAAAGCAGGGGAGAATATCTTGTCTTGGCTTAAGATTTCAAAGGCAATAGATCATAAGGACTTGAAGCCTGCAGTAGCAGCATGGGTAGAAGACGTTATAGAGGACCAACGGAGGTTGACAAGACACCTTGCAAAGGAGCATGTATCCCACTGGCTATGTGAAGTAGATAGTGAAGAAGTTTCTCGCTTACTTCGGTATGCTAAAAGAGCACTTCTTGGCGTAAGTGAGAATATCGTTTTATTTTCGTGTAGCGCATTGCTGAAGTACATCAGACAGAGTTTCATATCGAAGATCCCGAAAAACTCACGACAGACGATGTCCTCAGGATAGCAAATGTTTTTCCTGATATTGAAAAAAATGATTGTTCAAATAGAGCTATTGGATCGGTCTTGAAAGAGATCAACGCGTTTAGCGAGGCACTAGAGTATTTTGACCAAGCTCTATCCTTAGCTGAAGACAACCTCAGCAGATTCCATACACTAAGTGTTACAGCCCGCACCCTTTATGAAAAAGGAAGTTTGGGTGAGGCTATCTCAGTCGCTAATTCGGCAGTTGCACTCAGCTTAAAGAAAGTCGACACCTTACTCGAAGATGACACCTTGAAAGCATACCGCAAAAGTCTATACCAAGCTTACTATGTTATTGCTAATTGTTTGTCTGCCACATGCGACAAGAGTGGGGCTATTGAAACTTTTACCAAAATGCGAGATGTGGTCAAAGACTCGGATTATGACATTTATGATGGAGAAAATGGCGTGTATTCGCTTAGTAAAACCATCGAGCTTCTTGCCGAGCTGGAGGACTGGGAGTCCTTAGTATCTGATGTTTGCTCATGGACGGCGTCCGAGTTCAGCGATTTGATGGCAGCTGATTCAATTGCTGGGGGACGTCAGAATGAGCTGTTTGCGAAGGCGGCCAAACTTTGTTCACAAGAAGTTCCCTTCAGAAATTGCTATCAAACTGCCATAGAATCGGAATATCTCGACGAAGAGTATCCCATCCTTCTTCGATATCAACTTGCTTGCGCGTGTTGGTATGTACTTGATGACGAAGATGGCGCCTGGGAATTGCTTCAGGAAGCTGTGAACGACACTGAGCCTGGCCCAGCTGCCAGACAAGCTCGCGCAAAGTCTCGCCAATTGATAATGGATATCATCAGTTCACAGTTCCAGATTACGTCAACGAATTGGGTCCGTTTTCTCCTAGTCGAGACCATGGAATCTACTATACCCAAAAGATGGTCAAGCGTATACAACAGTCTGCCAGCTATTCAGCTTGCAGGAGCGTATCTTGTTGTCAACGATATAGGGAAAGGGAAGGGTCTCTTGAAAGAAGGATTTCAAATTTGTATCGATGCACTTAAGGATAGCATTGGAAGTAACGACAAAGACGCTTTCATACTTTTGGCCAAGGTTTTGTTCTTTTTGGGTCTAGAAAATGAGGCCAGACTCTCGCTCAGTGCTGTCTTCTCGATCGCTGATCGTGCGGTTCGATACACAGTGAAGCAAAACAATGCTGTATTCGACGACAAGGGAGGTGTGGAGGGAGCAAATATCAGGAACGAGAACGATAAAAACACCGGCTTAGAGGTTGAATCCTCAACTATCCTGGAGCGAGATGGGCAAATTCTGCCTGAGAAATCATCTTGCAGAGGTTTCGAGGCGGCTTCAAAGTTCCAAGACCTTGATGGAAGTGTGGAGATCATTTGTAGTGGCTGCTGCAGTGAAAGCCCAAGAAAGCTCTGGCCTCTGAACGATCCTCTATACATGTGCGTTGTCTGCTCAGATACATACCTTTGCCAGTCCTGCTACGAGAAGAGAATGGCCCAAAACCAAGGTCAGAAGAGCGACTATTGGAAAAGGATATGCGGGAAAGATCATAAGTACTTAAAAGGACCAATCGAGGGCTGGGGTGGTGTCAAAAATGGTATATTAAAACTTGGAGAAGAGAAATTTTTGTTCACACACTGGCTTGTGGATATTGAGAAGAAATGCGCTGTCTATATGGGTGAGGATAAATATGAAGACCAAGTGCAAGGAATGGACACGTAGGCAGGTACTCATGCAGGAGCTACATGTTTAACAAATTGAACATTATACGCTGATCTCGTAAAATTATCCTGCGACCATGATCTCCACAATTCCCTCATGTTGCTCCAAGAAAGTACCAAAAAACAACACCCCTTTTAAGTGGCGGGAGTCCACAAACAACTTATCATAAATATCATCTGTGTTACCCATATACATTCCATTGCACAACAGGTAGATTGGAAATTCCTTGGATGTGGTTTCAGATCAGAGGAACTCTAGTTCTTTAGAATTATATAAGGATGATCTAAGCGAGCAGGAGGTAAGATAAGTGATTTATGTACGGGGATGTTCGGGACATGAATGCGCTAAGCTAGGGAAACTTAACTGTTAGCGCTGGAGAGATGCAGGTCAAACTCGTGATGCACCTTTAGCATAGTGGAACTGTATATAAATCTCGGCCCTCATCCGCGACCCGAAATAGGGGAGACGATGCAGGTCATGTGACTAGGTCCACTTCAGCAGACCCATTAAGGCCAAGAACTCGTAAGTTCGTCTCGCTAAATATGTAGCACATATCGAATCTAATGCTCGATATTCTAATTTCTTTGGTTTTTGAACTCTGCGACTTGACCACTAGTATACCCTTCTCGCGAAACAGTGAAGGCTTCAAAATCAGTAACTACAGTAAATCCTTCATCCTCAAACGCAATTATATCCCACGCACATCACCCCGGAATAAATTTATGTTGCCACACTAGAGAGCCACCCTACGACAAAACGACACCAACCACAAGTCCAATATCCTTCCTGATCCTCTCAGACACCCACAACTTCACATTGGACGATGCAACTGGCCAGTTTCAGCAACCAGCCCCCAAATTAGATGCCCTCTACCGTGGCAACCTTACAATATGTGGTTGCCCTTTAGCCTACAAGAAATTTCTCAAACTTCTCAATAGCATTTACATCGAATTAAAGGTGGTGTTTACTGGGAACCACGATTCGAGTCTTGATGGTCAATAATAGGAGAAGAGCTCAGACTTAGAGGAAGATGATGAACGAGAGGAGGATGGGTTGACGGTGAAATTATGACAGGCCCAATAACGAAGGAAGCTAGAGTTGCATATCTTAAGGAAGGTACACATCATGGTACTTTAAGTATTGGCGCGAAGTTCACGGTGTATGCATCACCATACCAACCAGAGCTTGGGGATTGGATATGGTACGGTGCTGAAAAAGTGGCAAGACTGCAATGAGGATGTAGAAAAGACGAGCCTGTACCCAGACACAAGCTATCGGCCAATATCTACTGGGAAGGAAACAGCCATGGATAACGCTTCGTTTATGGATGAGAAGAATCAGCTGATAAATGCTCTTTGGGCTATAAAACTCTGGATAGCATCCTATTAAGATATGATTAAGTGCTTATGTTCAAGGCATATGTAAGCTCCTCAAAATCAACCAAGAATAAATGTACAAAGACCCAATTTTATAGCATACGGCAAAATGTATCATGCCCATCCAAACTCTTTTAAATTAGGTAATTATCCTAACACTTCTCTGACAATTTGCATGAGTCAGTCAACGTTAAGGTAGAGGTTAGAAAACCACTATGATATGCAACAAAACTAACTGCTTCAGTGTGAACTGCTTTAACGTGCCTCCGACCTCTACTTAAAAGACCTTTTCAAAATGCCAACAGGCCAAGCGATAAAAACTTGGAATGTCCCTATAGTACAGGGAAGCCTGCAATGTTCCAATTTTCTATAGGCGGAAAGATAAACTGCTCTATGATATGTTGCAGTGTTATACTGAAAATTTGGAGGGTTTTACGTAATTGATGGGAACTTACGAGGTAAGACAACCTTGTGGGCTTTTGAGAGCGGCTAGTTGGGCCAAATATGTAGTGAGCATTCTAACTCACCCCACATTTCGACTTAGAAACTTGCTTTTACATCTCATTCTCAACAGGAAATTCCACATCTAAGGCTCATAATTAAACTCACATCTGCTTGTCCCCAAGAGCCATCACTCGTATATCTGACGTCATCCACTTCATTCAGCTCCCTTTTTCATTATCTGACTCGCCGACCTCGTATCCACATCACGCGCCCCATCCTCCCTTACCCCCTGAACGCCACCCACAACCACGCCCCAAAGAGCGCTGGTAACGAAGCGCACTGAACCCTTGTTTTCTTTTCATGCAGGTGAGCGCGACGTGCAACAAAAATTGCTCGACCGTATGGGGAAGTGTGAAACATATAATGCAGGTCAGACTCATACTTTATGCTACACGTGATACAGTGTATCGTCTCGAAAAGGTCACGTGGCTGATGATCGGTGCAGGCGCGAAGTTGGGATGACTTGATAGGTGCGGCTGAAGGTTGTATTGTGAAAAAAGTGGTTATGTAAGGTGGTATTTGATGACGAAAGAATGCGACATCAGTTTGCGAAATGCAACAAAAAACGTCGTGGGAGATTGTTGCATTCCGAATGCTTGGGACCCGAAACGAATACGGAAAGGGGTGAAACAAGCGGGGCCGAGGCGGGTTTCAAATACATGGTGCTTCGCCAATTTATGCTGCTTGGCTTTGTTGTTCGTGATCATGAAGCTTCTTCTTACTTGGCTGTTTTTATTACGAGTTTGAGGTTGGAATGGCTAATAAGAAACTACTTCGATGCCAATCCAACGCCGATTACCGCTCCGATCCTTGCTCCCCATCCACTATTGATGACCTTGGGTTTCTTTTCAACACTGTCAGGAAACGGGATCTGGAAGTTCCAAGGGAGCAAATGAAACTTACTTTAGAAGCTTTTGGCCTGACTGGCTTCGTGCTAGAGCGGGAAACATTCCAGATTTGACTGAAGAGATTAAGAGCTTCGCACATAAGAATGAGAACCCCGGCATAGTATGTCCATGTCTACCCCGATATTAGCACCTCGTCTCTTACAACACTTTCATTGGGGACATTTGAGTGGTTGAGGGGAACCAAACTGACCATCTCAGCACAGATACTGCGGAAACCAATCGACTTGTTCCCGAAGCTTACTTCGAAGCTCTTATGCGTGCATGTCCATGACCAGAGATCATACTCCCTATTATCCTTCTTATTATCCCAGCTCTTGAAATACCACACTGCGCCTGCCCAGAGTCCTGTAGCGACAAATGTGCTAGGGATAGAGATAAGGGGCCGAAGTGTAGAGAAATGCTTGTTTCTAACCTTCAAATTGTGAGCTGCACTCCTTTTTCAGAGTCGGGAGGAAAGCCGGACTTACAAAGAGGAGAGCAATGAAATTGATGGAAGCTGCAACGCATGCTGCAGTGAGAAATAGATGGGTGGGATACAACTTTAATTTCTCCGGCCATGCTGGAAGACTGGCGCCATTTTCATGTGTGAAATTATCCACTGCGCTCTTTGCGTGTAGCCAGAGCATATGGCCAACAAGACCAATGATTGTCAAACTCAGAATAAAACTCATAATTCTCCATACCACCCGGATACCGTGGGGAACTTGCAATCGCGGATTTCGTTTTGAAGACTGGTCATCCCTTTCGTGATCGAAAGGCAAAAGCCGATTCTCTGGATCTACGTGTCGGTATGCGCCTGGCGCTTCATAACCTGGAGTTCCATAGGCGGACTTCGCGAGCAGTGTGTCGTTTGCTGAGGTCGTCTGAGCGGACGCGATATGGTACGGCTCTGGGATTGGAGGATTATATGGATCGTGTTGGCCTGGAGAATGGCTATCGTAGATCTCGACTCGCGGGTTTGGTGCTGCTCCTTCTTGTCTATATGGCTCCATCGCTATGGACAATCCTACAATCAAATGTATAAAAAGTAGAAGAAATGAAGTCAAAGAAGTCTCATAGCGAGGAAATGGCACAGGGCGGCAAAGTTTATATTTCTATTGTAATGTCAGCTTGGCAACAGGGTATAAAGAGATCTCCGTACAAGGACCCTAGGGTTGCCAGATGGGACATCAGACCATAAACGACAGCCAAATGACTGTGAATCTCAACTGAGATTGGGTGGGATTTCAACGCTCAGCACAGCGGCCGCTACCGATCCACAACTTTGCAACATTCACTACATGAGGCTGAGTGTCAGCAATCTTACTAAGTACCCGGATACGCGAAATCTACAACAAATATCCTCTCAAAAATCGCCGTTTAAAAAGGTATGGGCATTACCTACAGCATCCCTAAAATATTGACAGAAAGATGAAGCTGTGCCGCTGACATGGATCAAGTTCTCCACCTATTTCTGGAAGTAGTTATGGCCCGTGCTCTGCATACTTGAATTATAGGGTCAGTAAGTTATATCCTCAAAATATGGGGATAGCTTCAGCTGCCAGGCTAAATTTAAACAGAGTTTTCTGAGCTTCACGAAGTGGAATCCTCGCACTCAGAATGCATTTCTCGCTCAGCAGATATACCTTCATCTACTAATCTTGTCCCACTACTCACTCCTTTGTAGTCGATAGCGAAAGCCCGCGTTCACAGGCTGGCAACACATCCATTCATAGGAAGAGAATGATAGACGGGTAACTTCTGTTCAGAATCCATTCCGTGCTTGCAAGCATGGATTTCTTCTGCCTCGTACACAAAATTTACAGCCTAGTGGGTAGGTGAAAGTAGACTCTGTGCAAACGAGTGGCGAGACTTGACCTAATCATCCTATATTCTTGCAGAAATCAATACTTTTCATCATTACTTGAAAGGGAATAATCAACTTGAGTATCTGGAAACAGACCAGAGGATAGAAGTCATTCATCACTCGAGAGACGAAGTAACAACGCTTGCAAGGTGGAAAACGAATCTCTTCACTTGGGATATCTGATTATAGATAAACCGACTAGCGAATGGAGGCGGAGACTCAGAGGGCAATGTAGAGCACAGGTTGAGCGTTGCGATGTAGTTGAACGGCAGAATTGTACAAACCTCTCAGAGAACTTTCCGGCTTCAGCATGTCTTGGCGCAACCACATCCACTCACGTGATAGTTCACACAGACCTAAGCTCTCTCCAAAACAGCAGCTGCAAATTCGACCCACTATTTCATTATTTTCCAAGTCAAACTACGCTCCAATTTGTTCTCTTCCTGTAAAATTATTGATTGATCATATCAAGCTCTGATTAGTCGATTGTAAAGCCTTTTGGTCTCTTCTCGGGGTTCATGTGAGGGCATTTTTGCCATTTGTGGATATCACCACACACACAAGGCTTGTCCCAGTGCAAAAAGTTTGCACCCATGTCAGTTTTTACGCAAGCAAGCGACCCAATAGTACATCACCGAGCTGGAAGCCTGAGTCTAACATTGGATCACTTAAAGCTACGCAACTGACATGGTTGTAACATTTTTGCACCTCACTATATATGGTCACGCTAGTCATACAGAGTTAGTTTATTAAGAGGAACATACTGTACAACGTGTCCAATATACAAGAAATCGATTTGCTAACTAATACAAAGATCAGTGGATAGAGGAGTGTTTGAGATTATACAAAGTAATGAAAATAATGAAATAATAAGTCAAATTTGTAACAAGCCCACAACCGATTGCCTGAAGGGAGTCTCCAAGAAAGAACCATGTATTGTAATAATTAAGTTCTATCACTATAGTAAGTAAATTCAGTTTAGGTGCCATGTTATGTCAGATGGAGAAATGTCTTACCTAGGATCCCTGCTACCAGGCACATAAAGATATGTCCTAAACCCGATGGAAAGTATTTAATACCACCCCATCGCAATGCGAGGAGGAGCATGAAGATTACCGGTATGAAGATGAGAAGTCGTTTAAGCTGAGCTGACTGAGTTTCCAGAAGAAAGAGCTTTTGGTATCTTCTCGGGTGGTGGGTGGACGAATACCATGAGGAAGACCACGGTGACGGCGCGGAAGTAGAGATTGATGTAAGAGCCTAGGATATTCTTAGGGGTGGTTTTTGAGGGAACAAGCTCTGAGATAACATACACCACCGCTGAATGAGCAATGTAGACGCTCCATGGATTTACTCTTTTAACACCGGACTGAGCACGTTTGAAATTCCAAGTATCGTCATTATTAAGCTATCATAGACTGCTTTCCATCATTCTCATATTTTATTCTCATCTTGAAAAGGGCAGTTCACTCAGCCTTAGCCTCAATGAAATAAAATACGCAATACTCACCAGAACCCCAGAAAACAGAGCAGCAGTTTTTCAAGTCCCGCGATTGCTCGTCCAATAATAAGCACGAGAGAAGATGATGCGGTTGCGCAGACTAAATTCTCTAGCTCTAAGATGCCGAGGAATGCTAAACATGCCCATTTCGGGGAGAAGTATTAGTATATCTGACCGCCGAGTGGTTGGTAAGCGCATCTAGTTAAACTTAGTATTAGTGTAGATTTTAGGGGTTTGGTGGACTTTGGTGGCCATATAGAAGCACTCCCATACCAGCCGACATCATCAAAGGAATCAGAGGCCGCAGTGACGATGGAAATAGCCTAGGCGAAAAAGGCTCAGTATCAATACAAAATGTGAGAACTATCGTTGAGTTGAAGACTGGAAGACACTAGCAAGAATTGCATTGTTCTGAAAATATCAATTTTCCCATCCGATCTTTGGACCAAGAGTACCACAACAAGGCGATTAGAAGGACTGAAATCGAAAGTCCAGCTACAAATATGATACAACTTCAAGCCAGCCAAATGATGGGCCGTCTTGTCGTCTTGTCTCTCTGTAGTTAAACTTTTTCCTCTCTTCGTCTGGAGCTACTTAATTCTGTATTTCTTGGTTACTCAACCCGCTTCCCATCTTATATTTTTATCGTGTATACTGTTTACTTGTAGCTTCATTACAATACTAAAATAATAATGAAAGGGAATATCAATGGATGCAAATCTCCACAATATTTTACAAATCAGACATCTAATTTTATCATTTTCACTATCGCATTAATTTGCATAACCTCAAACACTCCGCTGCACACTTACCTCTGTTTTGGTCAGCAATTCACTCTTGTATACGATGGGAACGTTATATAATAGCTTCCTTAGAATTGATTAACTCTATATTGCTAGCATGACTATAAACGTGTAATTCATGAAGTTCCAAGCTGTCACGACTTACTGTAGGCTGTTGCTATACGATAGAATTGGATTTTGATACAAGACTTCATCGTAGAGACTTCTCGAGCTCCGCCGACCGCGGCATTATGGCAACTACTTGAAATTCCGACAACCCTAATGAATATGCCTAAATGTATGTAAAAGTTCCATCCTGGCTCTTAGAATCTCTGTGGTATAACACGAGTTGTACCAATTGAATATTCGACTGCATTAAGGTGCCGTAAATAAGTCTCCGTTCAGACGAATTGTTGGCAGAAGGGGGAGAAACGTGATTTGCTCTTTCAACACATATTACCAGAATGGACTGTATTCACGGAGAGTTCTCTGGGAGGTTGAGATTTTTGCTGCTGTAGACATTCGTACCTCTCGTGCATTGAAAAGAATTGCAGAAAATTGTTTTAGGTGGAGATTAGTTGGAAATTATGCAATTGTCGACATGTTGTAAAATATATCAAGAGTAAGAATTAAACCATGACTCTACTTATGCTACTATTTGACTCTGTGAATTATTCACCAGAGTTTCCTAATTTCAAAGGGAATAGAGTCAAATTGAATGGGAGAATGATTTATTTCCTCTTCTCCCACACAAGATTGTCGGCCATGGTCTTCGAATTAGTGCCTGAGCGTATATAGAGTTTTAACCTACGATCTCGCCCATTGTTGGGAAGACTTACTTTGAAACCCGAACATTCATGGCTGGAAGCTGCACTCCCCTCAATCGTTGGAAGCAAGATGGAGGCGAATTTTGATTCGTCCAATGTACAGAAAACCTGTTTCCCGAAAGCCAAGCAAGGGGAGAGAATCAGCCGTTGGGGCTATTCATTAGCGAATGAGACCAAGTATCATCATGACACAAACAACGAAGTACAACAACACAGCTTCTGGATATTACCGACTGCCATTATTAATGTTCAATCACTCAAATCTCTATCTCGATGCTCATCCTAGCAAACAAAACCCTGTATAACCCAGCAATCGCCAACCCCTCCCAGACCTATCCCCACCAACCAGCACTGACCATCCCACATGCCTTCCCCCTCAATGTATAACATTTCTCGCATGAATCACCCGTCCATAATAGCGACATGAGCTTGCCGTGCATTTGATTGTCAAGTTCGTAAAATAACATGACAATTCCCGTCACAGTTATGGTTAGTCTTCTCGCCGATGATTTTCGTTTTGAAATGGGTATCAACATCGGTCGTAGAAGTACGTTTGCATTGCGGTGCACATTTTAACCAAAGGTGGGTGGTTTGTTTGTTGATTTGGGAATTTAATTGCTGTGGAGAAAGGTGATTTTAAAATAATGAGAATAAAACTTTCTACCTGGTAATTATACTTGTCTACCATATCATAAACAGCACAGATTTACTCACAGTTTGTCATCTTATACTCAGACACCTACGCTGGTTATCGAGAGAAGGTTTGTTGCGGGAAGCTAGAATTATTCCACATTGATGTTTGCTAGCCTACTCTTGCGAAATGTTTCCCATTACCCCAATTCACAGTTGCGGTCAGTGACTGTGCTTTGAAGAATAGAACGACTCCTTGCTGTAACCAATTGACATAGCTTCGCAGACTAATATTCAAAGGCAAGTCCGCAAACAGATGGAATAGAACAGATATAAGTACGAGGATCGCTTTTCGAACAAGCACATATCCCCAGCAATATTGTTCACTTAAATCAGGTATAATTTATTGTATACCACGTGATGCATCGTACGTAACGACAACCAGGATACATATGAAGGTGTTTTTCTTGTTCAAGACTCTCAGCACGCCCTTAGCATACGCTAAACTGCATCGGCATGCGTCTTCAGAGCCTCAAGAAGCCTTTGGAATGGACGCGATTCTGCCATCATGGGAAGTGACTGACTCCGAGCAAAAATAGCACTTTTACAAGGACCACAAGGGATATAGTCTGCTCTAACGGCCCGTTCCACTGTGAGACAACGCTTGCGATATGCAACAAAAGTTATACCAGTAATGAGCCTCGACTGTGGAGGATGGCCACTCAGTACTTGACAATAGGACTATAACAACAGTGAAGTACATGGAGGAGAAGTGAGGACGAGACAACATGTAAGAGACTGACATAACTGACAGATGCGTAGTATCGCAGCGCTTAGGAAACCGAGGTCGACGGAATAAGAGACTGTTCGTTGGCTCTTGGATAGGAATCGATCAAGAAGGCCCATGGGCACCAAGACAACATCCTAATATCTGCCAAGTTGTGTCGACATGCAACAAAAGGTCAAAAGCGAGTCTTATGTAGAAAAACCTGAGGTTCGAGACTTGGAAATGGATGCAAGAAGCCGAAAGGCGACACCGAGTTGCCGACCAACAAAGTACCATTCCGTCAGAACCCGGTCATGACCGCCAGATACCGACACCACGTACTCAAGTGACGATGTGTTGGACGACATCTTCGTCCACCTGCCAAGTTGCCTCGGTGTGCAACAAATTGCAACTCTAGCGATATGAATATGCTTGGAAATATGCCGTCTTGCCGTCTGCCAAGTTAGCTCGAAGTGCAACAAATGACTATGACAGTAACGGTGAGAGGAGAAGGACTCGTCTTGACCGTGATTACTGTACCTCGATTATGAGAATGATCACCCAAATCTGCAAACGGGACCTGATAGTTGCCAAGCGGAATCAAAGTGCAACAAAAGACAATTTTAATTTTGGTAGTTAGCGTGGTGAGTTTGTGACGAGTATCGGACAATGGCTTTAGACAGGAGACTTTGGCGAACTGGCACGAAGTATCGCTTCTGTTGATCATCCACGAATTGACACTTGAGCGATCCCTTCTCAGACTTCTCGATGAGACAAATTGAGACTCTAGGGATGGCTGTAAAGCTGCCAATGAAGGCGATCCTTGAAACACTTGGAACCTAGGGGTGACTTTTCGGAAGGACCGAATCGCCTCAAGAAACAAGACACTTCAGAAATCGCCAAGTTGGGACGAAATGCAACAAACCTCCAACCTCCGACCTGACTTCTCTATCCCCGGAAATCATTCACGGAAACAAGACAGCAAGTCAAATCGCCAAGTCCCCTCGATGTACAACAAAAAGACTTTGGTACGGCAGCATACTCTAGTATCTTCACCGACTTATTCCCTCACCATCCCCGACACCATCACCAAATAGCGCAACGACTTCACGGATGCCAAGTTCCTTTCGAAATGCAACAAAAGCCTCCCTCCCCATCCCCAGGCATGGACGAAAAGACAAAATGTGGATTATGGGGAAGGTTTCATTCCCGACATATATCCTTGCGGTGTGAATAGGGGGCGATTTCGGGTAGGATGTCTACTTCCTGGAAACCCCGAGGTTGAGGCATAAACCGTATACGATATTCCGTCTTCACTTACTAGCTTTTTGGATGTGCGACGATGATTTTCACGTTGACACGAACTGCGGCTGGGATTGTTGAATGTGACAAACTCTCGAAGTCGCGGATCATTGTCTTAGGTAGGAATTGGCGGTTTTTGAGGGATCCTGGTTCGCTTAGACTTGTGTGAGGTTTGGACAGCTGAATGTTGGCTTTATAGGACGCCAAGTTACTTCGATCTGCAACAAAACGATTTTAGACTCTTTTTGTACTGGATTTTGTTTAAAACTACTACTCTGCTGGATTGCCAAGCTGGTTCGATGTGCAACAAAAAGTGCCGTAATGCCTCAAGAGGTCTCTCCGGAAGAAGGAGCTACTTTGTGCCAGGTGGCGGCATACTTGACTCCCATCTTGAGTGTGTGGGTGGCCGAACTTTCTAGGAGCTGAAGTAAAGTCGAATTCTCTTCTTCTTCTACAGTAACCAACTGAATTGATTCTCGATTGATACCACGCAAGACCACAATTAATACTCAACTCCACGGACCAGCCGCTTTTGGCCCAACTTTAGAACTTGCCAAGTTACTTCGACGTGCAACAAATCCGCTTCTAGGCATCTTCAATAGTCATCCCGTCCAATTTTGGTCGAGCTCTCCAACATACGTAGCTCCCGCGCTCTCCGTGATAGCCGTCGTAGCCACTTCTGGACCTCACGGATATAGATCAGCTCGTATACTCGCTTCCCGCCTTGCATATGCTTGCCAAGTTACTTCGACATGCAACAAACTACTTTCCTCTGGTGCGCTATGGACTCTCTTGGTCTAGTCTTCTGTTACAGAACTTGGACCTGGTTCCTGAGAGTGATTCCCCGTGTTGTTGCCAAGGGGCTTCGATGTGCAACAAACGTCCTCTTCTCTCCCCAAGTGTGCATAATTTCAGGAGACAGCATGGAAGCTGTCCTCTTCTGTGGCTTTTGGATCCTTGCCTAGGCTTATCAATTCGAAACAAAGTGCTAGGTTCGTATTGAGGAGGGTCCTCAATGTATGGGAGATGGGCCTGGTCAGCAGCGTCTTTCACTAGTTTTGGCTATCTCTGTCCGTGCAACAGACTCTCGAGGGGCACTAGAAGTCCACGGTTTCAACGAGGTACAGGTACAGGTACAGGTACAGTCGAAATTGCCTTTAATGTTCACAGGAGAAAATAGAGGATCAGATTCTGGTCAGACAAAGGAGTAAACGACTCCAATCACAAAAAATAGTCACTTGACTAGAACGCTGCATTGCACTTCTGTATTGGTGTCCAGGCCATGCTGACGACCAGATTTGACGTGGACTATCTACCTCGATCCTAGGTTTTCACTGCATCTCTGGGAAATACCCATGGGTCTCTGCTCATGTGCTCTCATGTATCCAACGACAATCGCCTCTAGTAAATCGAACAGCACACCTTCACTCTTCCGTTCTGTCGTGGCGCACAATACACCATATGCCCCGACGCTTCGGCCGCCACCCTCAGGTGGTCCAATGTTGGAGGTGGATATATTTGTGTTGACGGTGTAGCATCGTGGCGCAAACTGTGTGTGAACGTCAATATTCCTCCCGGCTTTCATTCTCCCCTCTTCCTCTCTTGACCGGCCATGCTCTCCTCCCTCGTAGCTCCAGCAGCTCTCATTTCAACCTGTCTTAGCTTTCTCTCAAGGCCGTATCTTTGTGCCATCAATTCGCGTTTCTGTTCCTCAAGGTATGCTATTCGTGCGGCGGGTGTCGCTTCTGAACGTTGCACCGAAACCTAAAGGACCACTGTCAAACCTCACAATTGGTATATGGGGTCAATATCGAGGATCTAAGTTGCATACCTGCTTTACTTCCTTTCGTATCTTCAATCCAGCTCCATACCAAGTACCAACGACTGTAATCGAAGCAATAGCAACAGTCAAGACGATACGCCGAATCTTCTGTCCTTGTGCAAGGGTCGACATTTCGCGATGTGGAAAGAAGTATAACTTGTCGCGAGGCAATTTGATACCCTCATGCTATGGTAAAGATGGTTGTGTCATCTTGTCATGCGGGCCATTTAATTGGTGATGCAAGCAAATCTACCTGTAAAGGTTCGAGGTGCTTGCACGAACCGATGAGCGGAAGTCAAACAACCCCTGCAACCTTCCGGAATCCCGCTCCGCTCAAATTTCACCACTCAACTCCAAAACCCTCTCCACACTCTCTCCGCCCTACTCTCTCGCAACTCCATGTTCTTCCGCAGAACAGCATCTTGCTCTCCTGAATCGCTCGTCCGTCTACGGACATGATTCTGCCGACAAGCTATGCTTTTGGTGCGATTGCTGGCTTCCGCGGCTTCCGAGGCGTCGTACCTCCAATTTTCGAGTTCTGTGTCAGTTGACGAGACCGAGAAGCGATCGGAACTAGCGGCGGAGATACAGGAATCGTTTGAATCGCGCCGCAGGAGAGAGTGAAATTGACGCCCGTGATTGGCCGACGAGCTCGACGCAGATGCTGGCGGGGTCGAGAAATAAGTGAGTAAGCGCATTGCGTTCACCTTTTTTGTCAACTTGTACTTTGTGTTTCAATAGATTCAAGAATACTTTCACAATCCAAGTAAAAGGATCTCCATTGCGCTTTGTACAAGTCGTACGCAAGCTGAGAAGTTTTATGTCTCCCTTTCCTCGTGCTGCCGAACTTCCAAACAAGCTACCATTGCGTCAAGCCTCGCCTCAGTGACATCCCCGCCAACGTGGGGTCGTTCACTGGTTTCATCTTCCATACTTTCCAACCATCCTTCTTCGAAACGCACCGTGTTAGTATTCCAGACGCCTCAATTCCTGTCTGATCTTCGGATTTGCGTCGTCGATAGCGGCAATTCTTGCCTTCTAAAAGGACCATCTTCCAATTACATTGTAGGGATTACTTGCGACTTAAGCCACGGAGCAAAACTAGCTTTGAGTTGCCAGAGGCCCGAGCAGTGAAGGGGAACGAAGTCATGACAACCCCGAGGCTTTTCGTGATTCGCCATGGTGAGACGGAGTGGTCACTCAATGGGAGGCATACGGGGACCACTGAACTACCGTTGACGGAGAATGGCGAGAAGAGAATCAGAGCTACGGGAAGAGCACTTGTTGGAGATGATCGATTGATTGTTCCTAGGAAACTTGCGCATATGTTTGTTCTCCTCTTCACATACCTGCTACACGTTTTAATGAGATGATTCAGTTTCGTTTCGCCTCGTCGCCGTGCCCAACGGACACTCGAGCTTCTATCACTAGGATGTAAAGATAAAATGCCATGGGAGCAACAACGCAACCACCCCGATGCAGATATCCGGACGGAAGCGCATGTTGAGGTCACAGAAGATATTCGAGAATGGGACTATGGAGACTACGAAGGCATCACATCCCCAGAAATCAGAGAACTGAGGAAGAAGCAAGGATTACCTGAATGGGACATCTGGCGAGATGGTTGCCCTGGTGGAGAGTATATCTCCCTCCCCCTTTCCAACCGCTGAGTTACTGATCGAAGCTCCTAGATCCCCTGACCAAGTCACCGAAAGATTAGACCGTCTCATCAACACCATCCGAACAAAGTATCACGCGCCTTGTATTAGGAAGAAACCCACTGATGCACCAGCGGGTGACGTTCTCCTTGTGGCTCACGGACATATCCTCCGCGCCTTTGCGATGCGATGGGTTAATAAAACCTTACAGGATGGACCTACGCTCCTCCTAGAAGCTGGTGGTGTAGGGACGCTTAGCTACGAGCATAAGAGAATTGAGGAGCCAGCTATTCTGCTGGGTGGTGGATTTATGGTTGATGTTGTTGAGAATGCTGAAAAAGATGAGAAGAAATAGAGGATCTGGAAAGGCCATGGTTGGAGTGTACATAGGTTAATGAGCATAAAAGACGAGATGTGCTCCTTTCCCCCCCAGAATCCTAATTTGTTTAGAATATCATAACTAGTTTTCGTGTTCACCCAGATCGTACAGCTGCACTGAATCTCACTCCTGGAATTAAGCGAGAATTCAGTCGCTACCCATAGCACGACCACCAACCTATCACAACTCGATTCCTTACCTCTCGGATACCCTCCCTTTGAAATGAAGTTCTAGATACAGCTACAATTATAAGTATCGTGGCCCATCATTGCTACGCCTCCACTGTCCCCAACACCTCGCTCGTAAACAAAAAGTAAGCACACTATGACTAACCAGTACTGAACAAAATTTTCACCTCAGTCAGACTCTGAATAAGTAATCACAACCTAAAGATTCTCAGAAATATTTTCCTAAGAACTATTATATTAATCCCCTCCAAAACACTTATACTTCCCCATAATTAATCATGGATATAACTCTCTCCCTCGCCGACCTTACAGATCTCCCCACCCTCGCTAACATAAATACCTCATCCTACAGCCAGGAACTTGTGCACTCCTTCGCCTTCAAGAACCCTAGCCCTTCTAATCCTCACATCCTCGCCTTCTACAGCGCACGCATTCAAAGCCGGCTCTCGAACCCCAACACCCAAGTCTTCAAAGCTACTTTAAGTTCTAGTAGAGAGATTGTAGCATTCATATGTTTGACGTTGCAGGATGGAGAGACGGAGGATAAGAAAAAGCCGACGGAAAATGCGATGAGTAGCTTGGGGGAGTTCATGAACCTGGAGTTTGTGAGGGCAATGATGAGGGAGGGGGAAAGATTAGGGAATCCTGTGGGAAGTGAAAGGCATTATTGTAATTAAATGTACTTTCATCCTTCCTTTTTTTAACTACTGACGCTATCGCGAATAGACATCTCGACATTCACCACCGCCCCGCAACACCAAGGCAAAGGCATCGGCTCCACACTCCTCAAACACTGCACCAACATCGCAGATCAGGCAAAACTGCCAATGTATCTTGTGTCTTTTCCGGGGTGTCATGGTTTGTATGAGAGGACTGGGTTTGTGGATAGGGAGTACAGTGATATTGATTTGGGCTTGTGGGACGGGGGAAGGAGAAGGGGGTATGGGGTTTATCGTAGTTACGCCATGGTGAGGCGGGCAAGGGATGATGAGGAGGGGGGGCTTGTGGGAGTAGTGGGAAGTTGATGGGAAGGATGCGAGCGAGAATTTGATGGCTGGCTCTTTGAGTAGGCGGAAAGGAATGTGATGGGTTGGCGATGGAGGTGCTGTAGTACTTTTAATCCTTGTATTGGTCAAACAATGACCGACTGGGGTGGATATCATGTTGTGAAGGTCCAATCCTCGTAGAGGCTGAAGGATGTAGCCGTAGTTTGCAACCCAAGGACTTCCCCGACGCCTGCTAAGGGTATTAACAATCCCTCGACGTGCAGTCATGTCTTTGGGACCAGGGTCTCGGAAGCTATTCTTTCTCAATTCTTATTTCTCGTTATTTTCTATTAAATCTGTCCTCACATGATATATATCAACCAAACACATGAGAAGTAACTCCCTATCCCCTTACAGGCTTAGAGGCCCAAGGTTTCACATTCCACAAAACTCACCGGAAATTCTCAGGGGATTATCGATAACGTAGGAGGTAGTAATTTCAACAGTAGAAATTTTAAGGCCACAGCAGTTGCAGAGGCGCTGGGAACAAAAATCCACTTCCTGATGTTTCTTTCTCAGGCATCGCATCGGTCTTGGACACTCGAGTTCTAAGACCATGGAGTCCTTGCCATGAAAGACTTGACGATGTTGGAACAAGGTTCGCAAGCCTCGAAATGATCTCGGTATGACGGAGGATTTATATTGAATGTAAAATTTAAATAGGAGGTCTTGTTGTCGAATATCTGGCATTCGAAATTTTAAGTCGAGTATTCACGGTGATCAGTTTGTGATGTAGCTTATGCAGGAGATGACTTGTGAGAGGGCAGTCTTTTCACCTATTTCCCTTGTGACTATTCGAGTGTGCATGATCCAACGTCAATCACCTAAGGTTTTCACCCAGCCAATTTGCTCTCCTGTCTAATCCCCGCCATGTATCGTGATGAACCTCTAATTATATAGTTGTCATTTAGGATGCATGAAACTGTTTGATTTGCTCTATCTGATAAGAGCCGTTGGCAGAGTAACTCCAACGTTTGTCCCTGCGTAGCGAGACGCACCCTATCACGAGACGAATCTATAGTTTTTAAATCATATATTTTTTTGTCACGTTATATGGCGCTTTGACCTGTGGATTTGGCACGCTTAGTCATAGAAAAACCTGTATTTTAACCTGTTCTCAGAAGCTCTACAAGCGTCTATTAACTACCTACTCCGCTCACTCTATATAATCTGCAGCGCCTGCGGATGGCGCTAGTAGAGCCCTCTGAAGCTCCTTCACACCATATTTTTCTTAGCAAATCTACGAAGTTGTTGTTACTTTATTACCTTCTTTAACTATTTCTCCCGTAGGAGACTACTTAGCAATAGAGAAAAGAATATGGCTAATTATACTATCAATCGTTTTAATCACGCTACCTATTACCGCTTCAGCCGTTCCCACCTGCTTAATCGCGACTATTAGAGCTCTTTAAAATTCGGAGCACTTAGGTAAAGGTCCTATAACGAAGTAATATCCAAATTTTAATGCTAGGAACATCGTATAAAGGACAATTTAGTCCACCAGTTAATGTAACCATTCATAGATCTGTGGCAAAGTAGTGTTGCTTGAGTTCCTCTAACAGTATGATGAAGGTGTATCTCTTATTTTCGATTTTTTGTGAACTTAACGATCAGGAGCTTGCCGTTCTCGATGGTTGAGCACTTTTTGATTTATCTAATTAGATTCATCTGCGTCAATAGTTTTAGCCAAGATTCAGGATTCTTAGTCTCTGTTTATACTCGTTCAACTTCCTCTTTTGTTCTTTCGGTGCCACCTTTTCTTCCCTCAGCTTCGTGAACCATAATTCAGTCTACTAATACTATTTTCAACATTGAATCAACTTTGTTCTTGAATTTGCTAGAGTAGTTACAGCTTCTTGCACAATCGAGTATAGCTCCTTCTAAGGCCCCTTGAGCTTGTGAATCCTCTGACTAGGGCTGTACTAGCTTATTATCTGACCCTATTATTGTAGAAATTAAAAAGGGGACTATAGTCTCCATTCTGATTATCTCTCTGCAGGGCCTAGCCGGAGTTGGGGGCGTTGACAGCATCGTGGTAAATTAATGTTTCAGAATCGCCCTTCGCCAGATAATCTCTTTTATATTTTCCAATTCCCTTTCGTTTGGTCTACTTCAATAAATTTGTTCAGCGATCTCTATATTTGTTAACATTCTGAGTCTCGAAAACTGTGCATTATGGACGTGAAGTTTTGCGGGCAGCTGCCTGCGCAACTAATGTTCCGGACACGCTACTGCTTCCATTGACTTATGTTTCCCCATCGGAAGATCTGACAGGAATCGAGGACTGTGAGCGACGAGTACCGGGCTGTGGAAAGCCTGCGCGCTAAATACTTATGGTGCTGGATCGGAACCCCAGTACAAAATAGCATTTGAAGATCTAACTTCACTCAAACCCTTCATCAGCGCCACCCCATTAGACGGCCTTGTTATCATCCGTACCTTCAATTCGAAGCCATTATTTGAAAATATGCGCAATCGGTTTATCCCTGTCCCATATTTTCCCGGAATAATGCGCCACAACCCAGCTATATCACGTGCAGCAGGCTAGCTTTTGTGAAAGGCTACCCAATCCAAGAATCTTGTTTGCCCAACCCTGCAAACTCATAAGGAAGGGTACGCAAATTCGATCATATTACCGCAAATTCCTATAAATTTTCAACCATTACTTGCCGAATTGATATCATATCTTTAGGTTGAATAATACTCTAGTACTAAATCTTCATTCGGTAGGGCTTACTTGGTGCAGGCATGAAGATGCAGCTTCACCAATGAAAGAGTGAGGCTTTCTCCCCTTCCGACAAATTTTCCCATCTCTAACAGCAAGGCTGAGTTGATGGCCAACTATTAACGGGGTACCTCGGTCCTCGCTGTATAAATTAAGGTGAAGGTTTCCTCTCCGTCCTTGGCCTTTTTTTTCCAGCTCTCCATTCTATACATAGATTTCAGGTCTCAAAATACGATGTCTATTCCTGTGGTTGACCCACCACTCTCTCCAATCGAAGGTTATCCGAAGTTGGCAAGCCATATTGGAAGATACCCGGATTGGGCAATGTACCGTCGATTCGGTAGCCTTAACTCTCAAAATCTACTCTATTTCCAAGCAGAATTAACGCACCTTGAGCTGAAACTTCGTCGTCTAGAAGCTTCTGACCATGTATCTGCAGATGGAAATCGTTCTGATTATTCAAAAGATTGGTATTGGCTAAATAACTCTACGTTCGAGAAGAATAGTGAGCAGTTAGAAACTGTTCATGCGATACGTGGCAAGTTGAAAGAGTACAGTCAGTGTTAGAAATTTATATCTAATTTGTAGGACTAACCATTTGCGCAATAGATGATGCAGTAATCCAGCAATCTATCGTCGGCCGTCTCAATGATCCAAATCCCCACAACCTTCGATCTCTGCAAAACTGGCTTGAGCGACCAAACATGGGAAATTATGCTCTAATTGGAAAGGACAGAGACACCTGGGGAGCTTCTGACGAGCCACTAAGCCCTAATATGGATCTTCTTGCTATTAAATCGGGTGAGGGAAGCGACGCATTCTCTACATGGTTCAGTCAAAAGTTCATACGTTGGTTCCACCATGTTATTTGGCATCAGGTGAAAACATCAGATGATTTGGAATCTGGAATATTCTCGTACAGGAATGAAACTTTGCAGAAATACACATTACACGCCACTACCATTATTGCTTCTTCACTGCCGATATTGGCTATCGTAGTTTTGTATTATGTAGGTGCGATGAATGCTCGGCTAGGTCTTATGGCGCTTTTTACGGTTCTGTTTGCTGCTTGCTTGTCGTTTTTCACGAACACTCCCAGAGGGGGGATTTTTATTGCTACCTCGACGTAAGTTCTTTTTTTCCAGGATAGAGATTGATTGTAACTGACAGAGTTGATGATAGTTTTGCAGCAGTGCAGGTGGTATTTATCGCGACTAATAACGGAATAAGTTCTACCAACACTTGATATAAGTCTTTGGGAGGTTGAAAAGGCCGATAAAAGGAGAATATATCATACTATGGTTTGAATTAAAGGTGGGATATATATATTGGGCTCTATGGATCCGTAGAGAGATATTGTAGTTTTCATCCCATTTTACTAATGTGAACATTCCAGTGTAAAATTGAATGTACCATTGACTAAAAAAATGTATGGGGAGACTTTCTATATAGAATCTCGTACAAAGCAGTAATCATCCCACCGGCCCCCCTGAAATAGTGTTCGATTTGAGACCAAATGCCACGATGAAATATCAGCGTAGTTGTATGTTGTTATTGCTTCTACAATCCTTTCTTTATCGTGCTACCCGCGATTTGGTGCGGATTCTCTTGAGCTGGAGCTGTTGGTATCGAACCTAGTTTGCTGAGCAGCTTCCTCCTTCGCCCTGATGTCCGCATTGACCTTGGCATCATTCGCAGCTGCCTTCTTATTTCGCTCATCTTTCAACATGGTGGCATGTGCCCTTTCTCCTATAATATTGATGTTAGTACTGTCACATATGAATGGGAAGATCCGAATTTAAACCTTTTGTCATCTTCGATAATATAGGGCTGGCGCCACCAAACCCAGCAAACTTCAGGATTCCGTGCTCGTGTATCGTTTCGGCACCCAGAATAACATCCCATGGAAGGGAATCAATATCGATAACATGGAAGACCGTGGTGAAGATTTTACGAAAGCGTTTGCCTTTCCAGCGGAGCACGATAGTACCCACTGAGATCAGTTGTTCGCCATTGAGACAAGTGCAGATGGGTTCGCTATGAATGATCACTTCGTCGGGCATGTGGAGCCTATGGATGGTATGGAGTGCGATGAGGTTATGAACCTCGCATCCGGTGTCAAGTCTCATCTTGGACTCAATGTAGTCATCAAGATGTGAGGAGAAGATCTTTACAGTCTTCAGAAAAGGATCACTGGGCTCCTGAGGGTGTTAGTTTGTCGCAGCTGACCATGTGGGCATAGTAAATAATTTACGTGCCTTGTCTTTGAAAGCTCTTTTCGTCTTCTTCCAGGCCACTGTTGCAACTCTGGAAAACCTATCAATTAATAGTGTAAAGGGGGATGTGCCTGAGACTAAAACGGGTAAAGGGGTAAGGAGTCCTGCTGTGGGTTCAATAACGCTCGTAGTGTTCACCATGTTGATTTAAAAGCGGCCGAGGAAAAAGAGTAGAGTGTAGCTTTCGGAATTGAAGATTGAAGGACTCGCGACTTCATCGGGCTTTAAGAAGGTTTATTTCCGCACTAGCAATAAATGTACCATGGGTTGAAGTCCGGGATTTGCACGACAGACTCACCACAATTGCGATCATCTTCCCTTGTCTAAACGCATCCTATTATCTCGAATACTCTTCAAGTAGGCGGTCGACATTTTGACCTCCGACCGCCCACCCGAGCAGGAATAGCTTCAATAGCGAAGCTCCACAGCCATGTGGGAGGCTGGGGTATGATCTGTGCGTTCCGTCACTTTTTGGCTCTTTCTTGGCACATATTTTTGGGGCACCTTTGTCATGGCACATTTTGCACCTTTTTCTTGTGGCTGCATTAAATTAGTCTGCGGGCTGTGCTACCGTAATTATTGTTTGGCTGTAAGAAAAATGCCCGTTCGACCGCCCTCTCGATTTGGTATCGCGCAAGCGAGTAGCCTCACGCCTACCGCCTACCGCCTACCAAGGATGGTATAGCGCGAAGTCTGAGGGCATGTCATGGCCATGTGTAACAGTGCAAGCATAGCTTGCCCTTCAATTAAAATGTGAGCCTGGCCCTCCTCCTCGTCGACCGCCTAGCTAGAAAGAAGAACCACGCAAAAAATATTCGTCTCATTCAAAAATTCCCCCAAAAATGACAGAAAAACGGTGCTACGAATTTGTTGGCTCGAATAACCCCGTAAAACGACAACGACAAAATGGCGTCACTGGTCGCTGTCAGGGTCGAGGGAACTACGGCGAAGTATCGAAACGGGCCAACGATTTGAAGAGAGGCCCCGGTGCCTGTTGGCGATGCCGGTACCTCAAAAAATCCGCATGTACCCTTTTTAAGCGAGAATATTGTCACGTGTTAACTTTTATAGTGCGACGGAGAAGGTAGTTGCAAAGAATGCGAACGGAACTCAGGCTTTTGGGGGCTTCATCCGAACTTGGGATGTCGAAGAGGGCCACTGACAATTTTAGCCGATTCTCTATTCCCTGGTTAACATGGTTTTACCTGACTGGATTCGAGTATATATGCTAACGCACGTAGACGATCCGTCCCCGGCAGATCGAGGCTTGACCGAAGATCACTGTCGACTATCTGTTTCTGAACTCCTATCCTCCGCTAGAACCAATCTTATGCAACTCACCGCTAAAGGAGTATTTAAATCCGGGCTATATTCTTATCTTCTTGGTCTGATTGAAGAAGATATTGTAATAACCGATAGTGACGTATAGCATCATTCCGAAAATAGTGATATAGCTAATTCCCACAGCTGCTTGTTTTTCCCGCTTTCGAGTACCTCTTAGCATCTCTCCAGTTGTGCAATCTCTTGACCGAAGAACAGAGTGATGTGTGTCCCTCAGATCAAACCAGGCTAATCTGGATGATGAGAAATTCTATCCTTAAGGTCCTCCAACAACTGGACAAGGTTATGCGCAAGAAGACTAGTCGCATCGAGACCTTGACTGTAATGTTTACGCTGTGTGTAATTACAATAGGCGCTGAGATTAGATTGGAATGTTTCATACGGGCAAGATGCGATTCCCTCGATCTCAGTAAACTTTGCGAATCGGTGCAAACACAATGGCATGACACTATAATTGCACTTTTCTCTGCCTGTAAAGATCTGAAGGTTTCTGGTGATATCGAAGAGGACATTTTTGAAATCACTAATTGGAAGTTGGATTATGGTTCGTTAAACCGTCTGGCATTATAATAACATACGCTGATTAAATTGACAAAGTTGAGTTACTAGCAGATCAAGCAGCACAATATCAGAAACCGCATACTAGCACCACACTAGGGGTTGAAGGCAGACTCTTATGGAAACTCACAACCCTACACGCAAAACTCTTCACTGCTTGTGCAGAAGGGAACAAAAAATTGGCACGGTCATTACTAGATAAAGGATCTCAGATTTGCACCGAGAGTAGGTCTGGGTGGGGTGCCCTACACTGGGCAAGTAATAATGGATGTGCGTCAGTCCTGAGCTTGTTGGTGGAAAAGGGGGTAGATGTTTCCCTTCAAGATACAAATGGGTGGGCCCCACTCTTCGCTGCCGCGCGAAATCAACAAGACGAGATAGTGTTGATGCTCCTTGACCGGGGGGCCGATATTAATGCAGAGAATCATAGCGGTTCGACAGCCTTGCATGCGGCTCTGGAGCGTGGGCATATCTCTACCATATCTCATCTTCTGGATCGGAATGCAAATATATACAAAGCAAATGGCCGCGAGGAGACTGCACTGCATCTTGCGGTAGTAGGCAGAAACCCTGAAATTGTGAAATTTTTAATAGAGAGAGGGGCAGACCTCCAGTCATTTAATATATATGGAGAGACACCACTGCACCTGGCAGCCGCAAATGGACTCCTTGTGTTGATGAATATTTTGGTTGACCACGGCGCGGATATTGATTCAAAAGATGGCTTCAATGCCACCCCACTTCACAGAGCAGCAGAGAACGGATCTGAAGCAGCCATAGACCTCCTCATTCGAAAAAGGGCTGATATAAATGCGGCCAACAGATATAAAGAAACACCATTCCTCTTAGCTGCCCGAAAGGGGCACGAGGAAATCGTCCAACTTCTATTACGAAAGGGGTCCAGCGCTAAATCAACCACGGAAAATAATGCTACCGCCCTGCACGAAGCCGCAGAGAACGGGCACGAGGCTGTTGTGAAGCTACTACTCGATGCCGGTATACTTGATATCGATTCTAAGGATAAAGATGACCAGACACCTCTATCGTTAGCTGCTAAGAACGGGCACGGGGCCGTTATAAAGCTACTCCTCGATGCCGGTGTAATTGAGATCGATTCTGAGGATAGGGGTGGCCGGACACCTCTATCGTGGGCTGCTCGGAACGGGCACGAGGCTGTTGTGAAGCTACTCCTCGATGCCAGTGTAATTGAGATCGATTCTAAGGATAAGGGTGGCCAGACACCTCTGTCGTTAGCCGCAGAGAACGGGCACGGGGCTGTTGTGAAGCTACTACTCGATGCCGGTATACTTGATATCAATTCTAAGGATAAAGATAACCAGACACCTCTATCGTTAGCTGCTAAGAACGGGCACGGGGCCGTTATAAAGCTACTCCTCGATGCCGGTGTAATTGAGATCGATTCTGAGGATAGGGGTGGCCGGACACCTCTATCGTGGGCTGC